>CM043701.1:50374816-50927316 GCA_023935145.1 Bretschneidera sinensis
TAAGTTACTGTTCCACCTTTATTGCTATATGCACCATGTCCTCCAACTCCACGTAATGTTGCAACTCCACCACATTCTATCCTCCTTTACATTAGCTCGAATCATGGCGATCTCCATCTCCTTGTAGTAGTCATTCACGCTTCTATAGCCTTGAGTTTCTATATCCTTGAGTAAGACTTTGTAATTTCTGATACAAGTCCCTATAGTAGTGACTAGGGACAAACCACCTCCTCATGATGGCCTTTATTTCCTCCCATGTCTCAATAGGCCTCTCATAGTTTCTTCTTCTATTCATCACAAGTTTATCCCACCATATAATAGCATAGTCAATAAACTCAATGACATCGAGTTTTACCTTTTTCTCCTCGGTGTAGTTGTGGCACTCAAAAATCAACTCCACCTTCTTCTCCCATTCCAAGTACACTTCAGGATTGTTTTTCCCTTAGAACGACAGTATCTTCATTTTGATGTTTCATAGGTTTTTGTCAGTACCATCTCGCCATCTTGGATCTCTTCGAAAACCTCTACCATGCCTTTCTCCCCTTGGCACGAACCTGCCCTCACTATTCAATGAAGCTTGATCCTCTTCATCTTCGAACTTATCCTCGTGGTCATCATCAGAATCATCTATAGGCGCATTCCGTTATTGCCTTCTAGCATTAGGGACTCTTTGGGGACGCCCTTCGCGCCAAGTAGTAATAACTGTGTCTTGCCTATCCATCCGATCCCGAATCTCATTGAACACCACGTTCATGCGTTCAAATTATTGTTACATAGCCTATAACACGAAGGACGACTCCTCCATTCCTTCTTTGCTTGATGTGTCGTCCCTGGAAGACATATATATATATATATATATATATATATATATATATATATATATATATATATATATATATATATTGTTAGAGTGTTGAGAGTATTAGGGTTTAAGAGTATTGATATAATTTCATAATATTAAGTTCTCTATATATATGACTACTAACCTTAGGGTTAGTAACTAGTATACTGCTTACTATTTCTCTATTTCCTTTCTTTCTCGAAACCCTAATCACTGTCTAAACCCTAAACACAAATGTTAACGTGGTATCAAAGCCCATGGTTTGGGACCCTGGTGGTATTCTTAGGCAAACCAAAGGAAAAAAAAATATACAGCTAGGTTTAGATTCTATTTTTAGTTTCTATTATGTTTTTCCAACGAATTTCTTGACGCTCTTCAAGTGTTTTCCCTCTTCTCTAGCAGCTTTTGTTTCGTCTCTGACAGGTTCAGTTTTCTTTCTTTCTGGTGAGATTGTGACATCTTGTTGCCGGTCATGAGTCCCTTGTTACGTGTGGTGATGTTGTGTGAAGAAAAGAAAGTTTTTGGTTTTTATTTATGTGTTGACCTGACCCGGATTTAAGTCAGATTTGCCCCTCGACACAATCCAACCCGCTTTGTGGATACAGCCCATATGAAGCATCTCTTTCCAGTCTGTTTTGTTGTCTTGTTGACCCCTAAGTGGAGGGTCTTATTTGTCCGATGTCCCCGAACCTTGTTCATGGATTGTGTTGATCCATTATCGTTAGGTGGTACCGACATGGTGACCTAACTATTGTCTTGGGCCTAGTTGCCCCGAATTGTTATGAGTTTCGCCGTTATTTGGGTTTGAATTTATTTGTAATATATTGGATGGGTATCGTTGTAACAAGTTGGAGTATGATTCAACTTGAGGGGGAGTGTTAGAGTGTTGAGAGTATTAGGGTTTAAGAGTATTGATGTAATTTCATAATATTAAGTTCTCTATATATATGACTACTAACCTTAGGGTTAGTAACCAGTTTGCTGCTTACTATCTCTCTATTTCCTTTCTTTCTCGAAATTCTAATCACTGTCTAAACCCTAAACACAAACGTTAACATATATATATATATATATATATATTTGAAACTATAAGGAAATGTTAGAAATAATTCCTCACCACACTGCCTCACGTGTTTGCACTCAAATTATGTCACTCACACTCGTGTTTCACTCTTAAATTGACTTTTTTTTTTCTCGATATTATTCTCACACTCTCTTGCCTTTTTCCACTCATAGCTTCCCCTTTTCAGTTCTTTATTAAACTAATAAACTTGATCAAGAAATTCAACTTGTAGTATTTAAACTAATATCGACGGCAAGAAAATATTATAGAAAAAACGAATCAAAGGAAAAGGATAGGAATCAGATTTTTTTTTTGGAGAGAGAACTGAGACTAAAACAGTCATGATTCAAGAAAAAATTAACTTTGATAAGCATGGTGAATGATAGTATATGTTGCTTCAGTATCACCCCTTTTTTTGTCTTTTTGTCTCTTTTTTTCACCTTTTTTTTTAACTGGGTGCACAACAAAAAACAAGAACAAGAAATAATGAACACAAATAGAACAAGATAGGATGATAACAAGAAATGAAAGATAAAAGGATAGTAAACCTGATTTTTAGAAGCTGGCTCTAATACCAAATGATGCGAACCTCAACCGACACGCTTTGAGACCCAACAAACAGTATTGGAATACTTGCCCAAGAAAGCTAAAATTCAGATTTTTGATAGAAAACCCCGACCCAACATTTATAACGAAACGCGAATCGAAGGTATAAAGTAACAAACCTCGACCTAATGATTATAATTGAATCATGAACCGATTGTATAAAATTTGAACGCCAGAAGGAAGAATCCTCGATAAGTTCATAATTTCTCTGAAGAACCAATAGAGGAAGCAAACCTCACGTTTTTTTCTTTCTGATTTGTATTCTAATCTCTTCATTACAATGAGTGCATGCTATTTATAACCCTTTCAGCCCTACATCCCATTATAAAGAAAAGGAAACTAACTTGGTTCCAAAATAAGAAAGTAGATAAAGAAAGAACTAAAAAAAATACACCTTAGGAAAGTCTAAGATAGGTAAGTCAATCTGCCAAATTAATTGGTATAGAACTGGAAAGTCAATCAGCCAATTAATTGGTCAGAAATTAGAAAGTAATCAGCTACTTTCTCCTTCTAATTCCACGCCCCTCAAGCCATAATCAACCATTAATCCACGCCATTACTAAGGAAATTACGCCCAATTAAGCAAGATTAGCCCCATCAATAGCTTGGATTAAATTTATTACGCCTTCATCTCCCTTTGGGCTAAGCTTGGAATACCCCGTTTTAGAATCAACCAAAATATCTTGAATCAGCCCATTAAGTGCTTCTTGGATCTTGCTCTAGTAATTGGCCTAACTGAAACATGCAATGGATCCTTTAATGGTGCTTGTTGATTCTCATTAGTTAGTGTATGCTTTAGTCCGATATTGATTCGTGGATGAGAGGTTCCGTTTGGACTTCAAGTTATGTTAGACATTATAATTTCATAAATGAAATTAAAACACATATAACTGCATAAATATTTCACATACTTGATTGAGTCATCGTCACAATGAAAGCTTGATTAGGGTTAGGTCTTCCTCTTTGTGTTCCTACAACAGTAGCTTTCTCAGATGGATAGAAAACTGAAATATACTGACGTACTTGAAGCCAAAGAGGGGACCTAGCCTATATATATAAATTAGTAACAGCAATTACTGAAAGTCCAAATGTGTCCTCCCATCTACGGACCAATATCGGACTAAGACCTGCACTAACTGTTGACCCACATTAGTTAAATTAAAGATGTGTATAAGCCTAAATCATATGATTACTGATTAAACAACATACGAGTTCTCGTATTTTTCTCATTGGATCAAATTCGTTAATCTAGTTTTACAAAACTAAAACTGCTATAATTAGTTATAACCTACACAGGAAAATTTCAACATGACCAACTCTCAATTTTTGAATTTCAATTATTTGTTGTATGATATCGACGAGTATATATTATTTTCAGATGGAAGTTTTTAATGTGGTTTTGATTGTTTACAATTTAATTAATTTGTAATCCATGTGTAGGAAATCTTAATTATTCCGCAAAATTAATGTTTCAAACGGTTTGGTTTCAGAGCTGAAAATGCGAATAGATAAGTACTTAACGGAGGGCGATATGGAGGCAATTCCATCATTTTTCGAGGCAATTTTGAAAAGGAAGTTGTCAGGGAAGCACGAACAGAGTGACGATGAGTTGATGGAAGAGTTTCAGCAGAAGCCTAATGACGATAATGACGATGTGGATGATGATCATGAGTTTGATGAAGAGATTGATGGGTCGAGTGATGAAGAGGAGCTTGATGGTAATTGATTTTTGTTTAATGCAAAATATTTAACTAGGTTATACGGAACATAAATTAGCATTTTTAGCTCAATCAGAATGAAACTTTGGTTTAGTTATCCTTATGTAGTTTACGTATTAGAAAGAAAGAAAAGAATACAGTATGGTATCAATTGCATTTTGCCTTATGATGGCAATATCCTTTTCAATTTGGATTCCATTATCTGTTGTTGTTAATGTTTATGATGAGATAATATGTCACAAGATAAAGTATGGTTTCGGTTGCATTTTGTGAATATGTCAATCATCTGAAAATGCTATTTTTGCTCATGGTCTTTGTGATCCAACTGTTCTACAATTTTCAAGTGAAAATAGGACACAATGCCCTTATGTGCAGCTAATCTTCTAAGTTGCTTGGCATGTATTGGATTAGGATTCTAGTTAGATTCTCAACTATCTTTCCTTTCCAAACAAATTCTATTGTCAATTGTTTATAGTTAGAGACAATAAAACCCAACATTTCTAAATACTAGATGCCTAATACAATGTCAGCTCCTTGAATAGGAAGGATAAAGAAATCAATTATAAAATCATGTTTCTGTAATGTCAAAGGAACTGACTTGCAAATCTTATCACTGCAGAGATAATCCTCATTGCTAACATAAACCCTAAACTGTTTGGAAGGATTAATAGATAATCATTATTTGGTAGTTACTTCTTTCTGTATGAAGTTATGTGTACTACTGTCCACTAAGACTTACATCGCATAGTTGCCATGCTGCCCAGTTAGTCTAAGTGTTTTAGGACTCAACTGACTAGTTAAAGCATATAAAATGATTTCTGACAACAGTTGAAAATCCTCCTCCTCCAGTTGTGGAAATAATTGTTCTTTTAGTTCTCGACCCTCTCCCAATTCCTTTTCTTGGTCTCCTACTTGAAACAAGAACTTGCTTTTGCATTTATGTTCAGGATTATATTTTTCATCGTCGTTATAACAGTCCTTTTTCTCTTCTAGTATTCAATTATGCATGACTTAATCTCCTAACAGGAAATTATGGTGGTTGATGGCTAGGAAGAAATTTTGTTTGGACTGGTCTTGGATTGCTTTTAATCATAGGATACTGTCTAAGAATTGAAAAAGAAGAGTTCTTGAAAGTGCCTTGATTAGAGATAGATGCAAGGATTGTAGACCATTGAGGTTTGAAAATTTGTTCGGTGTCACTATACTTTGCTTTTTGCAGCCTTGCAATGGCCATAGCTTGCATCACAGAAGAGAGTTAACCAATCAGAAGTTCCCTCTTAAGCTCTTATTTGAGGCCATAAATAAATAAATAAACCAAAAAAGGCTCAGATAGTCCCTGTTCTATGGTAGCAAGTGACTCAAATTGGGCTTGATACTCAACAACAGGTGTAGTTTGGCTAATTCTCCTCTTGGATCTTTGTAAGTGGAAGATCTGAATCTCAACACGAGCTTCAAGAAATGTAGTCCAAGAAGTAATGAGTCCTCCCATATGCATCCATTGATACTAAGCCAAGACTGGCCCTTCCATGTGAAAGGAAAAAATAATAATTTTTTGATCAAGAGGAGTATTATGATATTCAAAAAACTGCTCAACTCTAAACACCCATCCTTGGACATCTGATCCATCAAATCTTGGAAATTCCAATCTAAAAGGTCTAAAATTTGGGCCACCATATGTGTTTTCTTAGACTTTTGAATGTTCTGCAACTTCATGTCCCAACTGAGACTAGTCCGGGTAGCCTTGTTGCAATTGTTATGGTTACAAACTTTCTAATCGAGCATCTACTGACTGCATAGAAGAATGGAATTTCTGTAAGGTCTGATTGAGTTCCCCAATTTGCTTCTCTGTATTCCTTCTAAATTCAGAGTTCTTGACATTGAGTAGTCTGAAAATTCTGAACACTCTTGAGATGTTCATCTAATTTGTTGGATCTTATTCCTTCAGCCATTGCTGATGCTGGTTCTTGCAGGATCGAAAGAAAATTTGTGTTTGGATGGATTTGGATACTAAGAAAGATGATGAATGAAAGCACTAGGAGAGACTTTGAGAGAGATTGTAAATGGGAGAAAAATACTATTATGAAAGACCTCACTATTCGAGTAAGTGAGAAACTCCTAAGATTTCTTGAATAAAATGCTTGAGAATTCTGCATTGAAATAATAATGTGTGTACATGGTATGTACAATGTTCCAACTGCTAGTTACAGGTAGTTAATTCTATTACAATTGTTTTATTCAACTGCTAACTAACTAATTCAATTACATCTTTGAGCTTGATTCCTCTCTTCAACAGCCTTGTTACTGAGTTGATTGAATTCATGTTGTGTAATCCTTGGTCAGATAGGCTTCTTCCTTGCTCGAGTACTCTTTAGTATTCTATATTGCTTCAGCCTCAATGCCTTCTGTTTCATCTTGTTCGTTTGTCTTGTCTTCCTCCAGCTCTTGGTCTTGTAGTTGCCTTGCCTTTCTTAACTCTTCATGGTTCAGTTGGATGCTGTATTGTTCCTGAGTTGTATTAAAGAAGTTAACCAAGCCTTGTCGGAGTTGGAGGAACGACTGCGGTTTGCGCGGCTCCACGCATTGCAAAGGCAAAGGTCGCAAAGGAGGTCAGATATTGTTGGATCGTTTCAGATATGGCCAGATTTGATGATATTCTGCGAGATTTGTCCTACATATCTAATGAGATCCAGTCAGATTGGAAGAGATGCGATCAGATTGATCATTGGCTATTCTTGATTTTTCTTTCGATTTTTTTAAAATAAATTGTGTTTTAATTAAATTAATAAAGAGAAAATAGATTAAGAGCAGAAGAAAAAAGATACAAGGAGGTAAAATTAGGTTTTCAAATAATTTTAATGAATTAGCTTAAGGGTTGACCGGATATGTAGTGTTTGACTGACTAACAACATATGAGTATTTGTAACGAAAAAAATACAAAATATGAATAAGACAAGGTAAGTAAGTGTATATTAATAAAAATGCATGGGAAAACTATAAGTTTGGATTAACTTAAAGTGGGAAAATTACAATATATGCAATATTATGAAAAAATCGACTAAATTAACATAATTTGGATTTGCATTTGGACTGATAGAGAATCTCATACATAATTAGTAATTTGTTGTTCCTTTGGATGTTGAAGGGTTTGGATAGGCTTCAAGTTGCTGCTTGATGTGCATGAGGCAAGACTTACGAAGATTCTATATCATGTGAAGTGTAAACCCTTTCAATGCAATTATAATTAATTTTAATTTTATTAACAAATTTGGTAACATATCAATTAAAAAGTAATGCTACTCTCGAACTCCCTAATTAAAACCATTTTTCAATCATTACCTCAAGACAAAGCTCTATAAACTTATCCTAGGGTGGGATGCCTTCCCCGAATACGAACAACTCGTGTAACGACAGATAAAGCAGCGAAGGTGTGCCCTTGTTCTTCGGTTGGATTATCTTTGTCTTTGGTGTACCCCGCACAAACAATAGATATAAATTGTACGGGTTTGTGTATTCTTGTCATTAGCCGCTTGCCCGACCATTCATTTACTGAGCTAGTGAGACAGATTTTTTAGTTTCAATTTTTTTTGATAAATAAATGTAGGATTCTTGAATAAAATGTAATCAAATAATAGGTACTAGTCATTATAATTTCATATATTCTACTATTCTTCATGAGAATTTGGTTTTCTCACTAAAAAGGCGAAAGAAAAGATTTATCGCTATACCAATTGATTCAATAACAAGACTAAGAACTAATGTCATGTTCAAATATCTAGATTGAAGCACCCATAGACGATATTTATCATAAAAGTATTATTATTTTTGCTTTTTTTTTTATGATCATCGAAACAAAAGAAAGAGGTCATGAATTCTTAAAGACGGGACTATGAGGATTGGGTGCATTCAATCGTCAAAAAAATATCCCTAAACTGGTTAAAAATAAATTGTTTGACATATATTGAGATAGATGGATAAAAGAAAAAAAATTAAAGATACAATGGCAAAAGGGATGTAAAATCTGTTCTCGTTAGAACATTATCGTCAGTTTTACTAATGCTATAGCTAGCGTGCAGTCCCATATCTTTGACTAACAGTAAAAACGATTTATTATTTAATTAATAATTTAAAATAAAACATTATATAAACTGTTTAATATTTTAATAAAACAATAATAAAAACAATTTGTCGAATCTTAAACAATGTGACTATTAAACAATGTGACTATTATGATTAATAATAACCATAGCATTATTGGCGTTTAAATCTGATAATTAGATCAAAAGTGGTAGTTAAAGGTAGGTATAGTTGTCACTTTAATTTAATTTAATATCAGCCTTTACATCCTTATATTTTTCAGATCCAATCAAAATTTTCCAATTATATTGATTGATTAAAAAAAATGAATGTCTTTGATCTGCTCTTAGTGATGCAAGCGTGCACAAGCGCCCAACAACCCACTGCCACACTCGGCACAGATGGTGCTTCCTTGGTCACACCACTTAACGGTGTACCCACACACACCTATCATCAAATATACGTACTCTTATCAAGTGGATTTATTTATAAGCCCTTTTTCTTTGTCATCACTTTACAACATGAATCAAAGTTACCATAAATGTCTTTTCATCTCGTTTGAAGCAAAAATCACATCTTATAGGGGCTTTATTTTATTTTTAGAAAACTTCTAACATTCCTCTGCCTTTTTCTAAATATATTGATATATAATAAAACTATATCTTTGATTATGCAATGAAGCATATCTATAAATGAAGATGTCTGTTGGATTTAAATTTTCATTTATTAATAATACAACAAAATTAATTAAAATAGTGTGGTAGATAAACTTTAAACCATCAATCTTTATTGATCTACATCTTATACATAATATTCTTCCCAATACAAGAGTTAGAAAAATTTGCTTATACACTTTGACCATGTTATGCGTATCCTGTTTTCATGAGTACTCTATAGCCAGACCCTTAAACTCGACCAAAACGACTTCACTTCACACTCATTAGGTAGGTTGTATTAGGAGTGTTTGGTAATCATAACACTCCAAATAAGCTTATTTTACAAGCTTATTGAGAGCATAATGTTCATGATTCTTTTTCCATTATTATAACCAAGCACTTTTCTTTGGGATGACTAAATTATAAAGTGCTTGCAAACACCTTAAATGATGTAGTTTTAGCTCATTAAACTTAATACTTGTGTTTCGCAAGAATTGAGTCTAATTTTACAACATTTGTGATCCTTAGATACGATGTGGCTTGATATTCGGCCTTTATGATGTTTTAATTATCATTTTGTTTGGAAGCCCCTTTGCTAAATGATTTACCAAATTATCCATGGATTTTACAAACTCAATAGTAATTATCTCATCAGTAATAAATTTTCTCACATAGCTATATCTTAGACTAATGTATCTTAATTTTTCCTCATAGGCATTGCTGTATGCCCAGGACAATGTTGCTTCACTATCATATCTCACACAGATTGGAACCATGGACTTTAGCCACATAGGTATTTCTAACAACAAATTCTTTTTCTTTCTTGCTCTCTCTATCGTGTGCTATGAACTCTACTACCATGATAAAATCGACTATGCAAGTTTTTTTTAGACCTCCCATTGAATTGCTCATTCACCAAGTGTTAAAATTAAACTACTTACGGATGCATAATCGTCTGTGTCTATTATCCAACTACCATCAGTGAGTCCCATTGTATTTATAAGAGTATAATGAAGTCCTAAAACGAGTAAGGACAAAAAAATTGGCAAAAAATGGAAATTTTGCAAGGGACGTGTTTGTGCCACTTCGGGGATTCGTCTCATCTCCAGTTGGTCCATCAACTGCATGATTAAATTTACGATGGATATGTAAGCAACATCATGTGAAAATAACTCAATTATTATTAATTAGCTATATAATCAAAACTTATCACTATTGAGAATTGTGCCATTTGTCTGCATCTCTCTTCCTTTTGAGAATTTGTCTTTCTATCTCTACGTTCAAGAAACTCATTCTCTCTCTCATTTGTCCTTTTATACTTCTCAACATTTTGAGAAATCAGAACACCTTTTTCCTCTTCATCTCTCTTTTCTCCTCACCAAACATTTACTGAATAAAGAACATTAAGATATTTTTATACAAAAACGAGACTTAGTTTGTGAAAAAAAGGCCATAGTTGAAACATTTTATAAATTGCAATATAATGTTAATTTGTATCATATTCATCTCAATGAAGCAAACTAAATAGCAAAAAAAGTTTGAGATCCAATTAGTAAACTGAACAAAATACAAGCAAAAGTGAAATTCCAAAATCAAACACTATTTTGCAGAGATAAAAGAGAAAAGGGATATATGGAGAGAGAAATAGTCTTAATTGTAAGTTTTGCTGACTTGGCAGACACAACGCCCTTAATTTTGTTTCATATAATGTGGTTTCTATATTCACCGTAAATTGGAACTCTCAAGTTGAGAGGTCAACTAGAGAGGATCCAAATCCCCACTTCAAAGTGGCAACCTTTGCCTAGCCTAGCACCATTTTGATGTGGCACCCAATGGGTCGAGAGCCACTCTATAGTATCACCGACCTGATACTTGTTCTTAAAAGTTTTGTTTGTGTTTTGTGCTTCTGCCATCCATTCATCACTCGCATTCTTCCATTAATTTTAAGCATAAAATCATTTATTATGAACATTCCATCATATGCATCATCATTATTTCCTAACTAATCACAAGCATTCTAACTTAACATAAGTCTCAAAGGAAGTTCAAAGAGAAAATCAAAAGATAAAAGTTAGTTCATGTGCATTCATATACATATATAAATACTCATACTAATTAATTCTAAATATTCATTCATCACCCATTATAGACAATATGAATGCATCATGAATCCATCAAAAGCAGTTGCATTGCAAAATAAGTAAACATAAGAGTCAATAAATCAAGCATCGCATTCTCCTTTTGTATTAAGCTTGCCTTGATTTTTCCACGGGCTCAGTCATTACTACCTCATCGTCAAGATATTGCGTGCACTCGATACCTCCTCATCATAGTTAGGTTCAATCGGTACACGTGAAGAAGAAGCTCCTGTAATGCAGGGAAGGTTGCAACTCAAGAAAGTCCTCACTCGATCTCCTCCAGGAAGAGGACCTCGAGCTCTAGTAACTTCATCAACTCGAGATTGAATCATTGGCCTTTCTTGCACCCTATTCCTCCATCTCTCCTCAAGAACAACCTAAGAAGTTAAGCACGCATCAGTTTGTGTATAATTGAGGCAATAAAAATTGCTAGAATGATCAAGAAACTTATAATTTCCTTATCCTTTTTGAGACCGACACTTGGTAAACTTTTTACTCACTTTCATCGCCCTAATTGTTTTCAATTTCCTTAAGCTATAAACCAAGGTCAAGAGCCCATTCACTCGTTCTCTAGGTACCCATTTGAATTAGTTTGCAAGTGAATCAATGTGTGAGACTATCAGTTTGCGAGACTAAGCAGTTACAAGATTTAAAAAATGAATAGTTTGCAAAAAGCTCGCTGACTCAACATTAGTTGGGATAAGAATCAATGTTAAGATCAGGCAATTGAATGTCCTATTGTATGGAAAAATCATGATCATTGTATCCTTCGAGGATGAAGATGAGACACTATGGAAGCCTAATAGGGGCACCTTGAGTAGGTGATAACATCCTTGTCCTGTGAAAATAAATCAAAGCATTATAAACCAAGTAATGAATGTTGAACCTTTAGAATTCAAGTAAAGGTCTATACCAAGTCAAATGGAGTAATGAGTCGCAAGACTTCAAGCAAAGTATAAAGTATTATAGACGAGTTAAATATCAATGCGTGTGTGGAATTGAGACCAATTATCCTATAAAGGAACCATCGTTCATGGAATAATAATTCCTCACCCTAAGATCTATATGGCTCCTTTGGTTTCAAAACCTCAATAATAACAATATCAAATATTAGCAAACACTTCAAATTAAAAACTAAAAGAAGTTTGTTTAGTACTAGATATTAGAAAAAAATAGTATGTTGGAAGTAGATGTAGCAGAAAACGAAACTACAGAAATAAGGAATTGATATTGATAATTGAAAATCGTAAATACCTTAAGTATGTTGGAACTTCTTTAAAAGCTTGGCCTTCGATAAAAAAATAGAAATCCTTAGCTTATTTGTAGTTGATTCTGTTTGGAAGACAACTATCCAACGATGACAGAAGATGCAAAGGTAGAGAGCCCATCAATTAGATGAAAAAACAAACATATTGCATGAACTAAAATAATGAAAGGTTTGCAAATACTAGATGTTTGCAAGATTTACCAAGACCAAAAACTATAAAAACAACATAAATCAAAGAAACAAGAAACATATCAAAACCCTACCTTAAGGAAATTATGAACTAACTTGAGTCTCTACCATGCCCGATGCTAATAGATGCCCACAAAGCTATTTAGAATAAATCATTCCAAAGAGAAGAGGTTATGGAAGTGGTTTATCAAATTGATGGAATGAAGGCTTTGGGAAAATATGGACTACCAGGTGCTTTTTTTCAAAATTGCTAGCATATAATTGGAAGTTCTGTGGTCAATAGCTCTTTATCCTTCCTGAAATTGGGATATCTCCTTAAGGAATTGAATCAAACAATCCTGGTTCTGATTCCCAAATGTGACTCTCTAGAATACCCTTATAATTTTAGACCCATAATCCTGTGCAATATGGTTTACAAAATAATATCCAAAGTCCTGGTCAATCGTCTCAAAACTATTATGAACTCCTTGATCTCATCGTGGCAAGCTAATTTTGCTAAAGGAAGACTGATTACTGATAATGTTTTGCTTACTAATGAACTTCTGGAGCTTATAAGGAAGAAAATTACTAGTAAATTAGGTTTTGGTGCTTTAAAAGTTGATATGAGTAAACCCTATGATAGACTTTCATGGACCTTCATGAAGTTAGTGCTCTAACATTATGGTATCAGAAGAAATGGGTGACATGCATTATAGCCTTTGTGACCACAGTTTCTTATTAAGTCCGAATCAATGGTATGCTTTCACCCCTTTCCAACCTCTGTGTGGTCGACAACAAGGAGACCCTTAGTCGCCATACCTCTTTATTCTCTGTAGTAAAATGCTTTTTTGCCTTCTCACTAAAGCAGAAGATCAAAGAGAAATCAAAGGTCTCAAAATTGTGAGACATGCCCCCTCCAATCTCCCATCTACAATATGCTAATGATTCTACATTTTTCTTTTATGTTGCACAATCTAATTGTGAAGGGTTAAAACAGAGGTAGGTCACCTACCGTATATGAGTCGGACCATAGTATCAACTTTGAGAAATCAGAGCTATTTCTCAGTCCAAACACTACAAAAGTTGATTGTGTTTTGACAGAATATGCTTAATGTTAGATGTTGTGATTATCCGAGTAGATACCTAAAGTTTGAGATGAATTTCACTACCCAAAAATAATGTTAAATCGCTATTGTGGTCCTCTAGATTTTAGTCATTTCGTATTTTAGTTTTTACCCATTTTTTTTTGATTCATCCGTCACATTTAGTTTTTATCCAATCAAATCCTTTCGCCCATCAAACTTTAAACCACTAACACATTCCGTTAAATTTTTACTTATGTGTTAGTCATGTATTGACTCTAATAGAAAAATGATTTATAATATTAAAAATTCTAAAATAACTAAAAAATTAAAAGAAAACAAAATTCATTTACATAAAACTAAAAAAAAAAACAATTAATAATAAATTATAAATCATTAAGAAACTTTAAAAAAATTCAAAAATTTAAAAAAAATTGGTAAAAAACATATGTTATTGCATACGCTATTAAAAATGTTGGTCTTTGTCTAAGGTTTAAACATGGTTTGACAAGGTTCTTCATTAGACCTTGGCACCTCAACACACAAAGTGTGCGCCTCAGCGCACAGCAAGACAAAGAAGTGCAGCATCAGGTCAGGCCACGGCCCAACCTTCCCAGGCCACGACACCTAGCATGGAGGAAGCCTGGAGGAGGTGTGCGCCACTGCTCAGCCTCCCCCAGGCCGCAACGCCCAGAAAGTAGAGAAGTGCAGCCCTGCCTTGTGCCGCGACCAGCCCTGTTCTGGGCTGCGGCGCCAAGCACATTGAGACAAGCTTTTTAGCCTCTTTGAAAAGTGCGTGGATGCATGATCAAAACGCATAGGATCACTAAGGATTGATGAAGGGCTATGATTGAAAAGTCCTCAAGATCTAAGGGTGGATATTGACTTTCAAGATTAGTCAAAAAGTGGTACACTATATAAAGGGTCACCCTGCTTCAATATAGAAATAATAACACAAGTTGAAAACACAAGTGGTCATAATACAAGAGAATTCAAGTGCAAGTGTGAGAGTGCAAAGACACAAAACATAGGAGAGGCACTAGAATAGATCTCAAAAGAGAGGCTGGTTGTAAAGAGAGAGTAGTATAGATTGTGGCTAGAGGGCCTTGTAATAGTTCTTATCGCTTTCTTTCTTATCTTCTTTGGTTCTTCAAGAACTAGAGATTTCTTGAAAGGAGTTGCTGTAATATGTAAGAACTCATTGATTTAGTGCAGAGAGTTCAGAGGAATTCATGGGGACATAGGCTATTGTCGAACCTCGATAACAATTGTTGTGTTCTTTCTTTTCTTTGATTTGTGTTTCTGTTTCCAATTCATTACAAGTCACTCTAGACTTAGGTGTTTGGAAGATCACCACCTGAGCATCAAGAAAATGATTTCCCAACAGTGGTATAAGAGCTAGATGAGATACCATAACAGTGGTATCAAAGCCGGAGGAGCTTTGGAGAGCGGGTATCAGAGCTGGAACAGAAGGTAGCGGAGCAAGACTCCAAGAATGAAAGGCCAACTTCTTGAGTGATTCAAGAACGGTACTGGGATCAAGATCTGATTGTGTTCTTAAGAGTGGTTCAACAACGGTATTGAGATCTATCTTTGATCTAGTTCTTGTGATTTAGAAGTTTGGGAAAGCAATTATGGGTACTGCATAAATCTGGGATTTTTTCCGCTAGATGGCTTCAAATTTCTATGTTGAGAAATTTGATGGAAAGGGAGACTTTGCCCTTTGGAAGCGGAAGATCAAGGCTGTTCTTATGTAACAGACAGTGGACTTGGCGATTGGAGAAGATGACGATTTTCCAACAAGTATCATGAAAGTCTAGCGGATTGAGATGAATAAGATGGCATACAACACTATTTTTGCACATGTCGGATAGTGTCACAAGAGAGTGCGGAGACTCGGAAGATACTGCTGTCATATGGAAGAAACTAGAAGAGTTGTTCCTTACTAAAACTCTCATTAATAATATTTATCTTCTTAAAAGAATCTTTGCTTTTAAAATGGATCCTAATAAAGAGTTGTAAGATAATCTTGATGTGTTTAATAAGCTAGTTCAAGATTTGAATAGCTATAGCATAACATTCCCGGATGAACAATTGGCTGTTATTTTGTTGAATTCTCTTCCTGATTGTTTTGATAATTTGATTAATGCAATTGAATATGGAAGAGATACTTTAACCAAGGAGATTGTGATCAATGCCATAAGGGCTCATGATTTCAAAGCCAAGATAAGAGAAGCATCAAGTGGAGAAGGGCTGTTCATTAGAGGAAGGCCAGCAACTTGGAATAGCAGTAGCATTCATGGCAACTACCGGGAGAAATCAAGAGGTAGAGGGCAGAGCCATGGGAGATCTCATTCCAAACCGAGATTTGGAGGAAAAAGATGCTTCTACTACAACAAGGAGGGACATTTAAGGAAAGATTGCAATAAGAAGATGTCGGATGAGAGAAGAAGAAGCCATACCAATATTGGAGAGGCTTCGGTTGCCAAAGGAGAACAGCAAGATGATGTTCTTGTTGTGTGCTCAAATGTGAGTAGGAGGCAAGGTAGCGAGAAATGGATTCTGGATTCCGGGTGCACTTATCACATATGCCCACACAAGGATCGGTTCAAAAATTTCCAAGAAACTAATGATGGAAAGGTTTTCTTGGGGAATGATACTTTTTGCCAAGTGAGGGGGATATGAGACATCCAGTTGAGGATGTTTGATGGAGTCACAAGGCTACTGCGATATGTAAGGTATCTTCCAGATTTGAAGAGGAATTTGATGTCATTGGGGCAGCTGGATTTCATGGGGTATACATACAAAGCAGAGGGAGAAAAAATCAAGGTAACCAACGGATCTTTGGTAGTGATCAAAGCAGCAATAAAAGATGGACTCTATGAGATGATCAGAGAGACAGAAATCAAGGATAAAGTAGCAAGCTTGATGGCTGAGATGGATAAGGTAGCCCTTTAGCACACTTGTTTGGGACATATGAGAGAAAAGAGCATTTAAGTCCTCAGCAAGGATGATCTACTTAGTGATGATAAAGTAAAGAAATTGGATTTCTGCGAGTGTTGCGTTCTTGGTAAGCAACACCGGGTCAGCTTCAACACTGGAGTGCACAAGTCTAAGGGCATTCTTGACTACATTCATTCGGACCTTTGGGGACCAGCAAGAACACCAACACAGGGAGGTAACTTTTACTTTCTGTCTCTAATTGATGATTATTCAAGAAGGGTTTGGGTTTATTTGCTTAAAAATAAATTAGATGCTTTGAATAAATTTGCGGTGTGGAAAAAGTTGTTGGAGACTCAAACGGGTACGGTAGTTAAGGCTTTATGAACCGATAATGGCTTAGAATTTTGTAATAAGGATTTTTATAAATTCTGTGAGTTAAATAGCATTGTAAGGCATAGAACGGTTGTAAAAAAACCTCAGCAAAATGGAGTTGCTGAGAGGATGAATAGGATCCTTATGGAACAGGTTAGGTGCATGTTAATAGGATCCGGATTACCAAAATATTTTTGGGGGGAAGCTGTGTCTACTGCTGCATACTTGGTAAACAGATCGGCCTCTAGAGCTTTAGAGCTCAAGACTCCCATGGAAATGTGGAGTGGGAAACCCCCTGAGTTGAGCAACCTTAGGACTTTCGGGTGTGCTGCATTTGCACATCAAAAGGATGATAAACTTAACCCAAGGTCTAGAAAATGTGTGTTTCTAGGGTATGGTGATGGGGTTAAGGGGTATAGGTTGTGGTCTTTAGAACCAAAAGGAATGAAACTCATAATAAGTAGGGATGTTATTTTTAATGAATTGTTATTTCCATATTTGGAGAAAACTAACCCTGCAGGGGCTAGTGAGCAAACCAGTCTGGAATTTGTGGAGCATCGCATCAAGGAAAACTCAGTTTAGGTAGAGCAAGGAAGGCAAAAGGGTTCAGACCAAGTAGAGCCCATTAATGAAGGCCAAGCTCAGGGCACTCAAGAGGAAGCTGAACTAGAAAGGGTTGATGCAGCAAGTCAGAATGACTACTAGCTCACAAGGGACCGAGAAAGGAGGGTGGTCAGACCACCTTTGAGATATGGGTTTGCAGATGTTAATGTAACAGCTCATTGGATAGAAGGAATGATGGTTGAACTAGAAACTTACATGGAAACCAAGGAATGTAAGGAGTCGTCAAAGTGGCAGCTAGCTATGGAGGAAGAAATGGTTTCTTTGAGGAAGAATAACTCTTGGGAATTGGTGCCCAAACTAGAAAAATAGAGAGTTGTGGATTGTAGGTGGATCTACAAGATCAAAGAAGGGAATCCTCTAGGAGATGAAGTTCGGTATAAAGCTAGGCTGGTGGCGAATGGGTTCACACAAAGAGAAGGCATAGATTTCACCGAAAAATTCTCACTGGTTGTGAAGTACAAGACGATATGGATAGTATTGGCTATGTTGGTCCAATTTGATTGGGAGATCGAGAAAATGGATGTGAAGACAGCGTTCTTGCATAGAGAGCTTGATGAAACCATCTACATGAGGCAACCCGAAGGCTATGAGGAAGGAAGGGAGAGTTATTGTGCTAATTGAAGAAATATCTCTATGGCCTGAAGCAATCACCTCGGTAATGGAATAAGAGGTTTGATTCCTTTATAACTAGCTTGGGTTTCATGAGGAGCTACTATGATTCGTGCTTGTACTATAAGGGGCACAAGGTGGAGGAAGTGGTGATCATCCTTATCTATGTTGATGATATGCTGCTGGTTGGGAGCAGCATTGAGAGGATAGAAGAATTAAAGTCTCAACTCAGTGAGGAGTTTGAGATGAAGGATCTTGGCCATGCACAGAAGATCATTGGGATGAGCATAATCTAGGAAATATAGAGAAGCAGATTGAAGATTTCTCAGACTTTCTACATAGAGAAGATGATATCTAAGTTTTCTATGGAAGATAGCAAACCAGTGAAGGTTCCCCTTACTGGTCATTTCAAGTTTTCTAGTGATCAATGTCCAAGATCGGAGGCGGAGAAGAAGGAAATGGAAAAGTCCCTTACTCTAGTGCGGTTGGTTCAGTTATGTTCACCATGGTAAGCACTAGACCAGACATTGCTCATGCAATAAGTGTTTTCAGTAGGTTTATGAGTAATCCCGGAAAGGAGCATTGGCTTAGGATGAAGTGGTTGCTGAGGTACTTGAGAGAAACCTAGAAGTAGGGTTGGTTTATGAGAAGAGGGTATGTCCATCTGTCTTGAGGGTTATGCGGATTTGGACTATGGAGCACATCGGGATAAAAAAAGATTGATTACCTTCTACTTCTTCAGCTTAAATGGATGTTGTGTAAGTTGGCAGGCTCAGTTGCAGCCTGTGGTAGCACTCTCAATAACCGAGGCTGAGTACATAGTGGCAACAGAAGCCATTAAGGAGGCTATGTGGTGCAAAGGGTTGTTGGAAGAGTTGAAGGTCCTGAAAGAGTAGGTAATGGTGTATTAGGATAGCCAAAGTGCGTTGCACTTGTGTAAGAATCCGGTATTCCATGAGATGACAAAGTATATGGATGTTCGGTATCATTTCATTCGAGAAAATGTTACGGAAGGATGCATTAATGTGGACAAAGTAGTCATGGAGGAAAATCCTGCAGATTTTGGCACCAAGGTTCTACCTCTAAGTAAGTTCAATCATTGCCTTGGACTATTTAGGATTGGAGTCGGTTGATATGATGACTCAAGATTAGTTTGGATCCTGATTTCTCTGCACAATGGGTTCGGGTTTAATCACTTAGACAAAGGTAGATATTGTTGGTGTTTGTCTAAGGTTTAAACACGGTTTGACAAGGTTCTTCATTAGACCTTGGCACCTCAGGACACAAAGTGTGCGCCTTAGTGCACAACAAGATAAAGAAGTGCAGCATCAGGTCAGGCCGCGGTGCCCAGCATGGAGGAAGCTTGGAGGAGGTGTGCACCGCGGCTCAGCCTCCCCCAGGCCACGACGCCCAGAAAGTGGAGAAGTGCAGCCCTGCCTTGTGCCACGACCAGCCTTGTTCTGGGCCGCGACGCCAAGCACACTAAGACAAGCTTTTCAGCCTCTTTGAAAGGTGCGTGGATGCATGATCAAAATGCATAAGATCACTAAGGATTGATGAAGGGCTATGATTGAAAGGTCCTCAAGATCTAAAGGTGGATATTGACCTTCAAGATTAGTCAAGAAGGGGGGCACTATATAAAGGGTCACCTAGCTTCAATCTAAAAATAATAACACAAGTTGAAAACACAAGTGAGTATCATACAAGAGAATTCAAGTGCAAGTGTGTGAGTGCAAAGACACAAAACATATGAGAGGCACTAGAATAGTTCTCAAAAGAGAGGCTGGTTGTAAAGAGAGAGTAGTATAGATTGTGGGTAGAGGGCTTTGTAATAGTTCTTATCACTTTCTTTCTTCTCTTCTTTGGTTCTTTAAGAACTAAAGGTTTCTTGAAGGGGGTTACTGTAATCTGTAAGAACTCATTTATTTAGTGCGTAGAGTTCAGAGGAACTCATGGAGACGTAGGCTATTACCGAATCTCGATAAAAATTGATGTGTTCTTTCTTTTCTTTGATTTCTGTTTTTGTTTCCAATTCATTACAAGTCACTTTAGACTTGGTTGTTTGGAAGATCACCACCTGGCATCAAGCAGGTGAAATCCCAACAAAAAATTAAACAAAATCTTGAAAAAAATCTAAAAAGTAGAAAAGTAAAAAAATAAAAAAATTATTTCATCCTTTTGTTCTTCTTCTTCAACCCAAAATGCTCAAACATCCCAAATCTAAGTTATCAAATCTATCCCACCCTCTCTCTTTCTCTTACCTTCCCTTTAGCAGCCACCGAGTCATCTCCTTCCACTTCAATCACCATCACTATCAAGATCACAAAATGAGAAGATAAATAAAAAAATAATGCCCCCATGGTTGGCAGTTCAGATCTTACAAGCCCAAGACTTATGTTGGCAATCATATTTTTACACCTAATCTAAGAATAAGATAATGAAAGAATAGGCTATAAATATATCCATTTAGCAACAGTAAGAGAGAAAAAAATCACTCAGATCCTCCTTATCTCTCATTAAACACCACAATAAGATAAAAAGTCACATATTGATTAATTGTCACAAAATAATGAAACTAACAATGAATTGATCATCAAGAAATCACCCAGAAATTAACAAAATACAATTAAGGTTTCAAAAATTCAACACCCAACCAGTTAGGGGTAAAAAAATAAAAACAATGAGGGCTAAAAGAAGCTAACGGTGGTGGAGAGGTTGTTGGTGGTTTAGAGATATATATGTTTTATAGCTAAAACAAATCTAAGTGTCATGGGTATGGCAAAGGTATTGTGCTATGGTGGCGTATTGGAGACTTTATAGCAAACTCGCGACGATGATGGGGGGCACTTCAACGTTAGGAAAGTGCTCGCACGTAGGTTGCTAAGGGAGGAAAAATGTTGTTCGTGCCTACGGAGGAAGTAAGGCATTGCAGCAATCTCGTGATAGTGATGAAGAGGATGGCATTGTACCATCTATGAGAAGAAGTGGTTGGGCTCGCAGTTGAATGGGGAAGATAGAGGCTACTGGTTAGGGTTTTTTGATTTTGGGATTGTGGAGATATGTAAATAATTTTTTTTATTCTCTAGTTTTTATATTTTTTAATATTTTAAATCATTTTTCTATTGGAGCTAATGCATAACAAATATATAAGTAAAAATTTGACGGAATTGGTTTATGGTTTAATGTTTGATGGACGAAAGGATTTGATAGGAAAAAAATAAACATGGCATATGACATTGAGAAAAAAAATCGATAAGGACCAAAATAGGAAATGACTAAAACATGGAGGACCAAAATTGGGATTAAGCCTAAAAACACCAAGCCTTCAAAAAACTTATTGATATAGTCTCCTCTAAATTAGAAAATTGGAAGGCCAAGCTCTTATTCCCATGGGGTAAGCTTACTTTCATCAAGTCCAAACTCGTAAGCCTACCTGTCTATAAAATATGGGCTGCATTAAACTGTTGGCTTATGTTTGCGATATTCTAGATAGTGTTGTGTTGGACGATTATCTACCTAAATAAATATGCAAATAACTGTACTTGTTTTACTTGCAAGTGTACAAAGTCAGTGGTAGCATAGTGTGCAAGTACGAGATCATTTCCACAGGGATTAGTCAATTTCTATTTAGAATTAGTTTCTTCGTAGTAAAAAGAGAAATATGTGTTGGTTGTGAGTTGCTAATAATAAGAACATAAGGCTGTGATATCCACCACTAATTATACTTTCCTACTAAGTAAGGTGCCAATGCTTTAGCCATATTATGAATATTTAATGGTTGCCAACCTAAGGGCTTGGTCCATACCTTAGGCTATTGATCTCCTTATGCAACGAGTTAGGCATGGTGTATACTCTAACTCTTTTCCCTCTTAAGGGATTCAGCATGAGTGTATACTAAGTTGTTCCTTAAGAGAGCATAACGGCTGTGGAGATCGGCAACCACACGGGACCTAAGGCTTGGTCCGCTCCCGGTTTCCCGTGTTGATTAACCTGAGAATCTGGTGTGGATATCTCTTGTTACTAATATTGAACCCAGGACTCAGTCATCCAAATTGATTCAACTAACGAATCCATACCACATGCATACGTTGATCAGACACACACATATGAGGAATTTAAATATAAACAAGTATTAATCAAGTTAAACATTCTAACATGGCTATAAGCAAAGGTAATCAATGAATATATATGTGGAAAATCATAACTAGGGCTTCAATCGAGCCCTATAAGAGTTTAGTTACACATACTAGTTAAACTAAACATTCTAAACATAACGAAACAAAAACAAAAAAATAAAACCTGAAGAAAACTCGAGAGACGAGTCGTCAATTCCTCTCTTAAGCTTGTTACTTCAAGTCTAAAACAAAAGGTCCGGTTTATGTGTTTTACAAGGCTATATATAGGGTTCTAAGGGTGCCCCGAAACCCTAATTTCTAATTCGAGGTCCGGAGACTTCTTTCCATATCTGGCTCTGCCACCTCTGGAGTGTTTGTAGTTGATCATATACAGGATACGCTCGAGCATAAGTGTGTGCTCGAGCCTTGTTTCATGTGTAATGGGATAGATCATTTACCTAAGGATTGTCCAGTTTATTTTGAGATGAAGGATGAGTGTAATACTATAGGTATACCCTTTGGGAAACCACACTCACCCTACTCTAACACCTACAATCCCGGTTGGAAGAATCACCCTAATTTCAGTTGGAAATCCGACATACAACCCCCTGTCCACTCTAGTACCCAATAGCAACCTCAAGCAACCTCATTTAAAGAACCTCAACAATCTTTACCTTTGGAAGATATGTTTAAGTCATTTATGCAGGTAAATGCCAAGAGTGTGGAAGATTAAGGAAAAATAAATCAACGGTTGTTAGAGGAACAACAAGCGATCAAAGAGGAACAAAAGGTAATAAAGAGTTAACTCACCAAGTTGACTAGTTTCTTGACGATTCAAGAACAAGGTCGGCTTCCTTCACAACCACAACCTAATCCAAGGGGACGACAACATATGGCACAAACCTCCAATCCTGAAAATCAAAACATTAGAGAGGTTAATGCCATAATTACTCGCAGTGGTAAGACAATTGATGGTCCCACTCTACCATCACACTGGATTCCTAATACCGTGAGCAACAAGGATAAAGCCCCCAAGGAATAAGAGGCCCGTGATGTTTATCACCCACCGGTACCTTTCCCTCAAGCACTCCTTAAACCTAAAGAGATAAATACAGTATTAAAAGGTGAGATTCTTGAACAACTTCAGCATGTTAAAATTAATCTTCCTCTTCTTCATGTCATAAAACAGATTCCCAACTATGCTAAAGTCATCAAGGATCTATGCACACTCAAGAGGAAGCACAATGTGAAGAAGACAACATTCTTAATGGAGTAAGCAAGTGCTGTAATTAACGGTAAGACACCACCCAAATATAAAGATCCGGGCTATCCAACGGTGGCTTGCCAAATTGGAAATAAACCTTGTGGCCAAGCATTGCTAGATTTGGGTGGTAGTGTAAACCTTATGCCGTACTCTATGTACTTGCAGCTCAGTCTAGGTGAGATCAAACCAACCTCCGTGGTACTTCAATTAGCGGATAGATCAGTAAGAAAACCAAGAAGTATTGTAGAAGATGTTTTGTTGCAAATTGATAATTTCTACTATCCTGATGATTTTTTGGTTTTAGATACTGTTTCTACAATAAACATGGAGTCCAAATTTCTTTTGATACTCGGAAGACCATTCCTTGCCACCGCCAATGCCCTCATTAATTGTAGGAATGGCCTAATGATATTATCATTTGGAAATAGGACTCTAGAGGTAAATGTTTTTCGAGTCCCATGGCAGCCACATGAAGAGGATGAGTACATCAAAGATAATTCTAACTCTTCGGAATTCATTCCTAATAATCTTGAGTTCAAAGATTCTTCAAATTATCCCCATACCGTTAATGTTGTTGATGTTTTTGATAAGCCACAGGAATTTATTAAGACATCTTGCCAATCATGCTTTGAGAAGTTGCTTGAGAGAAGTCACATGGATGCGGGAATCAAATACCCTACTACTGATAGTAAATGAGCATCACCAAAAACACTTGAGCCACATGCGGTGGACTTTAAGTATTCCTTGCCATCGCTAAAGCATACAAGCACAAAATTTTGTAGCAAAATAGTGGCTGGTGCATCCAACTCATGTTTTTCGAGGAGGGAATAAAAGCGTCTGGCTGAAGATGTAAAACTTAGCACTCATGGGAGGCACCCCATAGCATATCCTTTTACTATTATTGTTTTTCTTTATTTTTTATTATTCGCATTTTTTTTGTTTTCCAGTATTAACTTGGTATTTCATTTTCAAGGAAAAATATACGAAGCAGTTCAAATGGTGGAGCACAATTTTCAGCTTTTGTGTACCTTTGGCTACACGGGGAGTCTCCTTTACTCTTTCTTTTACATTGAGGTCAATGCAATTTTTAAGTTGGGGGTGGAGGAAACTCATCTCTTTGTTTCTATATTCTTTATTTCCATACATTTTTTTCTTTTTCCATTGAACTGCTTGGTGTCATTTTCTTTTTTTTTTGTTTGCTTTTAGCATGTTTTGCGTTAGCCTTAGAGTCAATTTACCTGTCAATGATATAACTTAATTGAGATAGCATATAGCATTTAGAAGAAGTTAAATCTTGCTTCGGTTTGAAATTAATTTAAGCATCAATCTTCATTTGGTTAGAGATTCTAGTTGTGGTAAGATAGTATGATTAGTCTTAAACATTTAGAAAAGTTTTATGTGTGATTATTTTGTGAATATTTTTGCAGTCTTGACAAGCTGCGCATTCCTAGAATGCACATTACTTAGGATATGATATAGGCCATTTTTGGACCGTTTGAGCCTGTTAAACCTACCATTGCTATATTTACCACTAGTCACCTATTTAAGGCTTTTCTTGAAAAAAAAATGAGCCTTGTTTCTTTCAATAGCCCATTTACTCACTTTTATGAGCCTAAAGAGAATATTTTATCCTTACCTTTCTCTTAAAAGAACTTAGCTATACACATTTATTGAGAAACACTAAAAAGGAGTAAGGATGGAAATATGAGAAAATATTGCTACCATAACCCATGTATATGAAAGGAGATTAGTTGGGGGTTATGTAAAAGAAAAGAAAAATAAAAAAGGAGTTGAATGGTCTTATGCCAAAATACAAAAGAAAAGTGAATTACAGCAAAAAAAGAAGAAAAGAAAAGAAAAGTGGTGATTTTGAAAAAAAAAAAAAAAATGCTAAAAAAAGTTGGGTGTTGAAGTAAGGTTATCTAGTACTGAAAAGTGATTGTGTTTAAAGCTAAGAGATTGAGTTCTTTTTCTCGTGAATCTTTCCTATTTTTTCTTAACCTTTACCTTAGCCTAACGTTACAAGCTTATTAAAGACCTATTGATCCAATGTAATGTGATTTTTCTACAATAGTGGAGAGTGGTTTGAAATGTAAGCATATGGAGCTTGTTTTTGTGATTGACGTCACAAAATTTATCATGTTTTAGAGGCCAAGACTTGTATTCATGAATGTTATGCATAAAATCATCCGGGTGTTCGGATTAATGGTTTGTGGTAAGATAGATGTTAAGAGTCAATAACGATTTTAAGATTGATGTTTGGATTACTTTTGGATTTGGGTAAAATTTAATGATTCTTTGTGTTGTGTGTTATGTGCAATTTTTGAGACAAAATATGAATTACTCTTGGTTAAAACTAATATTTCTTTTCGTTTACTTTGATTCCCACCGTAGAATTCATCTCTTGTTTTTGCTTGAATTGCTAGGGACTAGCAATAAGCTAGTTGGGGGTTGTGATGAGAGTCATAAAATGCATCTTAACAGTACTTAATTGTTATCATTTTAGGGTTGATCTAGGTTTTAATTGCACTTTTATACGTTAATAACTTTAAAGTATCATTCTTGGATCATTGATCTATTTCGGTGCATTTTCAGGTACTTTAAGCTCAAAAGAGGAGGAAAAGTTATCATTGCTTGAGGTACAAAGACTTGAGGCATATTGGAGTGAATGAATGCTTCCAGAAAGACAAGATGGAGGGCTTAAAAGAGCAACAACTGCTGCCCGCACTGGAAAGGAGTTTCACTAAATTGCTAGAATTGCCTATACAGATCAATCATCTTTGCAAATTAAAATGTATTGATACAAGAAGAACTAGGAGATGAGCCATATATGCTTAGAAAGATCCAGAAGTCTATTTTCTGGATAATTTTATGGTTCATAAAAATGATTTTTGTAGAGAAAGTTATGGCAGTTTAAGTAGACAAAGGTCAGGCTGTGCAGGCTGTGCGGGATTTCAGTGTGAAGGGCATGTGAAGGCTTAAATCCCACATCCCACATCGGTTAGAAACATATTTTTATATCCCACATCCCACATTGGAATGGAAACACATTGAACTCATGGTATTTGCCAATATAAGACCCATTCCACTTCAGCTTTAAAGACCATTGGAGAATCTGGAATCATCTGAGATCATCAGAAAGTGAATCCAGAGGGCCTTTAAGATCAATCCAGAGGGCTCTTAGGAGGAAAATTAGAGGCCGGAGATGATCATTGGGAGGCCCGAGGCAGCTCGAGGAAGCATGAGCCCCATGGTCGACTAGTCTCCAAGCAAGGCAAAGGGATGAATCCCTAGGTGTAGTTGTTCTTATCTTTCTTTATTTGATTCAGTTATTGTTTGGAATTATTTTCATCAAACATTGTTATGATTTATTCTTGATTTAATTAGAAGATTTCCTATTAATCCGGTGATTGCATGCTTCTCCTTCATATAATTCTAGTAATACTTTTCTTATGTGTATTTGGTTGGGTGTGATTGAGTCCGGTAGATCTCTTTTATAGATTTGTCCATTGCTACGATATTGTCATGTAGATATATCGTTGTCTCTTGATAATTTATAAGTTAGGTCATATGTGCTTGAAGGTAAATATTAATTCATATCAGTTACATTAGGGCTTATATATGTGCTTTAATTGAATATTTGCCGATTGCCTATTTGGGATGTGAAACTTGCAGTCGAGATAAAAAAAATTGAATCAAGTTAGGATTAGGGCAACGAACCTAGGGAGGATTCCCAGAACCTTGTTGTTTCTCCATCATAAATCTATTTACACAATTTTCTTCACACTATTTTAACACAATTCAGATTCTTTCAATCAATCTTTTATTGTTTGTGTTAAAGTTCACACCTTCTTTTATAGTTAACTTGTTTCCCTGTGGAATCGACATCCCAAAGCTGTGCTACAACTACCGCGTTACACTTTGGGCGTAATCATTACTACATAAAATATTACGTGAAGGAGCCTTGCAGAGACTCAATACATTCTGGTGTTGATTTTATTGGTGAAATAATCGTGGGTAATGAATCGCATTGTCTTTATTTGTTTCGTATAGATGTATCCACTTTCTTGAGCTTTTGCAAGTTTAAGTCCCTATTACAGTTGGACTCCTACATACAACACAAGTGTGGAGGAACAAGCTAGTATATTCTTATTTGTTTGTGCCCATGGAGTGGGTAATAAGGTGGTACAAAAAATGTTTAACCACTCTTGGGAAACCATCCACAAAAACTTCCATAACGTCCTAAAAGTCGTTTCTTTGTTGGTCTGTGATATAGTCAAACCTACAGCTTACTACAATGAGGGAGGTGACAGACATCAATCCATTAACCCTCAACACCATTAATGTTTTCAAGTGACTAAACATGACTAAACTAAACTTACTATGGGGTTTAATTTGGTTTTCATTTTGTTAGAGTAATGATTTTATCATTATTTTTGGTTCAATTATGATTTTTTTTTCAAGTTCAACATAAGTTAATAAATTGGGGGAATATCCAGGATTGTATATGTGCAATAAACGGAACTCATGTAAGAGCCCGTCTTTCATGTAGGGCCAATGTCCCATATTATGGGAGGAAAGGAAAATTGACGCAAAATGTCATGGCTATATGTGATTTTAATAGGACATTCACATTTGCATGGGTTGGATGGGACGGTTCTGCTCATGACACTAGGATATTCGGTAACTGCCTTAACAGGTGGAGAAGTTTGAATTTCCCAATGCAGATAGGTAATAAATATTACATGGTGGATGCTGGCTACCCTCATATGCACAGGTACATGGCACATTTCAAGGGTTTTGGCATCAAATATAATTTGGATGAATACTACTGAAGATGGGAGTCCTTTAATCCTCCATCACCTCAGAATAAGAAATAAATGTTCAACTATTTGCATTCCTATAGGAATTTGGTTGAACAAACATTTTGCATATGGAAAAGGAGGTTCCATATCATAATAAGATTGTCCAGATTTGAAATCAACGATCAAACCAAGATCATCGTGGCCACAATGGTCGTGTATAACTATATTTCTTAGTATAAAGGCATGTGTATAGTATTCCACCCGCCATAACATGCCTTTATTGTCGGACCGGATATTTAGTCCCACGATCATTTAGTAAAGGATTGTAGTGAGCTTTTATGGGCTACTACAAGAGATATGATTGTTGATCAAATTGCAGCAGATTATGGGTACAATTACTAATGTACTAACATCCACCAAAGTCAACATAATTCCACTAGTTCATTTTTATACTTTATAGAGTTTTTTAACATTACATTTGACTCATGCATAATATGAGTGTAGAAATTATTATTGGATGATTGCATTAATCAGAGAATGAAAACAATTGTCTGATAAAGAGATGTTGACAAAGTGGAAGGAAGATTGGAAAATTAGAAGATTTTCAAATAAAGGAAATAGAAAACAAATTAAAAATTAATTGCAAAAATACTTAGAAGATGTAAAAGGTAGACGGTATCGATTATTTGATGGAAATTGAAGGCATTTAAAGAAAATGATTTTTTGTTATAAATTCATAAAATCAAAAGAATGGAGTAACTTGAATGATATTGCCAAAATTTATACGATGTAGGTGTTAAAATAAAGGAAGGAAGATTTGGTCAAAAATTCTGTTAATTTCAATAAGATGTTAAAAATTAAAGGAAGAAAAAATTGGTCACAAATTTTGGCAACACATCAAATGGGTATCAAGTAGTAGCGAACCCCAACAGACCAATTTAACACCACGTTTTACTCCTTTATTTATGAATTTCATTTTTTTTCCTTATTTCCAACTATCCACCTATGAAAGTCATTGATGTGCCAATATTAATCATCCAAAAAAAAAAGGTGGGTAGCATTGGCCACTTAGGCAAGGTCAAACAAAAAGGCGAGTAACATTGGCGACTTAGGCAAGGTCAAATTTGTAAATTCATCCTAAAGAATCCCAATTTGCATTGGATTTAAGATAACTTGGATTTAAGTGGTTGTACAAACATGGTCATTGTAATCCACACCTTAATCATATCATCTTTCCTCAAAAGGAGTAACCTTGGGTAATAAGCCGGATGCTTAGGAATTGGCAAAAAAGAACGGTACTTACAATTGGCAACTCCGTTGGGGACATTTAACTTTTAAATGTTTCTTGAAAAATTTTTAAACTTTAATCTTAAGTTATTATTCCATATCTCACTTTGCACACTAGCAGTTGCCTTTTTCTCATGACAGAGTAAATTGGGGGCTCGTTTCCTCTTGGTTTCTAGTGTGACTCTTACTTGTTTACGTCAGCCCTTAGTATGAGCTAAGTTCCTCTTGGTTCTTGTCATTGTAACAAAGGTTTTTTGTCACGTTTATACTTTTGTGGTCCACTTATTATGCCACTCGAGGAGCATAATGTCATCCTTCTAGCTATAGGGTACCTGAGCCCATCAAAGTTATATAGCGAAGCCCACCTTTTTAAGTAAATCCTAGAACCTTCCCATGTAGGACAGGTACCCTTTTTATCCCTTTGCTTGCTTGTATGTGTTTGCTCTCACCTCACATGTTAAAGATAAAATCAACTCGTTTGATAATATGTTTTGTGGTTTTGTGTTCCCCTTGATTAAATTACAATAAAACAAAATGAGCCCTATACTAAGTCTAGTTTAGTCTAAAATGGAAGATTTTCTCTTAGTTATGTCTTGTTAGCTTGACATCATTAAGGATCCCACAAAAAAAACTAATGATGATTGAGCCCTAACCCAAGAAATCTATAATGAAAGTGAATGGATGCCTAAGGATCAAGTGGAATGATCCATGTGAGGGGCAATCTTCATCATTCATTTGGGCTTCTTGGGTTTAGTCCAAATCACTAATAGGTTTCAAACCTCTTGGGAGACTTATTGATACCAAACTCACAACACTTAACTATAAGAAAGCCAATTCCCAGATTGAAGAGGTCCACACAAAGAAATTTTGATTGAAATTTAATCAAAGGAAATTTCCTTCACATTTATGTTTCTTCCATTTGGGCTAATTAAGAATTTATCCCCAAGTGGACTTTAATTCATCCAATGAACCTTTGGATGCAAAACTAGAACCCATTAATAAAGTTAAAGTAATACTATGGATAAGTGAGCATGAAAAATGACTCACAATATAAAGAACTCAAAAAGTGTTTTTCTTTTATTTCCTTTTTGTAAAAAGGAGTCATAGGTTAATGACAGGAAGCAATCATTTCTCCATTTTTGTACAGTTCCCTTAGTGGAAGGCTAAGGAAAAGATCTTCTATGAGTCCAACCTCACCTATAATAGTGGAATTTATTGATGACTCAACTTTTGGGGGCATCTTAAGCTTAGTTAGGGCAATGGCAGAAGAGATAATGGTCGATACTGGTGAAATCCTAAAATATATAAGTAGTATGATGACTGATCTAACAAAAAAACTAAATGGTCTAGAAGAAATAAAATCAATGAAAGGATCCCAAGACTCTAGGGGCGATAAAGAATGCTTATTTGAGGATGAGGAAGAGCTCCTCCTGGTGAAAAAGAAATAGAAGGTGGGCTTTGAGATGAAGGCCATTAGTGAGAAGTTCGAAAAAATGCAAAGTGCTTTAAGAAAGTTTCAGGGCATCGACAGTATTTTCTTGACATCGACGGGCTTTTTGCCCATCCCAAAATAAGCCTATTGCCTCAATTCAAAATACTTTACATGGATCACTTTGATGGATTCAAGGATCCCAAGACTCACTTGAGACAGTGTGGTAGTCTTTTGAGACTTTCAAGCTTGGAATCTGAACAATATGTTTCACTCTTCCCCAACTCCCTCACTAGTATTGCATTGAAGTGGTATTACTCTCAAGAGCCCAGTATATTGAGAGAATGGGAGGATATGGCTCAAGCATTTATGGCTCAGTATGCATATAACACTTAGTTGGATATCACTATAAGGGACTTGGAGATAACTAAGCGAAAGCCCAATGAGACCTTTTCAGAATTTATCTCTCGTTGGTAAGGCAAGGCAATGAAGATGGCATCAAGACTTGTGGAAAAAAACCAGGTAAGAATAGTAATGAGAAATCTATAGCCCATATACTATGAGAAGATGTTTGCCATGCCTATTACCAATTTTGAGCAGCTGATTGATTCAAGTATTCAGGTGGAAGACACCATTTTTTAGGGAAAAATCGAAAGGACTAGTGGAAGATTCACGAAGAAAAATGGTGTCAACAACAATGGCACCAAAACTAGTGAGGGAAATTTTGCTAAGATACACAACATGCAATCAAGTATATAGGAGCTCTCCAAAAATTTAGTAGCAAGATAACTGTGACTACAGCCAGCCAAATCGTATTCAAAGCACAACCCACTATAGGAGCCAATCTAAGAGGAAGCATCGAGGCCCTGAAGACTTCACACTACTAGGGATTAGTTTATCCCCAGCCCTTGCCAATCTCACAAAAAAGGATAGACTTCATTATCTGCCAGCAAGACCCATGCCCAACCCAGTTTCACCACACTGGGACCTCTCCAAATATTTTCATTTTCATCAATTTGTCAGCCATGATACCAATGGGTGCTAGAGATTAAAAAATGAAATCTAGGACCACATTTACAATGGTCTTGAGCCACCCCAATTTGCCAATAATCCAATGCCTAATTACCGTAATGTAGCCCTACCCCATTTTCTTAGCATGATCGAGGAATCACTCATTACACTTGACCCCTCCACCTTAATCACCTCAATAACTAAATACAACCCTAAATACAAACCCATTCTCACCATATATTTCCTTCGAAATTTCAAGTATAACATTCCTCACGGTAGAGCCTCGGTAAATGATATTTGGGATAGTGATAGTGAAGATGATAGGAAGGTAGTGGAAAGAAAAGTGATTGGGAAAGCAGTGGCAGACTAGAAAAGGGTAGATAATGTAGTAATTCAGACAGAGCTGCATGGTTTCATCTTTGAGGAAATAATGGTAATTACCACAATAGATGTCAACCCATGCATCAATCCAACAATTTTCCATATTATGAAAGGAACGAACTACTTCCCAATAGAAGGACTGGGAAAATATGAGCAAGGGGTAAGGGAATTCCCATATTTTAAGCAGTAGTTTGGGAAACAAGGTTTAGGATATAAGCCCCGCAGTAATAGCAAGAAAATGAGGGGCAAGTTCCTTGAGACTTTGAATAAGCATTTCCTTAAAGAAAGAGAAGATTTTCCTTACTATAGGTTCCTTAAGCTATGGGTGAACATGAGGACTCAAGAGAGGCAGTTGTGATTTGAGATATTCGTCGACCTCGAATTTTTTTAGGAGAAAGCCGCAACAAAAAAGTAAGATATACGACAAGCAAGTGACAGGATATAAAATCTAGATGGTGGAGATATGAGTATATAGATGATGACAAAGGGCCAGGAAAAAGGTTTCCATCTAAGCATGTTAATCAAGCCAACTAATGGATGCATCAGCCATTGTGAAACACAATTCACCAAGGTTTTCTTCCTGGGCACAACAAAAAGTTTGATCAAGCGTCTTTTTCTTTTTCTTCTTGTTATAAAGTCAAGGGTGAGTATGGGAACGATGTCCTTAACCACTCCTCGAGTGTAGTGATGTACTCATGAAAAAAATTGAATGAAATAATGAACAATTATGAGTACTTTGAGTCATTTTTATGTGATGAGAAAATCCTGAATGAAATTAGCCAAGAATCCCTCTTATCAAAAGAGATTGTTGAGCAAGTTAAGAATGAGAAAGAAAATATAACGCAACCTAAAATGGAAGAAACTCGAATCATTAATTTATGCACTGATGAAAACCCACGAGAAATCCGCAACATTATCTAAAAAATAAAGTGAAAATCTAACAAAACTTTTACAAGAGTACGAAGACGTATTTGCATGATCATATAAGGACATGCTATGTATTGATCTAGATATTGTGCACCATAATTAAAGAAGAAATCATAAAGCAGTTGCAACTAGTTTCTTGATGGTTTCCAAGTATTCTCAATGGCTAAAAAATGTGGTAGTAGTGCTAAAGAAGGATGGTAAGATCAGAGTATGTGTGGACTATAGGGATCTGAATCGAGCCAGCCTCAATGACTTCCCTTTGCCTCATTAGACACCCTTGTGGATAATACAACTAACAATGCCATATTATCATTCATGGACGGCTATTTGAGGTATGATCAAATTCTCATGGCTATTGAAGATAGAGAAAATACTACCTTCACTACCCAGTGGGGGACCTTTTACTATAAGATCATGTCGTTTAGACTCAAAAATACTGGGGAAACTTATCAGATGATGGCCACCACTGTTCTACATGATATGATCCATAAGGATTTGGAGGTATATGTGGATGACATGATTGTTAAGTATAAAATTAGAGAAAGACATTGGGATACCATTCAGAAGTTTGTTGACAAATTTAAAAGTACAAGTTGCAGTTGAATCCTAAAAAGTGCACATTCGGAGTCATTTCAGTAATCTTTTGGGTTTCAGGTCAGTAAGAGGAAAATCGAGGGAGATCCAAAGAAAGCGTTTGCAATTCTAGAAATGTCAGTGCCAAAGACAGAGAAAGAATTAAGAGGATTTCTAGGAATAATTCAGTATATCAACAGGTTCATTGCTAAGCATACCTATACTTACGAGCATATTTTTAAACTACCTAAAAAAGATCAACCAGTGGTATGGAATAAACAATGCTAGGAAATATTTGAAAATATCAAAGACTATCTCAAGAACCCTTTAGTGTTGGTCCCACCCAAGCATGGTACTCTTCGTTTACTATACTTTTCTATCACTAGCACCTCTATAAAGGTCATGTTAGCTCAAGAGGATAAAGATGAAAAAGAAAAGACCATCTACCGTTTAACTAAGAAACTCATAGCTTATGAGTTGAAATACTCTTGGGTAGAAAAAAACCTATCTTGCTCTAGTTTGGATAACCAAAAACCTCCAGCACTACTTTTAATTGTTCTCAATAAAAGTGATGTCTCGTTTGGATCCAGTAAAGTATCTGTTTGAAGCCTTGCCCTAAACAGAAGGATGATCAAATGGATGGTCATTATCTCCCAGTTTGATCTTCAGTATGTGACTTAAAAGTCAGCCAAAGGGAGGATAATATCATATTTTTTGGCAGATTTCCCAAAAGGAAGGAAATAGATTGAAGAATTCAACTTCCTAGATGAAGAAATTCTGGAAATTGAAAACTGTGAGTGAAAGATGTACTTCGACAAGGTGGTTAATCAGAAAAGTTATGGGATAAGGGCAGTGTTAGTTTCTCCAAAATGAATCGTTATTACCTTTTCAATTCGCTTGAATTTCAAATCCACCAATAATGTAACCAAATACAAAGCTTGTATCGCTGGTCCAGAAGCACTCATTGAGATTGGGGCAAATGAGGTCACAATGTACAAAGATTCTTCCCTAGTTATTTTTCAATCTCACGAAGAATGGAAAACCAAAGATGAGAGGATGAAGTGTTATTAGAGTCATCTCAAGAATTTGGTTCAGTGCTTCGATAAGGTAACCTTCGCTTATCTACCGCGAGCCCATAATTAGTTCGCCGATGCATTGGCAACTCTAGCTGCAATGTTGGAAATACTTAAAGGGGTTGAGGTAATTCTGTTAATGGTCGAGCAGAAGGATGAACAGGCCTATTGCATAGTTATTGAGATCCAAGCTCGATCATCTGATGATTTACCGTAGTATACTGATATCCAAAACTTTCCGTAGAAAGGGGAATTCCCTGTCAATAGTGAAGAAAGAGACAAGTGAGTGATATAGTCACTAGCCACCCAGTTTTTTTATTTTATGGCGGGATACTTTACAAGAGATTGTTCGATGAGATCAAACTGCTCTGTGTATATGAGAACACTATTGAGAGAATTATGATGAAAGTATATGAAGGTCCACACATGAATGAAAAAATGTTTGAAAGAAAGATCCTTCGCTTGGGTTATTACTAGATCAACATGGAGACTAATTGTTGTACTTACATGAAGAAGTGACATAAATGTCAGTTATATGGAAATCTATAACATTTGCCACCCCAAGAGCTCTTCAGTATGACCACACCCTAGCCTTTCACTACTTGGGGCACAAACATGATTGGCAAAATATCTTCCAAGGCTTCAAATGTTAATGAATATACCCTGGTGGCAATTAATTATTTTATCAAATGAGTAAAAGTTGCGTCATTTTCCACCTTGAAGGTTAAGCATATGGCACAGTTCATTAACTATAACATCATTTATCGTTATGGAGTACCTTTTGAACTAATATCAAATAATGGCATGCATTTTCAAGGCAAGTGTGTGGATTTACTTAATAAGTACAAAATTGAGCGCCACAAGTCTTCTCTTTGCTAACGTCAAACAAACAGGGTAATAGAAGCAACCAACAAGAATGTCAAGAGCATATTGGCTAAAATGGTGGAGACTTATCATGATTGGCATGAGAAGTTTCCTTTTGCATTATGGGGATATCAAACTTTGATTAGGTCTTCTACAAGTGTCACTCCTTATTCTTTAGTTTATGGTATGAGGGCGGTTCTCCCAATCGAGGTGAAAATTCTTTCACTAAGGACAACCATAGTAAGTTAGTTAAAAAAAGTAGATTGGATTCAGGGGCAATATGATGAGTTGGCATTGGTTGACAAAAAGCGACTGAAAGCTCTCCATCATGCTCAAGGATATCAGAAAAGAGTTGCTTGGGCTTTCAATAAGAAAGTGAAGCATCGAGACATCAAAAAAAGGAGATTATGTGGTAAAAGAACTCAGCCTACCAGTCTATGACCCGAGAGGTAAATTAAGACCAAATTGGGTAGACCCGTGATAAGTGCTTAAATATTCATATTTAAGCCCCTTAATTTACGTTTGTTAAGCTCTTAGTTTGTGTTATTTCGTTCTATTTATTTCATTTCTATGTTTTCTGTGTTTTTTTTATAGGTTTTTGGAGAAAATTGAGTATTATAGAAATTTCTGGCTTAAAGGGCAAATATGGGAAAAGCTAATGTCTGCCTAGTGCGATCAAGCACAGAGACCTGCGACCGAGCGTAACAGCACTCAAGCACCCATGCCAAGATTGAGCGCACCTGCACTCGAGCGTACCAGTCTGTGATTGAGCGCACATTAAAACAACATAACCTATTTTGGAAAGTAGTGTAGGGTTTTGTTTTACGAGTGTAGGGTTTCCAGATATTCTTAAACCTTATAAATAGGCTTGTAAACACAGAAAGAAAAGGAGGGATGGTCTAGGAGAGATTCTGGAGATGAATTGACGACTCATCCAAGAAATATTTTTTGAGTTTATTCTTTCCTCTTTATTTTATTTTATGAAGATGTTTAACATCAACTTCATTTCTAACTAATTTACTAGTAAGGGCTTGATTGAAGCCCTGATTATGTTTACTCAATAATTCAGTATTGGTGCCTTTGCAATAGTTATATTATGATGCTTAAATTGATTAATGCCTGTTTTCTTGAATTCCTCATATATGTTTGTCTGATCAACATATGCATGTGGTATGGACTAGTTAGTTAAATCAATTTGGATGACCGAGTCCTGGGTTTAACAATAGTAACAAAAGAAATCCACATCGGCTTCTTGGGTTAATCAACATGGGAAACAAGGAGTATATACCATGCCCTAGGTCTCGTGTGTTTGTCGATTTCCACAGATATTATGCTTTCTTAGAGAACAACTTAGTATACACCATGCTAAATCCTTTAAGAAATAAAAGAGTTAGAGTATACATCATGCCTAATTCGTTGCTTAGGGAAATCAATAGCTTACGGAGTATACACCATGCCCTTAGGTTGACAAACACTAGGTATTCATGACCTAATTAAAGCTTTGGCATATTGTTTTGTTGTGGTAGTATGATTAGTGGTGGATATCAAGTCCCTACGCTTTTATCATTATAAATTCAAACTCAATATTTATTTCTCTTGTTTTGTATTGCAAATTTAATTCTAAATCAAAATTTCCCAATCCCTGTGGAGATGATCTTGCATTTGCACACTATACTACTATGTTGACCTTGTGCACTTGCAAGTAAAACTGTTCAATTATTTGCTTATTAATTTAGGTAGATATTTGCACGACAAGTTTTTGGCGCCGTTGTTGGGGGTTGCACTAAATTTATGTTTAGAATTATTTTTCGTTCAGTCTTATTTTTCTGTTCAATTTTATTTTGTTTCATCAAATATCTAATTTATTTCTTCTTTTTTGTTTTTTGCTTTTCTGTTTCGAGTGTGCAGCAGAGTAATTTTTGGCATTGCGATCGAGCTTAGTGCTTGGTGTGATCGAGCGCAAAAGGTCCAGAAACTACCCAAATAGCAGTACTGAAGCTACTGCACTGAAGAGTTTCGACTGATTCATGCAAGAGCTTCAATCTAGGAATCCAAACATTTTTCCACTCAATACAAAGATTGAGCGGACCATTTGACAGAGGCCTAGAAATAATGTTGAGGAGGAAGAAGAAGAATTCGAGGGAGAAACACCAATGGCGAAACAGCTTGACAACCAACCGCCACCAGAGCGTAGATCCATGAAGCAATCCTTCATCCCACAGAACCTCGACCAACCCTCATGCATTGCTTATCAACCTGAGACAGAAGGTAATTATTACATATCCCCACAGATACTCAGTGCTTTGACTCATTTAAGGGGTACACCCTTTGAGGATCCATACTTGCATCTTCGAGAATTCTTTGACCTCCACAAATTCCAGCACATCCAAGGCCTAGATCAAGAGGGAATCAGGTAATTCTTTTCCCTTTTTCATTAAAAGTTAATGCTAAGTTATGGTACAATTTGTTGTGTGCAGTGTCTATCCATACTTAGGAAGAACTATCCAATAGGTTCCTAAAGAAGTTTTTCCCAGCACAAAAGACAAGACAGATGAGGGAGGAGATTCAATCTTTCTAACAGAAGGATGAAGATATTTTCTTTGAAGCATGGAGAAACTTTAATGAGCTGCTACTCAAATGCCCACATCACAATCTACCTCAATATGAGCTAGTACAAGCTTTCTATGAAGGTCTGAGTGACCTAAATAATGGTATTGTGGATTCAAGTTGTGGAGGTGTGCTGATGGAAAAGAGTAGTGAAGAAGCCATGGAGCTGTTTGAGACATTAAGTGAGCACGCCCAACAATTCTCATCTAGAGGTAGACAATGAGTTAAGAGCAAGGGTATGCATGAGGTGATCTTAAATGGTGGATCTTCAAATTAGATGGCTGCTGTGGAAAGAAAGCTAGATATGCTTGTAAAAGCCATGACTGCTCAGAATATCTCACCTAGTCCACAAGCTACACAACTCCAGGTATGTGCTATATGTTCTCATTTTGATCACACTACTAAAACTTGCCCTTTGTATTCATCTACAGATTAAGAGCAAGCAAACTATGTGGGGCCAAACAACTATCCTCCCAAGAACGATCCATATGCAAATACCTACAATACAGGATGGCGAAACCACCCCAACTTCTCATGGAATAATAATCAGAATGCTCTGAAACTTCAAGGGCAGCAAAGAAACTCCCAACCAGTAGCTCAATCAGTTCCGGAATCAAAGAAGAATGACCTAGAGAGTATTGTAAGGCAATTAACAACTCAACAACAATAATTTATGGCTTCGCAAGATCAGTTTATGGCAGAAGCAAGACAATTTCGGACTGAGCAAAGACAAACAAATGCAAAGCATGAGTAAGCTATTCAAAGACTGGAAGTCCAAGTGGGGCAATTAGCTAAGGAGCTAAGTGGAAGAAAACGGGGTGAACTTCGAGCCCAAACAATACCTCCAGGAGGACATCAACAACTGAAGGCCATTACAGCTCTCATAAATGGTAAGATCATAAGAGCTGATGAGCCTGCATAAAAATCTCCAATTAAAACACCCACATCAAAGGTAAGTGAAATGGAGAAGGTGAATGGACCACCCTTCCCTCAAAGGTTAGTAAAGCCAAAGAAAGAAAGTAAACTGCTTGATATTTTTGAAACTTTGAGAAAGGTAGAGATTAACATTCCTTTGTTAGATGCAATTCAACAAATTCTTGCATATGCTAAATTTTTGAAAGATTGTTGCACTAATAAAAGGAAGTTTCAAGAGCATGAAATAGTGGCTTTAACTGAAGAGGTAAGTGCGGTATTGTTAAGGAAACTACCACCTAAGCTAAAAGATCCAGGTAGTTTTATCATTCCCTGTAGGATAGGTGACCATCTTTTTGAGCGTGCACTACTGGATTTAGAAGCGGGTGTCAATTTGCTACCATACACTGTATTTGAAACACTGGGTTTGGGGGAGCTTCAACCAACGTCCATCACCTTGCAATTGGTAGACAGAAGCATCAAAAGACCACGAGGTATTCTTGAGGATGTCTTAGTAAAGGTAGGTGAATTTATTTTACCTGCTGATTTTATTGTATTAGATATGGAATAATCTCTTATGCCATCGCCTTTGCCCATCATCTTAGGAAGACCCTTTATGAGAACTGCTGATACAAAAATTTGGGTGAAAAATGGTATTATAAGTATGAAGGTAAATGGTGAGAAGATTGAATTCAAAATATTTGATGCATTAAAATTACCCCAAGATGATATGGAATGTTTTAATGAATGGATGATGCAAGGTGTTGTTGAGCAAGCTTTTCAGGTCCATCACATTGATCCATTGGAGACCACCTTCACCCATAGTTTCACAAGATTGGATATTGAGCCAGAATCTAAAGATGTTACTGATGACATCATTGAAGCTGTGCACCTCCTTGAGGCCTCTCTAAAGCATTCAAGTGAAACTTAACGTCTGGCTGAAAATGTAAAACTTAACGCTCATGGGAGGCACCCCACAGTATATCCTTTTGTTTTAATTATTTTTCATATTTTTTGTTACTGTTTATTTTTAGTATTTTTTGTTTTCTAGTATTACTTTAGTATTTCTTTTTCAGGGACAATATGTTCATCCGTACAAGTTTGGGGGTGTGTTATGAGCCATACCAGTCCAGCTAGTTCTCCATCTCCCAAGTCAGCTCTTTCCATGTTATTCACACATTGGGGATAGTGTGTAATTTAAGTTTGGGGGTATGGGAGACACATTTACACTCATTTTGTCCCAGTTTGTTGTTATTTACTGTTTAAAATAGGCTATAGAATAAAATAAATGCATGTTCATGTTCATCTTGAAATTTTGGTCGATCTGAAAAAATTAAAATATGATCTCATTAGTGAGCTTAAAATCTTGAATACATGATCTTATGATATAGTTTTAAAATTTAGTTACTTATTGTAGTCATTTGAGAATTCACATGTTTGATTTAATATGACACAAGCATATTAGCACATAATTGTGTGAGGTATGACACGCAAATTTAATGTGTATGTTTCTATGTCTTAGCTGAAACCGAATGACTTGTTGGATGGAAACTTTGGCATAGAAAAGTAAAAAAATAAAAAATTGCACAAAAAGAGGAAAATGCTCATAATGATCATTGATAAACTTTCCGCTGAATAACTGGGCCTCTTGCCTCTGTAAGCAGTGAGTGTTCACGTCAAAAGGTGAAAATTTTGTTCATAATGATCATTGATAAACTTTTTACTGAGTAACTGGACCTCTTGCCTCAGTAAGTAGTGAGGCTTCACATCAAAATGTGGGAATTTTGCTTGGTAGCATTAAAGCCAGTTTAGTTTCGTAGCCTTTTTGACTCAAGTTAGTAAGTCCTTAGGAGTTTCTTTACACCTAATGCCCTAAAACCATATGGTTTGGGAGTCATTGACTCAACACTCGCTACATGAGTCAATTAGAAAGATTAAGGGAACTAAACATTGCAAAGTCTCATAATAAAAGAAAGGAGGAAATAAAACTATGACATTATTGTTCATTCTGATGGAAAATTTGGTGAATCTTGAGACATGGAGACATTACATATTAGAGTCATTTAGAAGCTTCATTTTTATGTGCTAGTTCACTTTACACTGATTCAGACTTATGATGCCTTAGCCTACCTCTTGTAAGTAATTAGATTTTAAAATTCCTATTCATTGCGAAGATTGGTTTATATTTTAAGTTTTCTCATGAAAAAATATCATGGTTTTGTGTGACACCGAAATTTTTGGATACCATGAATGATGGATTTATCTTTGTGTTCTTTGTTTTTCATTTAGTTTTTAGTTTCGTATTGCTAAAGGACTAGCAATATGTAATTTTAAGGGTGTGATAAGTGCTTAAATTTTCATATTTAAGCCCCTTAATTTAAATTTGTTAAGCTCCTAGTTTGTGTTATTTCATTCTATTTTATTTCTTTTCTGTGTTTTCTGTGCTTTTATAGATTTTTGGAGAAAAGGGACCATTATGGAAATTTTTGAGTTAAAGAGTCGATATAGGAAAAGCTGGTGTCTGCCTAGTGCGATCGAGCACAGAGACCTATGATCGAGCACAACAGCGCTCAAGCACCGATGCTAGGATAGAGCACACCTGCGCTCTAGTGTGCCAGTCAGTGATTGAGCGCACACGTGCATCAATGAAACATTAAAATGGCAGAACCTATTTTGGAAAGTAGTGTAGGGTTTTTTTTTATGAGTTTTGGGGTTTCTAGATATTCCTAAACCTTATAAATAGGCCTGTAAACACAGAAAGAATGGGAGGGATAGTCTAGGAGAGATTCTGGAGACGAATTTACGACTTGTCCAAGAAATATTTTTTGGGTTTATTCTTTCCTCTCTATTTTTATTTTATAAAGATGTTTAACATCAACTTCATGTGTAACTAATTTACTAGTAAGGGCTTGATTGAAGCCCTGATTATGTTTACTCAATAATTCAGTATTAACGCCTTTGTGATAGTTATATTATGATGCTTAACTTGATTAATGCCTATTTTCTTAAATTCCTCATATGTGTTTGCCTAATCAACATATACATGTGGTATAGACTAGTTAGTTAAATCAATTTGGATGACTGAGTCCTGGGTTTAACAATAGTAACAAAAGAAATCCATGCTGGGTTCTTGGGTTAATCAAAATGGGAAACCGAGAGTATATACCATGCCCTAGGTGCCGGTTGTTGTCGATTTCCACAGATATTATGCTTTCTTAGAGAACAACTTAGTATACACCATGCTAAATCTTTTAAGAAAGAAAAGAATTAGAGTATACACCATGCCTAATTCGTTGCTTAGGGAAATCAATAGCTTAAGGAGTATACACCATGCCCTTAGGTTGACAAACATTAGGTATTCATGACGTGATTAAAACATTGGCATATTGTTTTGTTGTGGTAGCATGATTAGTGGTGAATATTAGGTCCCTACACTTTTATCATTATCGATTCAAACTCAATATTTATTTCTCTCGTTTTATATTGCGAATTTAATTCTAAATCAAAATTTACAAATCCCTATGGAGATGATCTCGCATTTGCGCACTATACTACTATGTTGACCTTGTGCACTTGCAAGTAAAACCGTTCAATTATTTGCTTATTAATTTAGGTTGATATTTGCACGATAACCCGTATCAAGTTAAGAAGATCCTATCTGAAGGGACCATGCACCTCATGGATATCAACGACAATGAATTCATCGAGCCCATCAATTTGGATCGCCTAAAGAAGTGCTACCTCTGATCCCCTTTCCTTTTCCATCATTGTTGTATCACCACTTTATCTACCTTTGCCTAAAAAAAAGCTTGTAAGTTTAAAGCCCTCAAGAGCGACTTAGGAAAAGTTAGAGCATTCTGCTAGACTGAGAACCCTCAAAAGAGGTTTAGGCAAAAGAAAAGTTAAATCTCTCAAGGGCAATTTTGGCTGTTTTCATTTCTTGAACTATATAAGGCTTGATTTTGTTTGTGACTATTCCCCGTGGTCTTTTCACTGACCTGTTAGCCAATTGAAGCGTAGTGGATGTGGGCTTCAATTCTCCTAACCCCAATTGTAAATAGACTGAGTAGGGTAGAAGATTCACACTCGCCCCTAGATCCAAGAGAGCCCTCTCAATGTGGCTGACTCCTATCGTGCAAGAGATGGTAGGACACCCCGGGTCCTTATACTTGATGGGTAGCTTGCACTGAAGGATTGAGCTGACTTGCTCGGTCAAAAATGCCTTTTTTGGGACATTCGTCCTCCTTTTGATAGTGACCAAGTCCTTTAGAAACTTGGCATATGATGGCATTTGATGGATGGCATCCAAAAATGGGATATTGATTTGGACTTGCTTGAATACCTCCAGAATTTCCTCATACTTCCCTCCTTTCTTGGGCGCCTGTAATCTCTCGGGGTAGGGCGCTCTAGGTATAAACGACCTAGGAGGGTCTTTCTCAGTAGGTGTGGCTATAGATGGCTCAGCATCTCTCTTCTCTGTGTTGCCACTCCTTTGCCCTTGCTGCATAGCAGGGCTCTCTTCCACTCGATTGTCCACTTGTCTCCCAGACCTCAGTGTGATAATCGACTGTACTTGTTCCGCCCCGTGCATAGGAGTTGATGAACTCTCAACCATAAATTGTCCTTTTGGGTTTTGCACGGGCTGACTGGGGAACTTCCCTTTCTCTCTCTCACCCAAGTGACTTGCAATTTGCCCTATTTGACTCTCCAGCTTGGCAATTGCTTGGGTGTTTACCACTGTTGCACTCCTCACATCACTCATATTTTGGCTAGTCTCCTTCATGAACTCCTTAAGGGTGTCCTCTAGCGACTGTGAAACTGGCGCTGGTGTTTGAGTGGGTGCATGGTAAGCAGGTGAAGGTGCTGGATGGGCAGAACGACCATGATTAGGAATTTGTGGGGCAAATCCGGGAGGATATTGATTTTGAGCATGATAAGGGGCTCCTCCCAGATTCATCGGTTGGTTCTGCCTCCATGAAAAATTTGGGTGGTTCCGCCACCCTGGATTGTACGTCTCGGAGTACGATCCATTTGACTGCCTTCGAAAGTCATTGAAAGCATTTACTTGTTCCAGAGGATACTCGGCACAAGCCGGCATTGATGGGCAATTCTGTGCTAGATGCATGGGACTAGCACAGATGGAACAGCTTTCAACATTGAATGTGTTGGCAGCATTGATGGATTGGCTCACAGTGAGAGCGTCAATCTTTTTAGTGAGGGCATCTAACTTTATCCTCAAATCGGCGTCCTCTCTGACCTCATAGATGCCTCCCCTCTTAGGAGCACGAATGGACTTATCTCGACAGCTTGAAAAATCCCACTGCTGCGAGTTGTCGGACAACTTGTCCAACGCCATATATGCTTCGTCTCCTGTCAGACTCAAGAATGCCCCCTCATTCATAGACTCGATCATGCTACGGTTGGGTTGAGTCAACCCTTGGTAGAAGAATTGAACGAGTCTCCACTTCTCATATCCATGTGGAGGGCATCTGATCAGTAACTCTTTAAAGCGCTCCCAGCTTTCAGAGAACTTCTCATCCTCGTCCTGAGTGAAAGAACTAATCTCCTTTCGGCACTCATTCACTCTAGACATTGGGAAAAACTTATTGTAAAATTTGCTAAGCAGGTTTTCCCAAGATGTAATAGACCCGGACGTGTTGGAGTCCAACCACGCCCTAGCTCTATCGTGAAGGGAGAAAGGGAAGAGTCGAAGATGGACTGACTCCTCAGAGAAGTTCTGGAATTTGAATGTAGCACAAATGTCTTTGAACTTCTTCACATGACTATAAGGATTTTCAAGATCTAAGCCATGGAATGAGGGTAGGAGTTGGATAACATGTGGCTTCAAATCAAAGTGTGTGGCATTGGTTGGTGGCAACACTATGCAGGAAGATGAGTTAGTCGCAACGGGTGCGAACAAATCCCTAAGGGATGTAGTGGAGTCCACGTTCCAAGCTCTAGGTTGCTCTACATGTTCAGGATGATTAAAATTTTCTCCTATCTCAGCAGTCTCTCTCTCAACTAGCGCTCTTTTCTGTCTCCTAAGAGTTCTTTCTAAGTCGGGATCTAAATGTGTCAAATCTAAGTTCAAGGATCTCCGACCAAGCATATACTATCAGAAAAATAATGAGATACTAACCAGCAGAAGCAACAGAATAAAGCAAAAATAATTTAATTAATTAATTAATTTTTTATTTATTTATTTATTTATTTTTTTTAAACTAATTAAATTAACTAGTAGAAAAATAAAATCAATTCAGACCAAAAATTTTCACAAACAAAACAACTCCCCGGCAACGGCGCCAAAAACTTGTTGTGAGTTTTAAATTACTCGCAAGCGCACGAGTCGTTTGCAATATAGCGTTGTGCAAGTGCGAGGTCGAATCCACAGGGAATTGCGTTGTGAAATTATATTTTCAATCTAAACTAACTCTATTTTAACCTAGTTCCGAATTTTAAATGATAATTTGTAAAATTAATTAAAACTAAATTAAATTGATTTTAAAACTAATAATAAAAAGCACTAAGGTTTCCGAATCCACCCCACCGAAGTTAAGCATACATGTTCTAAAAATATAGCCTATCAAAACATTCAATGAATCCAACTATAAGACAAAAAACAAAGAATATCCCAACTAAACCAAAAGCACCCAATGTATCCGCTCTTAACAAATCACAAAGGGAATCCAATTTAATCGAAAAGCATTCAATGTATCCATCAGATGAAACACAAAGAAAATCCAACAGACAATTTAAACTCAATCAATTATAAGATTAACTCAAATAATTGACAGAACATTTATACTAAAATTGTCAGATTTGTACAAGCAAATCTGAACTACTACGCCAAACAACGGCGGGGCTTCATCTTCAACCTTAGCTGAAGAGTCTAGCCACTCATAACTATAAAACTATAATAACAAGTGCTAAACATTTAAACTAAAACAACTGAATATAAAGAAATAAATAAACAACTTTACATGGGAGAAATTCCACTCGCTGACGGGCGGTGCTTCCCCTCGTGGTAGCAATGCCTTTGGGATCCACCAAAATGCTGGCGGACGTCCACCGGTAAACACCAAAGTGGCTTAGGAATTGTACACTGAATGATGAGGTCAGATGGTGTTTATATAGGGGGAGTCCCGGAGCACAATGGGTTTCAAAATCGATGTGGGAAACTGCCCGAGTGCGATCGAGCGCACTCTGGTGCGCTCGAGCGTACATTGGCGCATTACAGAGCATTTTTAACCGATGTGGGATGTGCAAGAGCGCATTTGCGATCGATCGCAAGTCTGGTGCGATCGAGCGCACTAGACTTCTTCAGCTTGACCCTTGTTTACTAAAATGGCCATAACTTTCTCTAGAAAAATCATTTTTGCAAGCCGTAAAATCCCTCAGAAAATAGACTTCCGGATCTTTCCAAGCATATATGGCTCATCTCCTGGTTCTTCCGGAATCAATACAGTAAAATCCACAAAAATGACTGATCTGTAAGGCGATTTTGGCAATTTTAGTGAAACTCCTTTCCCAGTGCTTGTAAACCTGAAAAACAATGAAAACAACTCAAAGTAACAAATTACTAAGCTAACAAATGTAAATTAAAGGGCCAAAATATGCAATATTTGGCACTCATCAGTAGGCTCGTTAGTGCCGATAACCTTTCCACTTCTTAAGGTCGTTATGGCATTCAGTTGCTGGTGTCCTCTTGGATTAGGTAATGGCTGGGTCGGGAGCTCACCTTGCTTTCTGGTACTCAATTCCTTGGCCAACTGTCCCATTTGTACTTCTAGTCCTTGAATGGCTTGATCGTGTTTGGTAGTGATTTGCCTCATTTCAGTCCGAAATTGCCTTGACTCTTCCATAAATTGTTCATGTTTATTCAGGATTTGTTGTTGCTGAGACGCTAGTTGCCTCACAAGGCTTTCGAGGTCATTCTTCTTTGGTTCGAGGGCAATTTGGGCTGCTGGTTGGAAATTTCTTTGCTGCCCTTGACTGTTTTGGTTGTGGCTCCATGAGAAGTTCGTGTGATTCCGCCATCCAGGGTTGTATGTGTTTGCACAGGGGTTGTTCTTTGGCAGATAATTTTTTGGTCTCACAAAGTTGGCTTGCTCATGATCTGTAGATGAATATAAGAGACATGTATCAGTATTATGATCAAACTGTGAGCAAATGGCACATACCTGTAGTGGTGCAGCTGACAGGTTAGCTGAGGTGTTCTGAGCGGCCATAGCTTTAACTAATAGGTCAAGTTTTCTTTCCACCGCGGCTATTTGAGGAGATGATCCTCCATTTAATTTTACCTTATACACACCCTTACTCTTGGTTATGTGTCTACCTCGAGAGGAGAACTACTGTGTGTGTTCGCTTAGGGTTTCAAAAAGTTCTATTGCCTCTTCGCTGCTCTTCTCCATCAGCACCCCTCCACAACCTGAATCAATAATGTTTTTGTATAATCACTTAAACCTTCATAGAAGGCTTGTACCAGTTCATCTTGGGGTAGGTTATGGTGTGGGCACTTGAGTAGTAGCCCGTTGAAGTGTCCCCAGGCCTCGAAGAACAGATCTCCATCCTTTTGTTGCAAGGATTGTATTTCTTTCCTCATTTGCCTTGTCTTCTGGGCTGGGAAGAATTTCCTTAGAAATTTACTCGCCAACTCCTCCCAAATGTGGATGGAAACTGTAGGCAAAGAATTATACCATTGTTTAACATTATCTTTCAAGGAAAAAAGGAAAAGAATTAACCTTATTCCTTCTTGGTCTAAGCCTCGGATGTGCTGGAATTTGCAGAGGTTGAAGAACTCTCGAAGGTGCAAATGTGGATCCTCACTAGGTGTTTCCCTAAAGTGAGTCAGTGCACTGAGTATCTGTGGAGATATGTAATAGTTTCCTTCCACCTCAGGTTGATACACAATGCACAAAGGTTGATCGATGTTCTGCGGGATGAAGGATTGCTTCATCGGCCTCCGTTCAGGTGGTTGCTGTTCAGCTATTTCTTTTGCCATTGGTGGTGTCTGTTCCTCACTCCCTTCTCCTACCTCTTCCGAGTTATCCCTAAACCTTTTTCGGATAGACCTCTCAAGCTCGGGATCAAAGGGAAGGAATGCTGGATTCTTGGACCGACGTCTGTGCATGAATCAGTGGCAGTTATGTGAGTGCAGTAGTCAAATACTGCTGCTCGGATTATTCTCTGCCTCAATTGCGCTCGATCGCACAAGAGGGTGCGCTCGATCGCAAGTGGCATAGAAAGCTTCCTGGAGTACTTGAAACAGAGAAAAAGGAATTGATTAGGGTTTTTTTAGTGAAACAAAAAAATAAGATAAAAACATATTTAAAACTAAAAATAGAATAAGAAATAATGGTAATTAAACTAAATGAGAAATTAATTCTAAAATAAATTTAGGTAATCCTCGGCAACGGCGCCAAAAACTTGTTGTGACGATTATCTACTTAAATAAATGTGCAAATAATCGTTCTAGTTTTACTTGCAAGTGCACAAGGTCTGTGGTAGCATAGTGTGCAAGTGTGAGATCATTTCCATAGGGATTGGTGAATTTCGTTTTAGAATTAGTTTCTTCAAGTTAAAAAAAGAAATAACAATTTGATTGTGAGTAAATAACAATAATGAGATCATAGGGCTACGATATCCACCACTAATTATACTTTCCCACTAACTAAGGTTTCAGTACTCTAGCCTTATCATGAATATCTAATAGTTGCCAACCTAAGGGCTTGGTCCACACCTTAGGCTATTGATCTCCCTATGCAACGAGTTAGGCATGGTGTATACTCTAAATTCTTTTCTCTCTTAAGGGATTCAGCATGGGTGTATACTGAGTTGTTCCTTAAGAGAGCATGAGGGCTGTGGAGATCAGCAACCACATGGGACCTAGGGCTTGATCTGCTCCCGGTTTCCCATATTGATTAACTCGGGAATCTGGTGTGGATATCCCTTGTTACTAATGTCGAACCCAGGACTTGGTCATCCAAATTGATTTGACTAACATATCCATACCATATGCATACGTTGATCAGGCACACACATATGGGGAATTTAAATACAAACAGGTATTAATTAAGTTAAATATTATAACAAGGCTAAAGCAAAGATAATCAATGAATGAACATGTCGAAAAGCATAACTAGGGCTTCAATCGAGCCTTATAGGAGTTTAGTGACACATACTAAGTAAAGTAAGCATGCTAAACATAATTAAATAAAAATAAAAAACTAAAATCGAAGAAGACTCGGGAGACGAGTCGTCAATTCCTCTCCTAAGCTCTCTACTTCGAATCTAGAACGAAAGGTGTGGGTTATGTGTTTTACAGGGCTATTTATAGGGTCCTTATGGTGTCCCGAAACCCTAATTCCTTTTTGGAGTCAGAAGACTTCTTTTCAATTCTGGCACTGTCGCCTCTGGAGTAATTGCGCTCGAGCTTATGCGGTATGCGCTCGAGTGCTCTTGTGCGCTCGATCTCAAGGGAGGTACGCTCGAGCACACCTTGCTGGATGGCAGAACTTGACTTTTGCTCCTAAAAGCTCAAAATTATTACCTTTTTGTCAAAGTCCTGCGAAAAACACATAAAACACGAAAATGAAGTAAAATCCATAGAAATAGATAAATAAGGAACTTAACAAATATAAATTAAGGGGCTTAAATATGACTATTTAAGCACTTATCATAACGCTGCCGGTGGAGCCATAGTAGAAAAGACTACTAAGGAGACATGCAAGCTATATGAGATGTTGGGTGCTAATTCCCAACAAAAGAGTGTAAGAGGAAGGAGAGTTTGGTTTAATGAATTGAGCTCCAACAATGATATGGCAACGCAACTTGCAGAGTCGACCAAAAAAGTCAAACTTCTCACTACCACAAACATGCCCAATCATGAGGTATGTGGAGTTTGTGGGGTTTTTGGTCACGGTGCTAACACTTGTTTTTTGTCTTATGAATCTTATGCAGGAAATTGGTAAGTGCTTAAATATTCATATTTAAGCCCCTTAATTTATATTTGTTATGCTCTTAGTTTGCGTATTTTATTCTATTTTACTTCCTTTTTGTGTTTTCTGTGTTTTTATAGGTTTTTGGAAGAAAGGAAGCATTTTGGAACTCAAAGAGCAAAACTGGAACTGGGAGCTGCAGAAGAGTGCGATCGAGCACAGTACTTGGTGCAATTGAGCACACAAGCACTCATACGCACAAGGAGAACGCTTGAGCGCAAACTCATGTGATCGAGCGCACACGCATCAGTAAAACATCAAAACGGCAGTTCCTATTTTGGAAAGTAGGGTTAGAGACCGGTTTTGGAAATTAAGGTTTCCAAATGTCCTTAAAACCCTATAAATAGACTTGTAAAACACAGAAATAGTATCTCCTTTTTTAGGAGCTTATCTCCTTTTTAGTTTTAGTTTTAGGTCGGGAGGCCGGAGGCCAGAGGGGATTCTACGGAAGAATTGACGACTCTTCAATAGAGCTCTCTCGGGTTTCTTCTTTCCTTTATTTTATTATGTGTAACTAAACTTATAGTAAGGGCTTGGTTGAAGCCCTAATTATGTTTAACCAATAAATCAGTATTGGTGCATTTGCAATATTTATGTTGTGATTCTTAATTTGATTAATGCCTGTTTTTATTTAAATTCCTCATATGTGTGTGTCTAATCAATGTATGCATGTGGTATGGATTAGTTAGTTGAATCAATTTGGATGACCGAGTCCTGGGTTCAACAATAGTAACAAAACATATCCACACCGGATTCTTGGGTTAATTAACATAAGAAACCGGGAGTGGACCAAGCCCTAGGTCCCGTGTGGTTGTCGATTTCCACCGATCCTATGCTCTTTTAAGGAACAACTCAGTATACACCATGCTGAATCCCTTAAGTGAGAAAAGAGTTAGAGTATACACCATGCCTAACTCGTTACTTAGGGAAATCAATAGCCTAAGGAGTGGACCAAACCCTTAGGTTGACAACCATTAGGTATTCATAGCATAAGTAGAGCATTGGCATACTGTTTTGTTGGGGTAGCATGATTAGTGGTAGATATCAAGTCCCTACGTCTTTATCATTATTATCTAAATCAAATATATATTTCTATCTATTTTTACTTTATGAAATTAATTCTAAATCGAAATTCACCAATCCCTGTGGAAATGATTTCGCACTTGCACACTATGCTATTGTAGACCTTGTGCACTTGCAAGTAAAACAAGTTCAGTTGTTTGCTTATTTATTTAGGTAGATAAACGCACAACAAGTTTTTGGCACCGTTGTCAGGGATTAAGCTAAATTTATTTTTGGAATTATATTTGTTAGTTTCTATTTTATTTTATTTTATTTTTATTCTGTTCTATTTTATTCAAAAAAAATCTAAAAAAAATATCTTTATTTCATTTTCTGTTTCTCTGTTTCAGGTCTGCAGCAATGTTGTCTCTGGCTTTGCACTCGAGCTAAAGCTAAAGTGAGATCAAGCGCACTCCTTTGTGCGATCGAGTGCATTTGAGGTAGAGACTACCCGAGCAGCAAGACTGAAGCTGTTGCACCAAAGTATTTCAACTTATTCATGCACAGGCTTCGATCCAGAAATCCAACCTTCTTTCCACTTAATACAGAGCAAGGAGTAAAGAGCAAGGACATGTATGAAGTGAACTTAAATGGTGGATTTCCAAATTGGTTGGCTACTATGGAAAGAAAGATAGATATGCTTATAAAAGTCATGACTGTGCAGAACATCTCACCTAGTCCACGAGCCAAACAACTCCAGGTATGTGTTATATGTTCTCGTTTTGATCACACTACTGACACTTGCCCTTCGTATTTATCTGCAGATCAAGAGCAAGAAAATTATGTGGGACTGAACAACTACAACATATATGCAAATACCTATAATCCTGGATGGCATAACCACTCCAACCTCTCATGGAGCAACAATCAAAATGCCTTGAACCTTCAAGGACAACAAAGGAATTTTCAACAAGCAGCTCAAACAGTTCCGGATTTAAAGGATATAGACATAGAGAGTATTGTAAGGCAACTGGCAGCTCAGTAACAACAACTGATAACTTCACAAGAATAGTTCATGGCAGAGGAAATACAATTTTGGACTGAGCAAAGACAAATCAATGCCAAGTATGAGTAAGTTATTCAAAGACCAGAAGTGCAAATGAGGCAATTGGCTAAGGAGCTAAGTGAAAGAAAACATGGAGAATTTCCAGCCCATCACGTTGATCCATTAGAAACTACTCTTACCTATAGTGTCACAAGATCGGATTTTGAGCCCGAATGTGAGGATGTTACTAATGACATCATTGAAACTATGCACCTTCTTGAGGCCCCTCCAAAGAATCAAAGTAAGTACACCGATCCATTTGACACTCTTGTGCCTCCTAATATTACTTTTTCCATTTTATTGTCTAGGCACCTGATTACGCCCAAAGTATAACGCGGTAGTTGTAGTACAGCTTTGGGGTGTCGATTCCATAGGAAAACAATATAACTACAAGAGAAAGTGTGAACCTTAACACAGATGATAAAGATCAAGTGAGAGAATAAAGTATGGTGTGAAAGTTGTGTAGATAATATAATGGAAGCAACAAGGGTCCAGGAATCCTCCCTAGATTTGTTTCCTTATTCTAGTCTCAATTCAGTTGTCTTTATCTCGATTGCAAGTTTCACATCCCAAACAAGCAATCGGCAAATATTTAATTAAGCATCTATATAAAGCCTAATGTAATTGTTATGAAATACTTTTTACTTTCAAGCACACATGACCTAACTTATAGATTCTCAAGAAATGACAATATATCATGATGACAATACTGCAGTAATGGACAAATCTATAAGAGAAATCTACCGGACTTAATCACATCTCAACAACATCACATAAGAAGAGCATGACTAGACTTATATTGGGGAGAAAGATGCAATCACTGGATTAAGGGGGAGTGTGGCAGCCTCCCTTGAGTTTTCTGACCTTCTATCTATTTTATGAATCCATAATTACAAACCCTAAGTGGTCTATTTATAGTGTACAAGGGCTAAGGGTGTTTTAAGGTTTGAATAAGTCATTAAAGACCTAATTAGGGTATAACTCGGAGAACAAGGTCTGTACGCGCGTTGCACCTTGGATTTAGTCGCGCCGCACCTTAGCTTTTTGTTAGGCTTCTTGTTTGTGTGGTGGGGTGCACCTCAGCTTCATCCAGGGTGCAGCTCAGCCCTTCAAGGTGCGCCTCAGCTTGATCCAAGGTGCACCTTGACCTGTTGGATCTTTGAGGCTTCTTTTGGGCTTCTTTCTGAAGGGTGCGCCCCAACTCCATCTAGGGTGCACCTTGACCTGATTTGTAAAGATCTTCTTTGTTTGATCTTTCTGCAGCCATGGCTCCACTTTGGTATGCATCGAATCATCTTGCTTCAAGCATCAGATGCTTTTTCCATCTTTTTTAACTCAAGATACCGAAAAATGCAAGAAATAAGTTAATGTTCCAAGAATACCACTTTAGAGTTGTTAACGAATAAAAATGAAATTAAAACCTAAATCAACCCTAAAGTGCTAACAAATAAGTACGATTAAGATGCATTTTATGGCTCTCATCACAACCCCCAACTAGCTTATTGCTAGTCCCTAGCAATTCAAGCGAAAACAAGAGATGAATTATACGATGGGAATCAAAGTAAATGAAAAGCAATATTAGTGTTAACCAAGAGTAATTCACTTTTTGTCTCAAAAATCGCACTTAATATATTGCACATAGAATCATTAAATTTCATCCAAGTCCAAAAATAATCTAAACATCAATATTAAAATTGTTATTGACTCTTAACATCCATCTTACCACAATCCATTAATCCGAACACCCGGATGATTTTATGCACAACATTCATGAATACAAGTCTTGGCCTCTAAAAACATAACAAATTTTGTGACATCAATCACATAAACAAGCTCCATAGGCTTACTTTTCAAATCACTCTCCACTATTGCAGAAAAAAATCACACTACATTGGATCAATAGGTCTTTACTAAGCTTGTAACGTTAGGCTAAGGTAAAGGTTAAGAAAGAACTTAATCTCTTAGTTTTGAACACAACTCTTTAAGCACTGGATAACTTTAATTCAATACCTAACTCTTCCAACCATTTTTCGAGCATTTTTTTCAACAAATCACTTTTTTTTTTATTTATAAGAGTATATCTTCGATAAGTCACCACTTTTCCTTTCTTTTCTTCTTTCTTTGCCATCCTTCACTTCTTCTTTTTTTCTTTTCTTTTCGTTTCTATTTTTGTATAAGACCATTCACCTCCTCTTTCATTCTTTTCTTTTCCACAACCCCTAACTTATCTTTTTTAATGTACTTGGGTTATGGCAGTAATATTTTTTCATATTTTCCATCTTTATTCCTCTTAAGTGCTTCTCAGCAAATGTGTACAACTAAGTTCTTTTAAAAGAAGGGTAAGGATAAAATATTTTTAGGCTTATAAGGGTAAGTAAATGGGTTATCGAAAGAAACACGGCTCAAATTCTTTAAAAGCTCAAACAGGTGACTAGCGATAAATATAGCAATGGTAGGTTTGAAAGGCTCAAACGGTTCAAAAATGACCTATATCATGTCCTAAGTAATGTGCATTCTAGAAATTCTCCTCAAGTGATTATCAAATAAGTTCTAGAGCTTGTCAAAACCATAAAAGTATTCACAAAGCAATCACACACAAAACTTCTCTAAATGTTTAAAACTAATCATATTATTTTACCACAAACTAGAGTCTCAAACCAAGTGAATATTGATACTTAAATTAATTTCAACCCGAAGCAAGATTTAACTACTTCTAAATGCTGTATGCTATCTCAATTAGGTTCATATCATTGACATGTGAATTATATCCAAGGCAAACACAAAGCATGCTAAAAACAAACAAAAAGGGAAAATGACACCAAGCAGTTCAATGGAAAAAGAAAAAAAAAGTATAGAAATAAAGAATATAGAAACAAAGAGATGCATTTCCTCCAGCTCCAACTTAAAAATTGCATTGACCTCAATGTAAAAGAAATAGTAAAGAAAACTCCCTTTGTAACCAAAGGTGCACAGAAGCTGAAAATTGTGCTCCACCATTTGAACTGCTTCGTATATTTTTCCTTGAAAAAGAAATACTAAGTTAATACTGGAAAACAACAAAATAATAATAATAAATAAGAAAAAGAAATATGAAATATGAAAAACAGTAAAAATAAAAGGATATGTTGTGAGTTGCCTCCCATAAGCACTAAATTTTACGTCTTCAGCCAGACGCTCTTATTCTCTCCTAGAAAAACATAGATTGAATGCACCAGCCACTGCTTCACTGCCAAATTCAGTGCTTGTATGCTTTGGATAGGCCTCAAGGATGTCATCAGTAACATCCACAAATTTTGGCTCAACATATGCTCTTGTGAAGCCATGGGTGAGGGTGGACTCCAATGGATTAAGGTGCTGGACCATTTCCATGAATGAGTCCATCATGTATGCTTGGTGGCTTTCGTCCACATCCTCTGATTTTTTCATTGTTGGGATGTGTAATAACTTACCACTTACTATCTCAATGGCATTCACCTTCTTCACATTCTGTTGCACTAGATGTTGACCATGAGATGTGGACTGAGCTTAAGAAGGGAAGTTACCTTGCTTAGTCACACTCAAGTAGCTCATTAACTTGGACACTTGGCTATTTTTCTGTTTATGTTCTTCAACAACCTGCACAATTAAAGATTCAAGCCTTTGATTAGTCTTCCCATGTGCTTCAATAAAAGTATGTCAAGTGCATTTTAAAGAACTCTTAGAAGACATGGGTCAATGATATGGTTCAAGATATGGTGCAGGGGGTTGTGCAAGCTGCTGGTTTTCAGACTGTCAGCTGAAATTTGGGTGATTTCGCTATCCCGGATTATAAGTATCAGAGAAGGGTGTCAAAGGCTTCTTGTACATGCCTAAGGCATTACATTGTTCCTTATACATCCCTCTCATCTCAGCAAATGTGGGATACTCTTAGGCAAGATGATCTACCCCGCCACACACAAAACATGGTTCAAAATATTTTGCATGATTAACCACGTGTGTTGGCTTTAAGCTCTTAGTCTTTAATAGCTCTAGTTCCCTAGTGAGCATCTCGACCTTGGCCTTAAGGTTATCCTCTTCCGTAAGATGGTAAATTCCACCACCATTTGGGTTCCCTATAGGTCGTGACCTATTTGTGCTTTCAGTAGTACTAGGTCCAGTCCAAGTGTGAGCTTTTTCAGCAAGGTCATTGAGGTACTCTATAGCCTCATCAGGATCTTTCTCTAAAAACTCACCATTACACATCATCTCTACGAATTGGCACTCTCTATATGTAAGTCCCTCATAAAAATAACTCACTAAGCACCAACTCTCAAAGCCATGGTGAGGGCACATATTCAATAACTCCTTAAATCTCTCCCAAGACTGATATAAGGTCTCACTATCCTTTTGTGCAAAGGTGGAGATTTGCCTTTTCAAAGCATTGGTCTTATATTGGGGAAAGTATTTATTAAAGAAAGCCTGAGTCATCTCAGTTCACGACCCAATAGATCATGGTCTTAGTGACTATAGCCAACTCTCAGCTCTATCCTTCAAAGCAAAAGGAAAGAACTTAAGCCTCACAATGTCATCGGTTTTATCTTGACTATGAAAAGTCGCGACTACTTCCTCAAACTCTCTAATGTGCACATATGGGTTTTCATTATCCAAGCCATGAAATGTATGGAGTAATTGAATCATCCCTGGTTTAAGATCTAATTGGCGAGTATTGGCTGGAAACATGATGCATGATGGTGTGGCTGTGCGTGTAGGGTGGAGGTAATCCTGAAGTGTCCTAGCAACATTCTTATTAAGGTTATCAGTCATATTAACACAATCCTCTAAATTCTCACTTGGGTTTCCACTATTGGTTAATCTAGGCAAGGTTTCACTAACGGACGTGGAAAGATATGGTAGTTCTAGTTCAGGTCCTCTAATGAATCTACCTCGCAAATCTCTCGGTCTAAGCATGCACCAAATGAATCAGAGAGGAAATAAATAAAACAAAATAATAATAAATAAAAAAAATCAGAAAATAAAAACTTAGAAAATAAAATAAAATAAAAAATAATGCAACAAGCTAAAAGAAAGAATGAAGTTACCGCCTTTACAGCTGTTGAAAAGAAAAACTATTTATAATTCTTCTACCATCATGTCAAAAGTTGACAATCTTCTTTGTACTTAAGCGCGTTTCCCCGGCAATGGCGCCAAAATTTGATTACGCCTAAAATATAACACGCTAGTTGTAGTACAGCTTTAGGGTGTCGATTCCACAGGGAAACAAGATAACTACAAGAGAAGGTGTGAACCTTAGCACAGACGATAAAGATCAAGTGAGAGAATAAAGTATTGTGTGAAAATTGTGTAGATAATATAATGGAAGCAACAAGGGCCCGGGAATCCTCCTTAGGCTTGTTGCCTTATTCCAGTCTCAATTCAGTTGTCTTTATCTCGATTGCAAGTTTCACATCCCAAACAAGCAATCGGCAAATATTCAATTAAGCACCTATATAAACCCTAATGTAATTGTTATGAAATACTTTTTACTTTCAAGCACACATGACCTAACTTATAGATTATCAAGAAACGACAATATATCATGATGACAATACTGCAGTAATGGACAAATCTATAAAAGAAATCTACCGGACTCAATCACACCTCAACAACATAACATAAGAAGAGCATGACTAGACTTATATCGGGGAGAAAGATGCAATCACTGGATTAAAGGGAAATCTTCTAATTAAATTGAAAAGTAAATCATAATAATGTTTAACGATAAATCTATATTGCAACTGAACTAATAAAAGAATTAAAGAACAACAAAACCTAGGGATTCATTCCTTCGCCTTGCTTGGAGATTAGTCAGCCATGAGGGAGAGTGTGGCAGCCTCCCTTGAGTTTTCCGGCCTTCTATCTATTTTATGAATCCATAATTACAAACCCTAAGTGGTCTATTTATATTGTACAAGGCCTAAGGGTGTTTTTGGGTTTGAACAAGTCATTAAAGACCTAATTAGGGTCTAACTCGGAGAATAGGGTCTGTGCGTGCGCTGCACCTTGGATTTAGTCGCGCCGCACCTTGGCTTTTTTCAGGCTTCTTGTTTGTGCAGTGGGGTGCACCTCAGCTTCATCCAGGGTGCACCTCAGCCCTTCAAGGTGCACCTCAGCTTGATCCAAGGTGCACCTTGACCTATTGGATTTTTTAGGCTTCTTTTGGGCTTCTTTCTGAAGGGGGGTGCCCTAGCTCTATCCAGGGTGCACCTTGACCTAATTTGTAGAGATCTACTTTATTTTATCTTTCCGCAACCATGGCTCCACTTTGGTATGCATCGAATCATCTTACTTCAAGCACCGAATGCTTTTTCCATCTTTTTTAACTCAAGATACCCGAAAATGTAAGAAATAAGTTAATGTTCCAAGAATACCACTTTAGAGTTGTTAACGAATAAAAATGTAGTTAAAACCTAAATCAACCCAAAAGTGCTAACAAATAAGTACGATTAAGATGCATTTTATGGCTCTCATCAGCACCAAATTTGGAGTTGAAGCAATTGCCGAAACATTTGACTTATGCTTACATGGGAAAAAATAAGACACTACCTGTGCTAGTTGCTGCCAATCTTTGTTTTGGGGAAGAATAAGGCACGGTCCGGTTGAAGACGTTAAACTTAGCACTCATGGGAGGCACCCCACAACTTATCCTTTTATTTTTATTGTTATTTATATTTATTGTTATTTATTTATTTTTAGTACTTCTTGTTTTCCCGTATTACGTTAGTTTTATTTTTAGGGACAATGTGTGCATCTGTTCATGTTTGGGGGTGTGCTATGAGCCATGCTGGCCCAGCTAGTTTTCTATCTCCCAGGTCAGATCTTTCCATGATATTCACACATTGGTGACAATGTGTAATTTAAGTTTGGGGGTATGGGAGACACATTCACACATACCTTGTCCCAGTTTTTTATTTTATTATGTTATTGTTTAAAAGAAAAGATAAATGCATGTTCATATTGTTTTGAAAATTTTGGTTGATTTAAACAAATATTATGATAAGATTTCATCAGTAAGCTTAAAATATTGAACACATGGTCTAAATAATAAAGTTTTAAAAGTTTAATTACTTATTTTAAGGCATTTAAGAATTCACAAGTTTGATCTAAATTTGACACGAGCACATTAGCACATAATTGTGTGAGGTATGACATATAATTTTTATGTGTATGTTTCCATGGCCTAACCGTAATCGGATAACTTGTTAGAAGAACATCTTGGCATAGAAAAATAGAAAAAAAAAATTTTGCTCAAAAAGAGAAAATAAAATGCTCATAATAATCATTAAATAAACTTCCCACTGAGTAACTGGACCTCTTGCCTCAATAAGTAGTGAGTGTTCACGTCAAAAGGTGGGAATTCTGCTTATAATGATCATTAAATAAAGTTTCCACTGAGTAACTGGACCTCTTACCTTAGTAAGCAGTGAGTGTTCATGTCAAAATGTGCGAATTTTGCTTGGCAGCATTAAGACCAGTTAGTTTCGTAGCCTTTTTGACTTGAGTTAATAAGTCCTTAGGTGTGTCTTTACACCTAATGCCCTAAAACCATATGGTTTAGGAGTCATTGGCTAAACACTCACTATATGGGTTAATTAGAAAGCTTAAGGGAACTCAATATGGCAAAAATCTCATAATAAAAGAAAAAGAAAGAAACAAAACTATGCTATTATTGTTCATTCTAATAGGAAACTCGATGAATGTTAAGACACCGAAACACTACTGATTACGCCCAAAGTATAACACGGTTATTGTAGTACAGCTTTGGGGTGTCGATTCCATAGGTAAACAAGTTAATTACAAAGGGAGGTGTGAACCTTAACACAAACGATAAAAGATCAAATGAATCTGAGTTTGTTTGAGAAAAATGGTAATTGTGTAAATAGGGTTGGAAATATAATTAAGAATGACAAGGTTCTGGAAATCCTCCCTAGGCTCGTTGCTCTAATCCTAACTTGATTCAGTTGTTTTTATCTCGATTGCTAGTTTCACATCCCAAACAGGCAATCAATATATATTCAATTAAAGCACAATTATAAATCCTAATGTAATTGTTATGAATTATTCTCTACTTTTAAGCACACATGACCTAACATATAAATTATCAAAAGATGACAATATATCTAATGACAATACTACAGCAATGGACAAATCTATAAAAGAGGTCTACCAGACTCAATCACATCCAAACAGACACATATAAGAAAAGCATGACTGAACTTATATGGAAAGGAAGCATGCAATCACCGGACTAATAAAATAATCTACTAAATTAAATTAAAGAATAAAACATAACAATGTTTGATAAAAATAATACCAACTACAACTGAATCAAATAAAAGAAAATAAGAACGACTACACCTAGGGATTCATCCCTTCCCCTTGCTTGGAGATTAGCTGGCCATAGAGCTCATGCCTCCTTAAGTTGCTTCCGGCCTTTCAACGATCATCCTCAGCTCGTCCTCCAAATTTTATACTTTGGATTCCTCTTAAAGGCCCTCTGGATTTACTCTTAAAGGCTCTCTAGAGTCACTCTCAAATGATCTCAGAAGATGATCTTAGAAGAGCTCCGATTGGTTGATGATTTTAGCTGAGCAGAGTGGGTCTTTATATAGGCAAACTCCTGGAATGCTATGTGTTATCTAGCCGATGTGGGATATTGTCCAGGTGCGCTCAATCGCAGCCCGAGTGCGCTTGATCGCATATGCGCTGTAGAGTACCTTGCTCGATGTGGGATGTGCGCTCGATCGCAATTCAGGCAGCAGTCCCTCTTGTCATTCCAGAAGCATGGGATTTTGGTGTTTTAAGCAACGATCGCTTCTTTTCCTCTTTTAAACTCAAAGTGCCCGAAAATGCACTGAAATAAGTCAGTGGTCCAATAATATCACTTTAGAGTTATAAACATATAAAAGCACAATAAAGACTGAGATCAGTCCTAAAATGCCAGTAATTAATCACTGCTGAGATGCATTTTATGACTCTCATCACAACCCCCAACTAGCTTATTGTTAGTCCCTAGCAATTCAAGCGAAACTAAGATATGAATTCTATGGTGTGAATCAAAGTAAATGAAAAGAAATATTAGTGTTAACCAAGAGTAATTCACATTTTTTTCTCAAAAATTTCACATAACACACGGCACAAAGAATCATTAAATTTCACCCAAATCAAAAAGTAATCCAAACATCAATCTTAAAATTGTTATTGGCTCTTGACATCCATCTTACCACAAACCATTAATCCAAACATCCGGATGATTTTATGCATAACATTCATGAATACAAATCTTGGTCTCTAAAAACATAATAAATAGCGTGGCGTCAATCACAAAAACAAGCTCCATATGCTTACATTTCAAACCACTTTCCACTATTGTAGAAAAATCACACTACATTGGATCAAAATGTCTTTAATAAGCTTGTAACGTTAGGCTAAGGTAAAGGCTAAGGAAGAATGGGAAAGATTCACAAGTAAAAGAACTCAATCTCTTAGCTTTAAACACAATCACTTTAAGCACTTGATAACCTTTACTTCCACACCCAACTCTTTCAACCATTTTTCGAGCATTTCTTTCAACAAATCACCATTTTTTCTTTCTTTCTTCTTTCTTTGCCATAATTCATTTTTTTTTTGGCATATAACCATTCACCTTCTTTTTCATCATTTTTTTTTCTTATCTTTTCCACAACCCCCAACTTATCTCCTTTAATGTACTTGGGTTGTGGCAGTGATATTTTTTCATATTTCCACCCTTACTCCTTTTAAGTGCTTCTCACAACATGTGTATAACTAAGTTCTTTTAAAAGAAAGGTAAGGATAAAATATTTTTTGGCTCATAAAGATAAGTAAATGGTTTATCCAAAGAAACAAGGCTCAATTTTTCTTTTCAAGAAAAAGGCTCAAATAGGTGACTAGTGATAAATATAGCAATGGTAGGTTTGAAAGGCTCAAACAGTTCAAAAATGGCCTATATCATATCCCAAGTAGTGTGCATTCTAGGAATTCACCTTAAGTGGTTATCAAGTAAGTTCTAGAGCTTGTCGAGACCGCAAAAATATTCACAAAATAATCACACATAAAACTTTTCTAAATGTTTAAGACTAATCATACAATCTTACCACAAACTAGAGTCTCAAACCAGATCAAGATTGATACTTAAATTAATTTCAAACCGAAGCAAGATTTAACTACTTCTGAATGCTATATGCTATCTCAATTAAGTTTATATCATTGACATGTAAATTGACTCTAAGGCTAACACAAAGCATGCTCAACACACACCAAGATGACACCAAGCAGTCCAACAGTTCAATGGTATACAATAAGAAATGTGTTTCCTCCACCCCTAACTGAAGATAAACATTGTCCTCAATGTAAAAGTAAAAATTAAGGAAACTCCCTTTTTAACCAAAGGTGTGTGGAGCTGAAAATCATGCACGACCAATTGAACCTCATGCTCAACTTCTTGTTGAAAGTCCGATCTACAACATAGAACAAATAAAAACGAAAGCAACTACGGTGTACCACCGTGTGTTAGCACACTAAAAATTAAAATGGACTCAATAATAAAATAAAATAAAAACAAAACCAACAAAACAAAAGAAAGAAAAATAAAAATAAATACGTACCTATGTTGTGTGGTTAAGATGTGTAGACCGGATCCATAAGCGGAATGTCTTCCACTTCCAAATCTTGTCTATCGACTAAAATCTTAAGTCGTTGACCATTGACTTTGAAAATTCAACCATCCCTAGTATCTTCAATTTCTACTGCCTCATTTTCACAAACAATTTTCACTACAAAAGGTCCGGTCCACCTCGATCGAAGTTTTCCAGGATGCTTACGGAGTCTAGATTCGTATAAGAACACCCGATCATTAGGTTTAAACGTTTTTCTCAAAATATTTTTATCATGGAATATTTTCATTTTAGACTTATAGATTCTAGAGCTCTCATAAGCATCGTTTCTTAATTCCTCCAACTCGGTCAATTGATATTTCCGAAGCTTACCTACTTCTCTTATGTCAAAATTAAAAGATTTGATTGCCTAATATGCTCGATGCTCGAGCTTTACAGGTAAGTGGAAAGGTTTTCCATAAACAAGCCGATAAGGTGACATACCTAAGGGAGTTTTAAAAGCTGTACGGTAGGCCTAAAGTGCATCAACTAGTCTCAAAGACCAATCCTTGCTATCCGGGTTAACCGTTTTTTCTAGAATTTGTTTAATCTCCCTATTAGCAAGCTCTACTTGCCCACTAGTCTAAGGATGATAAGCAGTAGAAATTTTATGTAACACCCCGTATTTTCGCATCAAAGCTTCAAAAGAACGGTTGCAAAAATGTGTACCTCGATCACTAATTATAGCACGTGGTGTACCAAATCGAGATAACACATTTTCCTTAAGAAATTTAATGACCGTTCTATTATCATTGCTTCGGCAAGCTGCTGCCTCTACCCACTTAGATACATAATCTATTGCCACTATGATATATTGGTATCCAAAGGAAGGAGGAAAGGGTCCCATAAAATCGATGCCCCAACAATCAAATATTTCAATTATCAAAATAGGGTTTAAGGGCATCATATTTCGACGAGACACAGCTCCTAAATTTTGACACCTTTCACATGAGTGACAGTAGGTGTTGCATCTTTAAACAAGGTAGGCCAATAAAATCCATACTGCAAAATTTTGCAGCGGTTTTTTTCTTTGAAAAGTGGCCTCCACAAGGTAGGGAATGACAAAATTCTAAGACACTTGCAATCTCTTCATTAAGGATACAACGCCTTAGAATTTGGTCCGGGTAGTACTTGAAAAGATAAGGGTCATCCCAATAAAAAATACATACCTCATATAAAAATTTCCTCTTGTCTTGAGCGCTCCAATCCACAGGTATCTCACCTGTAACCAAGTAATTCACAATGTGAGCAAACCATGGTAAGGCAGTAACAGCAAGTAAATGCTCATCGGGAAAGTAATCTTTGATCGGCATGTTATCAGATGTGTCCTCAAATGTGAGCCTTGAAAGATGGTCAGCTACTACATTCTCTACTCCTTTCTTGTCTTTGATGGTGATGTCGAATTCTTGTAGGAGTAGGATCCATCAGATTAGGCGTGCCTTAGCATCCTTCTTTGTAAGAAGGTACTTAAGGGCTGCATGATATGTAAAAATAAGGATAGGAGAACCAATTAAATATGCACAAAATTTATCCAAAGCAAATACTATAGCTAGCAATTCTTTTTCAGTTGTGGAGTAATTCATTTGAGCACTATTTAAAGTCTTACTAGCATAGTAAATTACAAACGGTTTTCCCTCTCTTCGCTGTCCAAGAACAGCACATACAACGTAGTCACTAGCATCACACATGATTTCAAAGGGTAAATTACAATCAGGTGATTGCATTATAGGTGCTAAAGTAAGCTTGCCAATCAGCATTTTAAAGGCCTCTTGACAAGCTGGAGTCCACTCAAATGTGGCATCTTTAATTAGGAGGGCACATAATGGTCTAGATATGTTGGAAAAATTTTGTATGAACCTCCTATAAAAACCAGCATGACCAAGGAAAGATCTCACATCCTTTATTGTCTTAGGTGTAGGCAGTTTAGAGATTAATCCAATTTTAGATTGATCGAACTCTATTCCTCTAGAAGAGACAATATGCCCTAAGACAATGCCGGATGGTACCATGAAATGGCATTTTTCCCAGTTTAAGACCAATTCTTTTTCCTCACAACGAATTAAAACTCTTTCCAAATTCATTAAGCATGCATCAAATGAAGATCCAAAAACAGTCAGGTCATCCATAAAAACCTCCATGCAATTTTTAACCATGTCACTGAAAACACTCATCATGCAACGTTGAAAAGTGGCAAAGGTATTACATAATCCAAATGGCATTCTACGAAAAGCATAAGTGCCAAAAGGACAAGTGAAAATGGTTTTATCCTGGTCTTTTAATGCAATTTCTATTTGATAATAGCCAGAATAACCATCTAAGAAACAGTAAAAAGGATGACCAGCTACACACTCAAGAATTTGATCAATAAAAGGGAGTGAGAAATGGTCTTTCCGGGTGGCAGCATTTAATTTTCTGTAATCAATGCACATACGCCACCCGGTCACAAGTTTGGTAGGGACTAACTCTCCTAGGTCATTCATTACCACAGTGACTCCAGACTTTTTGGGAACGACTTGTGTAGGACTTACCCATTTACTATCAGCTATGGGATATATAATACCCACATCTAACAGTTTCAACACTTCATTTTTCACTACTTCTTTCGTAGTGGGGTTAAGTCTACGTTGAGGGTCTCTGCGAGGACTGGTTCCTTCATCCAAATTTATTTTATGGGAGCAGATCAGGGGACTAATTCCCTTCAAATTAGCCATGCTCCATCGTAAGGCTGATTTATGTGCAGTTAAGGTCTGAATCAGTTTCTCATATTGGGTCTCAAATAATTCAGATGAAATAATAACAGGAAAGGTATCACCTGGACCGAGAAATGCATGCTTTAAACCTTTAGGTAGTGGCTTCAAGTCGACTTTAGGTGCTGCCACACTTGAGGAGCTTTATTTTTCACTTCTTTCAGGAAACTTTTCGAAACTTGGTTGCCATAGGCGGGTGTCATAATCTTGAGATTTGTCAAAAATAGCACAAATATCGATTACATCAATTTTATCATCAAATAAATCAATCTCAGAATTAACAAGAAAATTTTTAAAAGGATCAAAATCATGAGCCATAGAAACTCCCTCATCGATGAGTGACTCGAGCATATATAACTGGTGATTTTCATCCTCATCTTCGGGCTGTTTTGCAACATTGAAAATGTTCACTTCTAAGGTTATGTTTTCAAAAGACAGCTTCATGAGTCCATTCCTGCAATTAATCAGAGCATTTGCAGTAGCAAGGAAAGGTCTACCCAAAATCAAAGGAATTTTCGAGTTAGTGTCAACAGCAGAAGTTGTGTCAAGGATTAGTAAATCAACAAGATAATAAAATTTATCAATCTGAATCAACACATCCTCTACCACACCCCGAGGTACTTTGACTGAACGGTCAGCCAACTATAACACCACACTGGTTGGTTTGATTTCCCCTAAACCTAGCTGTACATAAATGGAAAATGGCATCAAGTTCACACTAGCTCCTAGATCTAGTAAGGCTTGTCCAACCTCATGATTTCCAATGCTACAAGCAATGGTAGGACAGCCTGGATCCTTGAATTTTGGGGGAATTCTTTCCTCAATTAAAGCACTAACTTGCTCAGTTAGGAATGCAATTTTCTTGACATGGTGTCTCCTCTTAATTGTGCATAAATCCTTGAGAACTTTTGCATAGGTAGGCACTTGTTTAATCACATGCAAAAGAGGAAGATTGAGTTTCACTTGCCTTAAGTTCTCTAGGATTTCGTTGTTTAAGTCCAGATTTTTCTTGTTTGACTTTAAAGCTTGAGGGTATGGTGCCTTAACAGGACTTTTGGTCACTTCAGGGTCTTTGGTCAGTTCAGTATTACTACTAGTTTGACCCTTTTCCACATCCTCGGATACATTCGTTGGTGGGATGTGTAGTGACTTACCACTTCGAGTCACAATGGCATTTACATCTTTATGGTTTTCTTGTGTCATATGTTGGCCATGAGGTATTGACTGAGTTTGGGAAGGGAACTTACCTCGCTCAGTCATACTTGAGGAGCTCATTAACTTAGACACTTGGCTCCTAGTTTCTCTATTCTCTTCCATCACCTGCGTAAATAATTCCTCAAACCTTTGGTTTGTCTTACCTTGTGCCTCTATAAAGGCCTGTAAGGTGTCTTCTAGCGAGTTCCTAAAGGATGAGGGTGCATGATAAGGTGCAAGGGATGATCTAAGGGGCTGTGCATGCTGGTTTTTAGATTTCCAGCTGAAGTTGGGGGGATTTTGCCACCCCGAGTTATAAGTGTTAGAGAAAGGGTGCCAGAGGCTTCTTGTACATGCCTAAGGTATTACATTGTTCCTCATACAACCCTTTTATATCAGCAAATGTGGGGTATTCTTGGAGGAGATGATCTACCCCGCCACACACAAAACATGGCTCTAAAGACTCGGCATGATTAGCCACATGTGTTTGCTTTTAGCCCTTAGTTTTCAATGCCTCTAACTCCCTAGTGAGCATTTTAATCTTAGCTTTCAGGTTGTCTTCTTCCCTAAGATGATATATTCCTCCACTACTAGGGTTTCCTACAGGTCGTGACCTATTCGTGCTTTCAGTAGCACTAGGTCCAGTCCATGTATGAGCTTTCTCAGCAAGCTCATTGAGGTATTCAATAGCCTCATCGGGGTCTTTTTTCAGAAATTTCCCATTGCACATTATCTTTACAAATTGGTGTTCTCTATAGGTAAGACCCTCATAGAAATAGCTCACTAAATGCCAATTTTCATACCCATGGTGTGGGCATATACTCAACAGCTCTTTAAATTTCTCCCAAGACTGATATAAAGTCTCGTTTTCCTTTTGTGCAAAGGTGGAGATTTGTCTTTTCAACGCATTAGTCTTATGTTGAGGGAAGTACTTGTTAAAGAAGGCCCGAGTCATCTCAGTCCACGACCTAATAGATCATGGTCTAAGTGAGTATATCCAACTCTTAGCTTTATCCTTCAAAACAAAAGGAAAGAACTTAAGTCGCACAATGTCAACAGTTGCACCTTGATCATGGAAAGTTGAGACTACTTCCTCAAACTCCCTAATGTGCACATATGGGTTCTCATTTTCCATGCCATAAAATGTAGGGAGTAACTGTATCATCCCTGCCCTAAGATCTAATTGGGGAATGTTGGCTGGAAACATGATGCAAGATAGTGTGGTTGTGCGTGTAGGGTGGAGGTAATCCTCAAGGGTCCTAGTAGGTTGATCCTCGTGTTCACTCATTTCCTCAAGACTAGATGAATTATCAAACAGAATGTTTAAAAAGGTTCCTCATATCTCAGGCATACACGCAAATCTACCCAAAGTGTCCCTATATCTAGGCATGCAAGATCACAAAATATCAAATAAAATGATAAAAGAGACTATTTACAATTCTTCTATTGTTATGTCAAAACTTGACAAACTTCCTTGTACTTAAGCGCGTTTCCCCGGCAACGGTGCCAAAATTTGATTATGCCCAAAGTGTAACACGGTTATTATAGTACAGCTTTGGGGTGTTAATTCCACAGGGAAACAAGTTAATTACAAAGGGAGGTGTGAACCTTAACACAAACGATAAAAGATCAAATGAATCTGAGTTTGTTTGAGAAAAAGGGTAATTGTGTAAATAGGGTTGGAAATATAATTAAGAATGACAAGGTTTCGGAAATCCTCCCTAGGCTCGTTGCTCTAATCCTAACTTGATTCAGTTGTTTTTATCTCGATTGCTAGTTTCACATCCCAAACAGGCAATCAACATATATTCAATTAAAGCGCAATTATAAATCCTAATGTAATTGTTATGAATTATTCTCTATGTTTAAGCACACATGACCCAACTTATAAATTATCAAAAGACGATGATATAGCTAACGACAATACCGCAGCAATGGACAAATCTATAAAAGAGGTCTACCGGACTCAATCACATCCAAATAGATACACATAAGAAAAGCATGACTGAACTTATATGGAAAGGAAGCATGCAATCACTGGACTAATAAAATAATCTACAAAATTAAATTAAAGAATAAAACACAACAATGTTTGATAAAAATAATACCAACTACAATTGAATCAAATAAACAAAAATAAGAACAACTACACCTAGGGATTCATCTCTTCACCTTGCTTGGAGATTAGCTGGCCATAGAGCTCATGCCTCATTGAGTTGCCTCCGGCCTCTCAACGATCATCCTCAGCTCGTCCTCCAAATTTTATACTTCGGATTCCTCTTAAAGGCCCTCTGGATTTACTCCTAAAGGCCCTCTAAAGTCACTCTCTAATGATCTCAGAAGATGATCTTAGAAGAGCTCCGATTGGTTGATGATTTCAGCTAAGCAGAGTGGGTCTTTATATAGGCAAACTCCCAGAATGCTATGTGTTGTCTAGCTGATGTGGGATACTGTCCAGGTGTGCTTGATCGCAGCTCGAGTGCGATCGATTGCACATGCGCTCGATCGCATATGCACTGCAGAGTACCTTGCTCGATGTGGGATGTGCGCTCGATCGCAATTCAGGCAGCAGTCCCTCTTGTCCTTACAGAAGCATTAGATTTTGGCGTTTTAAGGAACAATCACTTCTTTTCCTCTTTTAAACTCAAAGTGCCTGAAAATGCACTGAAATAAGTCAGTGGTCCAATAATATCACTTTAGAGTTATAAACACATAAAAGCATAATAAAGACCGAGATCAGTCCTAAAATGCCAATAATTAATCACTGTTGAGATGCATTTTATGACTCTCATCAACTACACATTGGAGTTATTTGGAAGCTTCATCTTTTATATGCTAATTCACCACACACTAAGTCAGACTTATGATGCCTTAACCAACCTTGTTTAAGTGATTAGATTTTAAAACTCTTATTCATTGCAAAGATGTGTTTGTATTTTAAATTTGCTCTTGAATAAATATCACGATTTTTTGTGGGACTTAAATTTTCGGATACCATGAATGATGGATTTATCTTTGCGTCTTTGTTTTTCATTTAGTTTTCAGTTTCGTATTGCTAAGGGACTAGCAATATGTAAGTTTGGGGGTGTGATAAGTGCTTAAATATTCATATTTAAGCCCCTTAATTTACATTTGTTAAGCTTTTAGTTTGCGTATTTTATTCCATTTTACTTCCTTTTTGTGTTTTCTGTGTTTTTATAGGTTTTTGGAAGAAAGAAAGCATTTTGGAACTTAAAGAGTAAAACTGGAACTGGGAGCTGCAGAAGAGTATGATCGAGCGCCGTGCTTGGAGTGATCGAGCGCACAAGCACTCATGCGCATAAGGAGAAGGCTCGAGTGTAATCTTGCCCTCGAGCGCAAACTCATGCGATTGAGCGCACACGCATCAGTAAAACATCAGAACGACAATTTCTATTTTGGAAAGTAGGGTTAGAGACCTGTTTTGGAAATTAGGGTTTCCAAGTGTCCTTAGAACCTTATAAATAGACTTGTAAAACACAGAAACAATATCTCTCTTTTTAGGAGCTTATCTCCTTTTTAGTTTTAGTTTTAGGTCGGGAGGCCGGAGGCCAGAGGGGATTCTACGGAAGATTTGACAACTCTTCAATAGAGCTCTCTCGGGTTTCCTCTTTCCTTTATTTTATTATGTGTAACTAAACTTATAGTAAGGGCTTGGTTGAAGCCCTAATTATGTTTAACCAATAAATCAGTATTGGTGCATTTGCAATATTTATGCTGTGATTCTTAATTTGATTAATGCTTGTTTTTATTTAAATTCCTCATATGTGTGTCTGATCAACGTATGCATGTGGTATGGATTAGTTAGTTGAATCAATTTGGATGACCGAGTCCTGGGTTCAACAATAGTAACAAAACATATCCACACCGGATTTCTTAGGTTAATCAACATAGGAAACCGGGAGTGGATCAAGCCCTAGGTCCCGTGTGGTTGTCGATTTCCACAGATCCTATTCTCTCTTAAGGAACAACTCAGTATACACCATGCTGAATCCCTTAAGTGAGAAAAGAGTTAGAGTATACACCATGCCTAACTCGTTGCTTAGGGAAATCAATAGCCTAAGGAGTGGACCAAGCCCTTAGGTTGATAACCATTAGGTATTCATAGCATGAGTAGAGCATTGGCATACTATTTTGTTGGGGTAGCATGATTAGTGGTGGATATCAAGTCCCTACGCCTTTATCATTATTATCTAAGTCTAATAAATATTTCTATCTATTTTTACTTTGTGAAATTAATTCTAAATCGAAATTCACCAATCCCTGTGGAAATGTTCTCGCACTTGCACACTATGCTACTGTAGACTTGTGCACTTGTAAGTAAAACAAGTTTGGTTCTTTGCTTATTTATTTAGGTAGATAAACGCACAACAGAAATGAATAAGAACAATTTAATACAATTGAGTCTTACCAACCTAGACCGAGGAATGATCTATATTCTAACACCTACAACCCTGGGTGGAGAAATCATCCTAATTTCTCCTAGAAGACTAGCAACGCTCCGACATATGCTCAAAGTTCAAGACCGGCTCAATTTCAAAACCAAGTTACACCACCCAATCAGCCTAGAAATCCAACTTTGGAGGAGAACTTGAGTGCTTTTATTCAAGTTAGCAAAGAGAACCATGAGAGACATAGCCAAAGGTTGGATTCCTTAGAGGCATCAATGAAGAGGGTGGAAGTTCAAGTTGGGCAACTTGTGGAACAATTGTAAGTACATTAAAAAGGGAAGTTACTTAGCCAACCTAAGCAAGCAAAGGCTATCACAGTACTGCGAAGTGGTAAAATTCTTAACAACAATTATGATGATAAAATTTCTTATAACTTGCCACGTGATGCAGAAAAATCAATTGAGAAGCAAAAGGAGCATGACACTCCTAAAAGAAATTCATATGAAGGTCCACAATCTTTTCAAACATCTGAAGAGAGCAAGAAGAAGGAGCCATCTTCCTTCATGACATTGCACAAGGCGACCGAGCCTTACAGGCCTCCTATTCCTTATCCAATCTGTCTGAAGGATGTTAAACAGAATAAACAATTTTCTGATATTTTTGACATGCTTTCTAAAGTGAATATTAATTTGCCTCTTTTGGATGTTATTAGGAATGTGCCATCACATGCGAAATTTTTTAAGGAACTTAACACCAAAAAGAGGAAATATGAGAAGAACAAGAAAGTGATAGTGTCAGAAGTTGCTAGTGCAGTGCTCCAACAAAGCTTGCTACCTAAGCTGAAAGGTCCCGGAAGTTTCATCATCAACATCACAATGGGAAACAAGAAGGTCTCCAAAGTAATGCTAGACTTAGGAGCAAGTATAAATCTCATACCATATTCGATATACTTGCAACTTGGTTTGGGGGAGCTTAAGTTAATAACTATGTCCCTTCAACTCACTGATAGGTCAGTTAAATATCCTAAGGGAATAGTTGATGATATATTGGTGCAGGTAGATAAGTGATTGTGCTTGTGGATTTTATGGTATTGGAGATGGAAGGAACCCCATCTAAGGACAAGGAACACACAATTCTTCTTGGTAGACCATTTATGGCCATAACCAATACTATTATTGATGTCCATAATGGGAGGTTAACGATGATAGTCTTGGGAGAGACTGTACGATTTAAAGTGTTTGATTCTCTAACCACTCCTTCTTCTATTTCTACTAATGATAAGTGTTCTTTTAATGATTGTGTGGACTCACTTGTTTATGACACTTATTTGCAGACAAAAATAGAGGACAAGGTTGAAGTTGCTCTTACAATTGAGAGAGTAGAGAAAACACTAGAAGTGGAGACTAAAGGGTATCATGAGATGTTAGATAGTGCAATACCAGTGTCACCTCAAGAAGAGTCTAGCAGACCTTTAGAATTGCCAAGGTCTCTACCTAGGGAAGATACTACTCCACCTAAGCTTGAACTTAAAGAGTTACTTAAGCACCTTAAGTACATATTTCTGGGAGAGGGAGACACATATCCCGTGATTATTTCATCTACTTTGACCCAAACCTAAGAGGAGAGAGTCGTGAAGGAGCTTAGCACCCTTAGGAGAGCCATAGGATGGAGTTTAAGTGACATCAGGGGTATTAGTCCTACTACATGTATGCATAAGATCATTTTAGAGGATGGTGCCAAACCTATTAGAGAAGCTCAATGGAGTATAAACCCTAACCTACAAGAGCTAGTTAAGAAAGAAATTTTAAAACTCTTAGATACAGGAGTTATCTATCCTATTTCAGATAGTAGATGGGTTAGTCCAATTCATGTTGTGCCTAAGAAGTCTGGGATTACAGTGGTGCAAAACGAGAAGAATGAGCTAGTGCCCACTAGGATGACTACAGGATGGAGAATGTGCATTGATTACAGGAAACTGAACTCAGCTACTAGAAATGATCATTTTCCACTTTCTTTTATTAATCAGATGTTGAAAAGACTAGCAGGGCATGATTTTTATTGTTTTCTTGATGGTCTTTCAGGTTATTATCAAGTGTCGATTGCGTCGGAGGATCAAGAGAAGACAATATTCACCTGCCCATTTGGGACATTTGCTTTTAGGAGGATACCGTTTCGCCTATGCAATGCTCTAGCCACATTCTAAAGATATATGATGTCAATCTTCTCGAATATGGTGGAGAAATTCATTGAGGTATTTATGGATGATTTTTCAGTTTTTGGAACTTCATTTGATAACTATTTGCATAATTTGACTTTGGTACTAGAAAGATGCATTGAGTGTAATTTAACACTTAGTTGGGAGAAGAGTCATTTTATGGTACAACAGGGCATTATATTAGGGTATGTGATTTCTAGTAAAGGTATTGAAATAGATAAGGCTATGACTTGATTGCTAAATTCCCACCTCCAACTTCAGTTAAGGGGATTAGGAGTTTCTTAGGACACGCAGGTTTCTATAGGAGATTTATCAAAGATTTTTCTAAGATAAGTCGCCCATTATGTAATTTGTTGTCTAAAGATGTTCCTTTTACTTTTAATAATGATTGCCTTATCGCCTTTATTACTTTGAAAGAAAAGTTGACATCGGTGCCTATTATCATGGCACCTAACTGGTTAGTTCCTTTTGAGATTATATGTGATGCATCTGATTATGCTATGGGGGCTGTTTTGGGGCAACGAATGGATAAGCATTCACATGTGATCTACTATACTAGTAGAACACTTAATGATGCCCAACTCAACTATTCCACCATGAAAAAAGAGTTTTTGGCTGTCGTGTTTGCATTAGACAAGTTTAGACCTTACTTGGTAGGGTCTAAGGTCATTGTGCATTCGGATCATGCAGCATTGAGACACTTATTAACTAAGTCGAATGCTAAGCCATGACTAATTCGGTGGGTCTTGCTTTTGCAAGAATTTGACCTAGAAATAAGGGATAAGAAGGGTAATGAGAACGTTGTTGCAGATCACCTTTCTAGGTTAATTTCGGACTTTGATTCACATAAGCAAGAAAAAGATAAGAAAATTGTTGACACTTTTCCCGATGAACAATTATTTTCTATAAGTCAGGAGCCATGGTATGCTGATATTGTAAATTATCTTGCTTGTGGTGTCTTGCGACCTAACTTCTCTTTTCAAGAAAAGAAAAGATTATTGTCTTCTTGCAGGAGTTACTTTTGGGATGAGCCTTATTTGTTCAAATTTGGTCAAAATCAAATCATTCGGAGATGTGTACCTAAGGTTGAGCATGAGAGCATTCTTTCTTTTTGCCACGAACTTCATTGTGGGGTCATTTAAGAGGTAAGAAAACAACCCTCAAGGTATTGCAATCTGGATTTTATTTTCCAACTCTCTTTAAAGATGCTCATAAGTTTTGCATGTGTTGTGATAAATGTCAAAGGACTGGTAGTATTGGAAAGAGAAATAAGATACCACTGACTAACAATCTTGTCATTGAATTATTTGATGTATGGGGAATTGATTTCATAAGTCCTTTTCTACCTTCATTTGGATATGAATATATATTAGTTGCGGTTAATTATGTGTCCAAATGGGTTGAGGCTATACCAACCTGAACCAATGATGCTAATTGTGTTGCGAAATTTTTTAAGGATGTGATATTTAGCAGGTTTGGGACACCGAGGGCCATAATCAGTGATAGAGGAACCTATTTTTGCAATAAACTCTGTGATGGGTTGTTGAAGAAATATAGCATCACACACAAGGTGGGGACTTCATATCACCCACAAACTTCGGGTCAAGTTAAGGTAAGCAATGAACAAATCAAGAGCATTCTGGAAAAGACAGTGCGACCATCACGGAAGGACTGGGCAGCCAAGCTTAATAACGCATTATGGACATACTGCATGGCGTACAAGACACCCATTGGAATGAGCCCTTATCGGTTGGTTTTTGGAAAGGTATGCCACTTACCGGTTGAGCTTGAGCATCGGGCGTATTGGGCAATCAAGGAGTTGAACATGGACATGGCAATGGTAGGAGAAAAGCGGTTACTACAACTCAGTGAGTTAGAAGAGATTCATGATAAATCCTATGAGAATGCAAAGATCTACAAAGAATGCACTAAGTGTTACCATGACCAAGGCCTTATATGTAAGTCTCCTTATCCAAGAATGAAATTTCTTTTGTTTAACACTCGTTTCAAATTATTTCCAGGAAAATTGATGTCAAGATGGTGTGGATCGTTTTTGGTAGTCAATGTTTTTTCTCATGGAGCGGTAGAGTTACTGAACCCAAAGACTCAAGTGATATTCAAGGTCAACGGGCATCATGTTAAGCCTTACTTGGAAGGAATCCATGAGAAGGGGGTTGTTGAGTGCACTAAGCTGCACAATCCTGAATAAGTTCAACCATCGTCTTGCTAAGACGTTAAAGAAAGTGCTTGGTGGGAGGCAACCCACCCATTTGATAAAGTAAGTTTTTTGTTCTTTCATTTTCATTGTTCCCTTCTAAATGTTTTTCTAAAAACATGTTTGATTTCATGCCGATGAGTCTTAAATATTGCATATTTTAGACCCTTAACTTATATTTGTTATGCTCTTAGTTAGTAGTATTTCACTTTATTTTATATCTTTCTTGTGTTTTGTGTATTTTTATAGGTTTGTGGAGAAAATGAAGCATTTCAGGAGATGTGAAGCTTCAAGAGAAATTGCGATCGATCGCACTATGCTGCGATCGAGCGCAAGGTCATCAATCCCATATCGAAATGTTTGCAGTGCATCACACCAGCGTGATAGAGCGCACCAGACACGCGATCAAGCGCACATGCGATAGAGCGCACCAGACACCCGATCGAGCGCATCTGCGATCGATCGCAACATACTGCGATAGAGCGCACTCGGGCAGTATCCCACATCGTTTCTGCAAGCCACATTGCTCCGGGTCTCCCCCTATATAAGCACCATCTGACTTCATAATTCAGTGTACAATTCCTGAGCCACTTTGGTGTTTACCGGTGGACGTCCGCTAGCATTCTGGTAGATCCCGAAGGCATTGCTACCATGAGGGGAAGCGCCGCCCGTCAGCGAGTGGAATTTCTCCAATGTAAAGTTTTTCATTTATTTCCTTATATTCAGTTGTTTTAGTTTAAATGTTTAGCACTTGTTATTATAGTTTTATAGTTATGAGTGGCTAGACTCTTCAGCTAAGGTTGAAGATGAAGCCCTGCCGTTGTTTGGCGTAGTAGTTCAGATTTGCTTGTACAAATCTGAAAATTTTTAGTATAAATGCTCTGTCAATTATTTGAGTTAATCTTATAATTGATTGAGTTTAAATTGTCTGTTGGATTTTCTTTGTGTTTCATCTGATGGATACATTGAATGCTTTTCGATTAAATTGGATTCCCTTTGTGATTTGTTCAGAGCGGATACATTGGGTGCTTTTGGTTTAGTTGGGATATTCTTTGTTTTTTGTCTTATAGTTGGATTCATCGAATGTTTTGATAGGTTATATTTTTAGAACATGTATGCTTAACTTCGGAGGGGGTGGATTCGGAAATCTTAGTGCTTTTTATTAGTTTTTTAAATCAATTTAATTTAGTTTTAATTTGTTTTGCAAATTATCATTCAAAATTCGGAACTAGGTTAAGATAGAGTTAATTTAGATTAAAAATTATATTTTCACAACGCAATTCCCTGCAGATTCGACCTCGCACTTGCACAACGCTATACTGCAAACGACTCGTGCGCTTGCGAGTAATTTAAAACTCACAACAAGTTTTTGGCGCCGTTGCCGGGGATTTGTTTGGTTTGTGAAAATTTTTTGTCTGAATTGATTTTATATTTCTACTAGTTAGTTATCTGTTTTTTTTTTTAAATAATAATAAAAATTTAATTAAAAAAAAATGTAGATGAATCCAGCATCGGTTTCACAGTCTTTATAGGACGCCCTCAAGGATTTCATTAAAATGACCAGCCCGTCCCTCAATGCTGCCAACACTTTCAATGTTGAAAGCTGTTCCATCTATGCTAGTCCCATGCATCTAGCACAGAATTGCCCATCAATGCCGACTTGTGCCGAGTATCCTATGGAAAAAATGAATGCTTTCAATGACTGTTGTTGGCAATCAAATGGATCTTGCTCCGAAACATACAATCCAGGGTGGTGGGACCACTCTAATTTTTCATGGGAGCAGAACCAACCAATGAATCAGGGAGGAGCCCCTTACCATGCTCACAATCAATACACTCCCGAATTTCCTCCACCAATTCCAAATTATGGTCACTCAGCTTATCCAGCACCATCACCCGCTTACCAAGCTCCCATTCAAGCGCCAGCGTCGGTTTTACAGTCATTGGAGGACACTCTCAATGATTTCATGAAAACGACTAGCCAATCTATGAGTGAAGTGATGAGTGCAACAATAGAAAACACCCAAGTGATTGCCACACTAGAGAGTCAAATTGATCAAATCGCAAGTTACGTGGGTGAAGGAGAGGAAAGAACGTTCCCCAGTCAAACTGATCCTAACCCAAAGGAACAGTTTGCGGTGGGAAATTTATTAACTCCTATGCATTGGCAGGAACAAGTGCAATCAATTGTCCCATTGAGGTCTAGGAGATAAGTGCACAATCCGGTGGAAGAGAACCCTGCTATACACCAAGGGCAAGAAAGTGGCAACAAGGAAAAGAGAGATGCTGAGCCATCTACAGCCACTCGTATTATTGAGGATCTCTCTAGGTCGTTTTTACCTAAAGCGCCTTACCCTGAGAAACTACAAGCGCCCAAGAAAGAAGGAAAGTCTGAGGACATTATGGAGGCATTCTTTGCTCAGTTTGAAAAGGATTTGGATTTAGATAAGTTACTTGAGCAAGCAAATACTATCGTGGAGTCTACTCCTTTAAAGATCAGTGAGACAGAGGAAACCACAACACCTGAACCTCACAAGAAGGAACTTAAGCCTTTACTGGATAATCTTGAGTATAAGTTCCCAGGTCCAGCAGATTTTTTGCCTATAATTATAGCTTTAGATTTGGGTGATGCTCAAGAGGAGAAATTACTGGATGTCTTGAGAGAGCATCAGGAAGCTATAGTCTGGACTATTGAGGATGTCAAAGGAATAAACCCCCGTTGGTGATACACACGATACAGTTGGAGAAGAATGCCAAGCCATCGAGGGAGCCACAAAGAAGGCTCAACCCTGCTTTGCAAGAGGTTGTGAGGGCGGAAGATATTAAGCTGTTAGAGGCAGGGATCATTTATCCCATCTCTGATAGCAAGTGGCTGAGCCAGATTCCAGTCATGCCCAAACGTGCTGAATTTACGGTAGTAAATAAAGACAACGAGTTGGTGCCAACTCGTGTGCAGTCTGGGTGGAGAGTGTGTATAGACTACCGTAAGCTGAACATTGCCACTAGGCCTGATCATTTTCCATTCCCATTTATTGATCAAATGGTGGAGAGCTTAGTTGGGCCTGTTTATTAATGTTGGGTCTGGCTGAAGACGTTAAACTTAGCGCTCATGGGAGGCACCCCACAGCTTATCTTTTCTTTTGTTTATTTATTATTTCGCATTTTTATGATTAATGTTTGTTTCCAGTATTTTTGTTTTCCAGTTTTTATTTTTCAGGGACAAAGCGTACTTCAGTTCAAGTTTGGGGGTATGCTATGAGCCATACCAGTCCAGATAGTTCTCCATATCTCAGGTCAGCTCTTTCCATATTAGTCACACATTGGGGTCAATGTGTAATTTAAGTTTGGGGGTATGGGAGACACATCACACACTTTGTCCTAATTTGTTGTCTTTTCGTCATAGAGATAAATGCATGCTCATGTCATCGTGAAATTTTAGTTGATCTAAACATTTTTTTGTGATGTGATGTCATTGGTGAGCTTAACATTTTGAACACATGATCTGGTGATAAATTTTTAAAATTTAATTACTTACTTTAGGCATTTTGAGAATTCACATGTTTGATCTAATCTAACACGAGCACGTTAGCACAAATTATGTGAGGTATGACATGTGATTTTAATGTGTATTTTTCCTTCTCTTAACTGAAACTGGATGACTTGTTGGATGAACTCTTGGGCATATGAAAATATTAAAAAAAAAAATTATCAATAAACTTTTCGCTGAGTAACTGGACCTCTTGCCTCAGTAAGCAGTGAGTGTTCACGTCAAAAGGTGGAATTTTGCTTGGTAATATTAAGGTCGGTTTAATTTCGTAGCCTTTTTGACTCGAGTTAGTAAGTCCTTAGGGGTATCTTTACACCTAATGCCCTAAAACCACCTGGTTTGGGAGTCATTGACTCAACACTCGCTACATGGGTCAATTAGAAAGCTTAAGGCAACTAAACATAGTCGTGCCTTATTATTGTTAAAAAAATAAAAATAAAATAAAAACTATGCCTTTTCGTTCATTTTTTATGGGAAATTCGGTGAATCTTGAGACATGGAGACCTTACACATTAGAGTTACTTGGAAGCTTCATTTTTATATGCTAATTCAGCTTACACTGATTCAAGCTTGTGATGCCTTATCCTGCCTTTTGTAAGTAATTAGATTTTAACATTTCTATTCATTGCGAAGATGGGTTTACCTTTTTAAGCTTGCTTATGAATGAATATCATGGTGATGTGTGCTCCTTAAATTTTTGGATACCATAAGTGATGACTTTATCTTTATGTTCTTTGTTTTTCATTGAGTCTTTTATTTTGTTTTGCTAAGGGACTAGCAAAATATAAGTTTGGGGGTATTTGATGAGTCTTAAATATTGCATATTTTAGACCCTTAACTTATATTTGTTATGCTCTTAGTTAGTAGTATTTCACTTTATTTTACATCTTTCTTGTGTTTTGTGTATTTTTATAGGTTTGTGGAGAAAATGAAGCATTTCAGGAGATGTGAAGCTTTAAGAGAAATTGCGATCGATCGCACTATGCTGCGATCGAGCGCAAGGTCATCAATCCCACATCGAAATGTTTGCAGTGCATCACACCAGCGCGATCGAGCGCACCAGACACGCGATCAAGCGCACATGCGATCGAACGCACCCGACACGTGATCAAGCGCATCTGCGATCGATCGCAACATACTGCGATCGAGCGCACTCGGGCAATATCCCACATCGTTTCTGCAAGCCACATTGCTCCGGGTCTACCCCTATATAAGCACCATCTGACTTCATAATTCAGTGTACAATTCCTGAGCCACTTTGGTGTTTACCGGTGGACATCCGCTAGCATTCTGGTAGATCCCGAAGGCATTGCTACCACGAGGGGAAGCGCCGCCCGTCAGCAAGTGGAATTTCTCCCATGTAAAGTTTTTTATTTATTTCTTTATATTCAGTTGTTTTAGTTTAAATGTTTAGCACGTGTTATTATAGTTTTATAGTTATGAGTGGCTAGACTCTTCAGCTAAGGTTGAAGATGAAGCCCTGCCGTTGTTTGGCGTAGTAGTTCAGATTTGCTTGTACAAATCTGACGATTTTTAGTATAAATGTTCTGTCAATTATTTGAGTTAATCTTATAATTGATTGAGTTTAAATTGTCTGTTGGATTTTCTTTGTGTTTCATCTGATGGATACATTGAATACTTTTCGATTAAATTGGATTCCCTTTGTGATTTGTTAAGAGCGGATACATTGGGTGCTTTTGGTTTAGTAGGGATATTCTTTGTTTTTTGTCTTATAGTTGGATTCATCGAATGTTTTGATAGGCTATATTTTTAGAACATGTATGCTTAACTTCGGAGGGGGTGGATTCGGAAACCTTAGTGCTTTTTATTAGTTTTTTAAATCAATTTAATTTAGTTTTAATTTGTTTTGCAAATTATCATTCAAAATTCGGAACTAGGTTAAGATAGAGTTAATTTAGATTAAAAATTATATTTTCACAACGCAATTCCCTGTGGATTCGACCTCGCACTTGCACAACGCTATACTGCAAACGACTCGTGCGCTTACGAGTAATTTAAAACTCACAACACATACATTGAGAAAAATGTTTAGTTTAGGTTTGGGGGTACAATTAGAACTTGTTGAGACAAAATTTTCATGCTACAATTTGTTTTATGGTTTGTAATCAAGTCTTTTATGCACGTTGAGTTTAGTTTCTTTAACACTGACAAGTTGTTGTGAGGATTGATGCATATTCATATTCCATAGATTGTGCTCTTGATGTTGAAACTGAGATGAACCTAGATCTAATGATTGAGAATCAAATAGTGGAGACTACCTAAAGAGTTACTTGAGCCATAAGCGTTTTATTCTGAGAGTTAGTTTCTTGGTACTATTAAACACTCTTCGTTATAACCTTAATTGTTAGATGATCTCTATAAGTTTTGCATTGAATGCTAGGATTATATAACTCACTTGAAGTATCATGTTGTGTATTCTCATTATTTTAGTTGAATGACTTGAGTAAGAAGTTTGAGTATGTGCCTATCGTTATACGCCCTAGTTGCCACTGTCTCTGGAGAAAGTTCCAAAGTCCTATTCAATATATATATATATATATATATATATATATATATATATATATATATATAAATATAAATAGAAACATGTCAAAAAGGGATTTGGTTAGACAAGAAAGAGGACTTGAGATACTTCAAGGGTATTGAAGTCGCTCTTATAAAGAGTTGTAAAGAAAGAGGTTTGGTGTAAATTAGGTTCGGCAAACCACACCCATCTATGCATAGGTTCATACTCAATATGTTTTGCTTGAGGTGCTTGACTAGGATATGATATAGGCGATGTGATAGCTTTGCAATCCTAACATTTGATTCCTTTCATGAGATCTATTTTGCAAACATATGAGCGTTCTTTGATGATATCCATATTCATATGCGAATTTATGTTTGAAATTTCTTATTTACATAACTTCTATTCGCATATGCTTGATGAGTGTTTGAAACCCAGGTTCGGTGTGCTTAATGAGTGAATCTTGTGAGGCATAGAGTCGAAGAAAATTCGGATCTTGACGTTAGGTTTAGGGGTAATTGACGTGAGATGTTTTGAGCATTGGAATATAGATGTGCGATGTGTACTTGATTGGAGTAATGAATTGTGAAGTGTTGAGACTGTGAACATAATTATTCATAAGATATCTAGATATGAGTCATAATAAGAATTAAGGCATGAGGCTTTTTTTTTTATTTAAGGTTTTAGGTTTGTTTTTTTTATGTTTTCTTTTAGTTTTGCTTGAGGACTAGAAAAATCTAGGTTTGGGGGTATTTGATGAACGAATATTTGTCCTAGTATTTTGTATGTTTTTCAAGTATTTATTTATATGTTTAGCTTAGGAATTTGTTACTTTGAGTTGTTTTACATTGTTTTACAAGTTCACAAGAATTTGGAGTTCATTTAAAGTAAAGCTGGCGTGATTCAGAGTGCAACAAAACCCATCATTTCTAGATTGTTAAAGATAAATTGAGCATTTTGCTAAGTCATGTTGTCACTAGCAAATGGTGAAAAGGAGTTTCACTAAATTGCCAGAATTTTCCGTACAGATCAATTATTTTTGTGGATTAAACTGTATTGATTCAAGAGGAGATTAACCATATATGTTTGGAAAGATCCGGATGTCTATTTTCTAGAGAATTTTACGGCTCGTAAACATGATTTTTCTAGATAAAGTTATGGCAGTTTTAGTAGACAAAGGTCAGACTGTGCGTGATTTCATCATGGCAGAAGTGAATAAGCTATTAAATTTTGAATTTTTTTTGGATTTGCATAGCCTAGGCAGTAGTACAACCGGACTAGTTCTGGATAGTAGAAACCTAACCTGGACAGCTACAGAACTGGGCCTAGACAACAACAGAACCGAGCCTAGACAACAGTAGAAGCACACGGCCTGAACAGAAACCCTAGGGCGACTTTTTTGTCTACAAAGTCGTCTCCATACAGCTATATAGAGGAATTTAGACTCAGAGAACGAGGGAAACAATTTTTGGAGAGATGTTATCAAGAGGAGTTTTGGGAGATTGAAGAAGCAGACGGTTTTTTTCTTCAAGAAGGCTTATCAAAAGATTGAAGACGACGATCAATCGCTTTAAGACCTTGTGGATTCATCTTGTAATTCGGGAAGAAATTCTATCTTTGCTCCTTTTATCCTTCAATATGCTTGTAACCTTAGTATTTTAATTATGTGATTGGGATTTAAACATGAATGGCTGAACGCATATTTGGGCATTTGGCTTAGCTGCCTTGATTGTTTTAGATATTTTGGTGGATTTAGTTTTATGAAATTTTCCAGATTATTTCTTATTCAATATTCTTCATACCTTTGATTATTGCTTGTGGATTAGCCATCTAGTATTGATAGTCAAAGTTAATATTTGAGGTTAGGTTGAGGACAAATCATCTAGACCTAATTAAGCTTTCTTGAATAAGAATTTAAATCAGCATTCAAATCAAATTGTGATTTAGGTGGTTGCGTTTTCCTTATACCTAATTTAACTAATTAATTGATGAACACGATACATAGGATTTAATTAATTAGTTATAAATTGATAAAAAAACTCAGTCAATGGCATTCTCTAGTCTCAGCGGAAATACCAATAATCTTGGATGTTGATTAATTCTTTATATTGACCAAATGTTCTAATTCATGATTTGATAGCAAGCTAAACTCCCAAATGTTCTCATTGATTATTCTCATCTCTTCATAATTCATTTTGTTTAATTTACTTAATTGTTTGGTTTTTCAATTTTCTTTTCACCAATCTTTTAATTAGAGTATTTAGGATTTAATTTCAGAGTTTTTTTTAGTAATTTTAAGAAAGTAATTTAGGATTTAAACCACTGCAATTCCTTGAGAGATCGACCTCAAGAGTAAACTTATCGCAATACTATTTTTGATTCATGCACTTACAAGCATTTAAAATTTGCACATCAGAGAGGCATAACAAAGGGGTGAAGCATAACACAAAGATAGAAGTATAAGAAGAAAAAAGAAGAGAACAAAGAGAGAAGTATAGAGAGAACAAAGGGAGAAGCATAATAAAGAGAGAAGAGCGCACAAAAAAGAAAGATAAGAGTGAAAAATGAAAAAAAAAAAAAGACAAGAGAGAGTCCATTAAAACCAGCCATATACTTGCAAATGGTCTTCTAATCCACAGTTAAACCAATTTTCCAAACTTACCAAATCTATAAGAGTGCGTAGAATCTTTGAGGATTATCTCCATTAAAGGAAACTTTCCTTAGTGATGAGAGTCATAAAATGCATCTTTACAGTACTTAATTGTTAGCATTTTAGGGTTGATCTAGGTTTGAATTGCACTTTTATACCTTAACAACTCTAAAGTGTCATTTTTGGATCATTGATCTATTTCGATGCATTTTGAGATACTTTAAGTTCAAAAGAGATGGAAAAGCTATCATTACTTGAAGTACAATGACTCGATGAACACCAGAGTGAAGGTTCACAAGCACTTGGAAAGGAGTTTCACTAGATTTCCAGAATTGCCTGTACAGATCAATCGTCTTTGAAAATTAAACTGTATTGATACAAGAAGAACTAGGAGATGAGCCATATATGCTTAGAAAGATCCAAAAGTCTATTTTCTGAATAATTTACGGCTCGTCAAAGTGATTTTCCTAGAGAAAGTTATGGCAGTTTTAGTAGACAAAGGTCAGACCTCTAGAACAGCACCAGCCAGCATCGCAGTGCCCAGAACCTCCACATCTTGAACCGCCAGCCAGCACCGCAGCACCCATAAAGGAGCACCGAAACGCGCACACGTTTTTCTTCTCCGAGCTTTGACCTAATTCGGATTTTAATGACTTTTTAAACCCAAAAACACCCTTGGACCTTGTGTATTATAAATAGGACACTTAAGGTTTGATATTATTATTATTTAAAACATATTTTGCAGAGACCGGAGGCTGGGGAAAACATCATGAAGGCTGTCACACTCTCCCCCATGGTCAACTAATCTTCAAGCAAGGCGAAGGGATGAATCCCTAGGTGTAGTTGTTCTTATTTTCTAGTTTGGATTTATTATTATTAAACATTGTTATGATTTACTTTTTAATCTAATTAGAAGATTTCGCCTTAATCCGATGATTGCATCTTTCTCCCCCATATAAGTCTAGTCATGCTTTTCTTATGTGATGTTTGTTGAGGTGTGATTGAGTTCGGTAGATTTATCTTATAGATTTGTCCATTACTGTGGTATTGTCATTATGATATATTGTTTTTTCTTGATAATCTATAAGTTAAGTCATGTGTGCTTGAAAGCAAAGAGTATTTCATAACAATTACATTAGGGTTTATACATGCTCTTATTGAATATTTGTCGGTTACCTGTTGGGATGTGAAACCCGCAACCGAGATAAAAATAACTGAATCAAGAATAGAATAAGGCAACGAACCTAGGGAGGATTCCCAGACCCTTGTTGTTCTCTATTATATTTACACAATTATTTCATACTACTTCAAACTCAGATTTTCTCGTTTAACTTTTATCGGTTGTTTTAAGGTTTGCACTTTCTCTTATAGTTAGTTTGTCTCCCTATGGAATCGACACTCCAAAGCCGTGCTACAACTACCGCGTTATACTTTGGGCGTAATCAAATTTTGGCACCGTTGTTAGAGAAACGCACTTAAGTACAAGGAAGATTGTAAACTCTAAGACAAGACTGTAGAAGATTTGTAGATAGTTTTTCTTTCAGCAGTTTGTAAAGGCGGTAACTTCGTTCCCTCTTTTAGCTTGCTGCAATTTTTTTTCTTCTTTCTTTTTATACTATTTTTATTTATTATTGTTCTTTTCTCTTTGATTTGATTTTCTAATTTTCTTTTATTTTTTTCCGTTTATTTATTTCCCTTTGGCTTATTTAGTGTATGCATAGACCGAGAGATTTGCTAGGTACCCGAAATAGAATTACCCTCTCCTTCCACGTCCATTAGTGAAACCTTTCCTAGATCCAACCATAGTGCACCCCCACACGAGAATTTAGAGGATTTTATTAACATGGCCGATAACCCTAATGAGAATGTTGCTAGGACACTTCAGGATTACCTCCACCCTACACGCACAGCCACACCATCATGCATCATGTTTCCATCCAATACTCGCCAACTAGAGTTTAAAACAGGGATGATACAGTTACTCCCTACATTTCATGGCTTGGATAGTGAAAACCTATATGTGCACATTAGAGAGTTTGAGGAAGTGGTCGCAACTTTTCATAGTCAAGATGAAACCGATGACATTGTGAGGCTTAAGTTCTTTCCTTTCGCTTTGAAGGATAGACCTAAGAGTTGGCTATACTCACTAAGACCATAATCTATTAGGTCATGGACTGAGATGACTCAAATTTTCTTTAGTAAATACTTTCCCTAATATAAGACCAATACTTTAAAAAGACAAATCTCCACCTTTGCACAAAAGGACAGTGAGACTTTGTATCAGTCTTGGGAGAGATTTAAGGAGTTGTTGAGTATGTGCCCTTACCATAGATATGAGAGTTGGTGCTTGGTGAGCTATTTTTATAAGGGACTTACATATAGAGAGTGCCAATTTGTAGAGATGATGTGTAATGGTGAGTTCTTGGAGAAAGATCCTGATGAGGCCATAGAGTACCTCAATGAGCTTGCTGAAAAAGCTCACACTTATACTGGACCTAGTGCTACTGGAAGCACAAATAGGTCACGACCTATAGGGCACCCAAATGGTGGTGGAATTTACCATCTTAGGGAAGAGGATAACCTTAAGGCTAAGGTCGAGATGCTCACTAGGGAACTGGAGGTGTTAAAGACTAAAAGCTCAAAGCCAACACAAGTAGCTAATCATGCAGCGTCTTTAAAATCATGTTTTGTGTGTGGCGGGGTAGATCATCTCACCCAAGAGTGCCCCATATTTGCTGAGATGAAAGGGATATATGAGGAACAATGTAATGCCTTAGGCATTTACAAGAAGCCTTTGGCACCCTTCTCTGATATTTATAATCCGGGATGGCAAAATCACCCCAATTTCAGCTGGAAGTCTGAAAACCAGCAGCTTGCACAAACCCCTGCACCATATCTTGAACCATATCATGCACCTGTATCTTCTAGGAGTTCTTTAGAAGACACTTTACATTCTTTTATTAAGGCACAAGGTAAGACTAATCAAAGACTTGAATCTTTAATTACGCAGGCTGTTGAAGAAAATAAAGAGATAAAGAGCCAAGTATCCAAATTAATGACATACTTGAGTGTGACTGAGCGAGGTAAGTTCCCTTCTCAAGCTCAGTCCACATCCCATGGTCAACACGTAGCACAAAATAATTTGAAAGAGGTGAATGCCATTGTGACACAAAGTGGTAAGTTATTACACATCCCAACAACGAAAAAATTAGAGGATGTGGACGAAACCCACCAAGCATACATGATTGACTCATTCATGGAAAAGGTCCAGCACCTTAATCCATTGGAGTCCACCCTCACACATAGTTTCACAAGAGCATATATCGAGTCAGAATTTACGGATGTTACTGATGACATCCTTAAGGTTTCGCTAAAGCATACAAGCACAAAATTTTGCAATGAAGCAGTGGCTGGTGCATTCAACCTATGTTTGTCTAGGAGGGAATAAGAGCGTCTGGCTGAAGACGTAAAGCTTAGCGCTCATGGGAGGCAACCCATAACATATCCTTTTATTTTTACTGTTTTTCATATTTATTTTTCTTATTTATTATTATTATTTTGCTGTTTTCCAGTTTTACTTTCGTATTTCTTTTTTAGGGACAAATATACGAAGCAGTTCAAATGGTGGTGCACAATTTTCAGCTTCTATGCACTCTTGGCTACAAAGGGAGTTTCCTTAACTTTTACTTTCACATTGAGGACAATGCTTATTTTAAGTTGGGGGTGGAGGAAACATATTCCTATTTTTCATGTTGAACTGCTTGGTATCGTTCTCCCTTTTTGTTTGTTTTTAGCATGCTTTGTGTTAGCCTTAGATGTAATTCACATGTCAATGATATGAGCTTAATTGAGATAGCATACAACATTTAGAAGTAGTTAAATCTTGCTTCGGTTTGAGAATAATTTAAGTGTCATCTTGATTTGGTTTGAGACTCTAGTTTGTGGTAAGATTGTATGAATAGTCTAAAACATCTAGAGAAGTTTTATGTGTGATTGCTTTGTGAATACTTTTGCGGTCTCGACAAGCTCTAGAACTTATTTGATAATCACTTGAGGCAAATTTCTAGAATGCCACTACTTAGGATATGATATAGGCCATTTTTGGACTGTTTGAGCCTTTCAAACTTATTCTTGCTATATCTATCAATAGACACCTATTTGAGCCTTTTTCTTGAAAAAGAATTTGAGCTTTATTTCTTTCGAAAACCCATTTACTTACCCTTATGAGCTTAAAAATATTTTATCCTTATCCTTCTTTTAAAAGAACTTAGTTATACACATTTGTTGAGAAAACTCAAGAGGAGTAAGGATGGAGATATGCAAAAGTATATTACTACCATAACCCAAGTACATTAAAGGAGATAAGTTGGGAGTTGTGGAGAAGAAAAGAAAAGAAAAGAATGAAAAATGAGGAAAATGATCTTATGCCAAAAATACAAAAGAAAAAGAATGAAATATGGCAAAGAAAGAAGAAAAGACAAAAGTGGTGACTTATTGAGAGAAAAGCTCTTATGAAAATGTTTGATAGAGTTGGGTGTTGAAGTAAGGTTATCCAATTCTTAAAGTGGTTGTGTTTAAAACTAAGAGATTGGGTTCTTTTACTTGTTAAATCCTTCCTGTTCTATCTTAACCTTCACCTTAGCCTAACGTTACAAGCTTATTAAAGACCTATTGATCCAATATAGTGTGATTTTTCTACAATAGTGGAGAGTGATTCGAAAAGTGAGCCTATGGAGCTTGTTTTTGTGATTGATGTCACGCAATTTAATATATTTTAGAGGCCAAGACTTGTATTCATGAATATTGTGCATAAAATCATCCGGGTGTTCGGATTAATGGATTATGGTAAGATGGATGTTAAGAGTCGATAACAATTTTAAGATTGATGTTTAGATTACTTTTGGACTTGGGTGAAATTTAATGATTCTATATACTGTGTGTTATGTGCGATTTTTGAGATAAAAGTGAATTACTCTTGGTTTAACACTAACATTGCTTTACTTTGTTTTGATCCCACCGTAGAATTCATCTCTTATTTTCGCTTAAATTGCTAGGGACTAGCAATAAGCTAGTTGGGGGTTATGATGAGAGTCATAAAATGCATCTTTACAATACTTAATTGTTAGCATTTTAGGGTTGATCTAGGTTTGAATTGCACTTTTATACCTTAACAACTCTAAAGTGTCATTCTTGGATCATTGATCTATTTTGATGCATTTTCAGGTACTTTAAGTTCAAAAGAGATGGAAAAACTATCATTTCTTGAAGTACAATGACTCGATGAACACCGGAGTGAAGGTTCACAAGCACTTGGAAAGGAGTTTCACTAAATTGCCAGAATTGCCTATAAAGATCAATCATCTTTATAAATTAAACTATATTGATGCAAGAAGAACCAAGAGATGAGCTATATATACTTAGAAAGATCCAGAAGTCTATTTTCCGGAGAATTTTACGGCTCGTCAAAATGATTTTCCCAGAGAAAGTTATGGCAGTTTTAGTAGACAAAGGTTAGGCCTCCAGAACAGCACCAGCCAGCACCGCGGTGCCTAGAACCTCCACATCTTGAACCACCAGCCAGCACCGCAGTGCGCACACAATTTTCTTCTCCGAGCTTTAACCTAATTAGGATTTTAGTGACATTTTAAACCCTAAATATCCTTGGACCTTGTGTATTATAAATAGACCACTTAGGGTTTGATATTATTATTATTCAAAACATCTTTTGGAGAGGCCGGAGGCCAGGGAAAATATCATGAAGGCTGCCACACTCTCCTCTATGGCCAACTAATCTTCAAGCAAGGCGAAGGGATAAATCCCTAGGTGTAGTTTTTCTTATTTTCTAGTCTTGATTCATTGTAGTTTGGATTTATTATCATTAAACATTGTTATGATTTACTTTTTAATATAATTAGAAGATTTCCCCTTAATCCAATGATTGCATCTTTCTCCCCCATATAAGTCTTGTCATGCTCTTCTTATATGATGTTGTTGAGGTGTGATTGAGTTCGGTAGATTTCTCTTATAGATTTGTCCATTACTGTGGTATTGTCGTTTCTTGATAATCTATAAGTTAGGTCATGTGTGCTTGAAAGCAAAGAGTATTTCATAACAATTACATTAGGGTTTATACATGCTCTTATTGAATATTTGTCGATTTCCTGTTGGGATGTGAAACCCGCAACCGAGATAAAAATAACTGAATCAAGAATAGAATAAGGCAACGAACCTAGGGAGGATTCCCAGACCCTTGTTGTTCTCTATTATGTTTACACAATTATTTCACACAACTTCAAACTCATATTTTCTCGTTTAACTTTTATCGTTCGTTTTAAGGTTTGCACTTTCTCTTGTAGTTAGTTTGTCTCCTTGTGGTATCGACATCGCAAAGCCGTGCTACAACTACTGCGTTATACTTTGGGCGTAATCACTTAGCCAAAAAGGTTAGTTAATCTTCTTTTGGTTGTGAAATAGAATTGCTAACATGCTTTATATATTTGAACCTCCTTGAAAATGGATTAAACAATTTAGCTTAGTTTTTATTTGTTGAAATCCATGGTAGCTTCAATGTTCATTTTTATCTTAGTTACTTTATGATGCTCACTTTATTTGTTCTAAGTTATGTGCTTTTACTAATCACATACTTAGTTTTAGTTCATTTATTCAAATCCGCATGTTTAGTTTAGTTCTAACCAACATATATTTAAATTACATGTTCAATCTACTTAGTTTAATTTGCATGTTTAATCCAGTCATTTGAATCAGTTTGTTTAAATTATTTTTGGTTCAAATAAGAAATCATCACGTCTAATTCGCTTATTTAAATTAGCATGCTTTAATCCGCTTCTTCTTTTTGATCCGCACATCACGAGTGATTTTGTTCGTTCCTTTGTTTCATGTTTAAAGCACTTTCTCTTTTCTTAGTGATGTACTTATTTACATGATGTTCAATGTCATCTTGCTTGAATATAAACTATGAATATGTGTTTTGCTTTATTAGAGTATGGTAATAAGACAAATTAAACTTTTGAATAATTTTCTTTGAAACACAAATGGCTAGACCAAAGGCAAGAGATGGACCTTTAATTCCTCAGTCTCTTGTACCTAAATCTCTTGAGTCTTGGAATCTCTCATACGGACCAATAACAAGGGATTTGACCCCCTTCAAGGTCAAATGGCAGCTCCTTGCTCATCATCCATACTTTGTACTCGGATGACAATAATCACTTGTTTAATACATTAAAAGCGCACTTGTAACAAGAGTCTACTTACTACTTATAAAGGGATTGTATTAGACTTACTAGGTTTCACTTGTTTTCCTATGCCCACTCATCATAATCCGCACTCTCGTCATATCATCTTTCCTCGAATGGAATGACCATGGGTAATGAGCCGGATGCATGGATAATTGACGGAAAAGAGTGGTACTTACACAAATCAATTCTAATTATCCCAACCAAGTGATATGCCATTCAACTCAGGGCCACATTTGTTTTTTCAACCTCATGATATGCGAGTTTTTTAGCATGTAAATCGGTTACAGTGTCAGATTTTAGATGGAATCGGGCATTCTACAAGTACTTGTCATTTAGCCCTTTTGTTTATGCTATTAAAAATAGAGAACGACCACCATCATTTAATGATCCTTGGGAATATATCCTTGTCTATGAATGATGATTGCTTTGCTTGACATATACCTAATTGGCTGTTAATGAACCAATTGGTTCTCAAATGCAAGAAGATGCTCTTGTTGGTCGTACTAGAGGTCTAAATTCTCATGATCAACAAATAGAAGATGGAAACAATTTTTTTGAAGTTAGAAATAGATTTCCTAAAAAAGGAAATAGACTTGCACAATTTAATTCTTCAAACAAAGAAAGAACTCAATATCAAAATCCTCCTAATAATTTCTCCAAATGTGGAGGCTGGTTCAACTCATAATTTATGTTTCCTAATCCTAAATGTAAACAATCAAGCAATATGACTAAACTGATATTGGGTGTGCTAATTAACACAAAAAGGTCCTCGAAAAGTCTCCCTTTTCTTCCCGAAAAGGCAGTCACAAGCTAAACAAACAACAATGACAGAAATAAATTAATATTCATTACATACTGAAGCAACAAATGTAGCAAGCAAACAAATTGAAGACAAAAAATGCATGAAGATCATCGTTGTTGATCTCGATAGTGAACTATACCTAAAAAATGAACAGAAAATACAGGGACACAAGATAGTGCTTCAGTGAAGCCAAAACTTAAGCAAACAATTTACTATATATATATATATATATATATATATATATATATATCATAGGAACATCATAGAGACTTTTGAATTCTCTATTAGCTAGTAATCAAACCTAGTCCAATGCATTTTAAGTTGCCTAATCCCACATTAGTTCAGCAATTATTGATCATGAGAAAAATCCAAGCAGAGCAATAGAGAAAAAAGAAACAAAATCAGAAAGTCACAATAAAATTATCTTACTTTTAAATGATTCAAACAAACACTAATTGGAAACACTGAATGCTTCCAAACCCATAATGCAAATATTCTTATTTTAAATTTCAATTAGTTTTACTAATTTTCCAGTCTTTCTCATTGGTAACTATTTTTCCTCTTTAGAAATAAAATTAAGCCTTGTGACTATAATGTTACAAAATAAATTATTTTGAGAAACGTTAGACTGATTGCGTGGTTGCAAACTCAGGTAAAGTTTTCTATTATCATTTAGTCACTTATGCCCCCACATAAAGAAATATTTATGTAGCTTTGATATATAATACCATGTTTTACATGTGATTGATCGCTTTGGCTTCCTCCTCCCCAAGGCATTTGAAAATAAAGCTAAGAAACACTTATGTGATTTCATAAATGTTGTACATTAAATTATATTTAACGTAAAATGTAGAAATGAGTATTTATCCTCATTTATTACAATAATCATTTAAATAAGATGTAACATCAACACTCTTTTTTCATTGTTTGTAGGCTTTGAAAATGATTTAAGTATGGTTTAGAAACACGATACAAGAAGCAGAGACAAAAATTTGATGCCTCAAACTCGGAGAAGGTAAGTTCTAAATTTGAATGTTGAATATGTTATGTATTTCTATTCTTTTCATTATTCACTTGGTATTTTAAATATAGAATTTAGTTTTTTTTGCAAAGAGTTTTTTTTAATGCAAATATTTTTGTTCTAATGCAAAAAAAAATTCCAATTCATCATGAAAAACATTTGAGTCGCGTTATTGCTCACATAGAAGATAAAGAAATTTATGTTATGAACTCATTACTCCATGAAAAAAAAGGTACTATAGACCTATTGCTTTTATTGTGGTAAGTATCCAATGTTCAGTGTGTGTTAGTTATATATAGGTTCATGACAGCATTAAAACAATCATGAAAAACATTTGAGTCGCGTTATTGCTCACATAGAAGATAGAGAAATTTATGTTATGAACTCATTAGTCCATGAAAACATAAGTACTATAGACCTATTACTTTTATTGTGGTAAGTATCCAATGTTCAGTGTGTGTTAGTTGTATATATAGGTTCATGACAGCATTAAAAACAATATTCCTTTATAGGTTGAACTAATTAGAGACAAATTCAACTACAATGAACGTAATTGGAAAATAAATTGTTATTAACAATCCACAATAGATAGATGCATGCAGTTGTGGGGCTTATATGTCAAAAACTTCCAAGATTGGACAAAAGGAGAAAGGCTATCATTTTCTATAGTAAGAGCACTCTAATATCCAATTGTATTATACCACATCAAATGCATGTCGTAAATTGTTTAAACTTAGTTACTACCTTTTCTCAAGCACAAAATTTGGTAGAAATGTCCATACTGATGTATAAGACCATGAATTTTGAACTGGCAGATGAAAATTCCCTCAAAATTGAGCAGGTTAGAGGAGAAACTCCCGAAATTTTCTTTTCAATTTGATCTCTAGTTTATCTGGTAATCTTGTCTCTTGCTTCTTACAATATCTCTTTTTTTTTCTTTAATTTATACAATTTAAGACATATTTTAGCAAGAAAAAAAGTAAACAACCAACGGCTCAGGTGATAAAAGAAATCTAAAGGGAACAGTGTCCTTCATGTCTATGAAAGCTTGTTGAAGAACCAAGCACTTGACATAAGAATTTGTAAGCACCTAATTTCGTTCCAAATATTGGAATGGGCCACATGTGAGGGCTCGATGATGAGAGCTTGGTCCTAAAATGCTTGAATTTGGTGAACATGAGAACTAAAAGTTTAATTTTGGAAAAAAATCAATTGCAAACCCAAAATCATATTTCCTATAAGCCAAATTAACCAATCCAAACCTCAAAATCAAGCCCAAGTGACTCCATACAGATGATGTCTCTAAATCTTCAAAGCAAAAACTATGGTAGTCAATTCTAAATCATGGGTCAGGTAATTTTTCTCATGGTTCTTCAATTGCTTAGAAGCATAAGCTATAACTCTCCCATGTTGCATCAACACACATCCCAATCCCTGATATGACGAATCACTATATACCTCAAATCCTTCATCACTAGAAGAAAGCACTAATATCGGAGCAGTAGTCAATTTCCCTTTCAACAACTGGAAACTCCTCTCGCATTCTTCTCACCACCCAAACTTCACTTCTTTTTTGGTTAATCTAGTTAATGGTCCAGCAATAATTGAAAAATTATGGATAAACCTCCTATAATAACCAGCCAACCCCAAAAAGCTTCTAATTTCAGTCACACTAGTAAGTCTTTCCTAATTCAACATTGCCTCTACTTTCCGTGGATCAACTGCTATACCATCTCCTGACACAACATGCCCCAAGAAAGATATTTCACTCAACCAAAACTCACATTTAGATAATTATGCATACAATTTCTCTCTCCTCAAGATTTCCAACACTATCTCTAAATGTTGCCCTTGTTCCTCTTCATTCTTGGAATATACTAGAACATCATCAATAAATACAATCACAAATCTACACAAGAATGGTTTAAACACCCGATTCATTAGATCCATAAATGTTGCAGGATCATTAGTTAACCCAAATGGCATTACCAGGAACTTATAATGGCCATAATGTGTCCTAAAAGCAGTCTTAGGCACGACCTCCTCCTTTATCCTCAACTGATGATAACCTTATCTCAAGTCTATCTTAGAAAAGACCCTAGCCTCCTGTAACTGCTTGAATGAATCATTTTTCCTAGGTAAAAGATATTTATTCTTGATGGTGATCTTATTCAACTATATATAATCAATACACAACCTCATCATTCCATCATTCTTCTACATAAATAACATAGGGGCTCACCAAGGCGACATACTAGGTCGAATAAATTTTTTATCTAGCAACTCCTGAAGTTGAACTTTCAACTCTCTCAATTCAGCAGGTGCCATTCTATAAGGTGCTATAGATATGGGTGCTGATCCTAAAATCATCTCGATAGAAAACTCAATCTCCTTATTGGGAGGCAAACCAAACAACTCCCCAGGGAACACATTAGAAAAATCTTTTACTACCAATATTTCTTCTAACTTCCTGATCTCCTTTCTAGAATCCACTGTATACACCAAATACCCCTCACAACCCTTCTTTAACCATCTACTAGCAGTCAGGATAGAAGTAAGACAATTGGTAAGTATCTTACGTTCTCCCTGAAAATTAAACTCCTCTTGTCTTGGTATCCTGAACACCACATTTTTCCTAAAACAATCACCCAAGCATGATATGTAGATAACCAATTCATTCCCAAAATTAAATAAAAATATGTTATATCTAAAGGCAACAAAGAACACCCCATCTGGGGTGGTCTTCTGATAAGTGCTTAAATAGTCATATTTAAGTCCCTTAATTTACATTTGTTAAGTTCCTTATTCATCTATTTCTATGGATTTTACTTCATTTTCGTGTTTTATGTGTTTTTCATAGGACTTGGACAAAAAGGTAATAATTTGGAGCTTTTAGGAGCAAAAGTCAAGTTCTGCCATCCAGCAAGGTGCGCTTGAGTGCACCACCCTTGAGATCGAGCGCACAAAAGCACGAGCGCACTTGAAAAAGGCTCGAGCGCACACATGGGTTCGAGCGCATACCACATACGCTTAAGTGCAATCATTCCAAAGGCGGCAAAGCCAGAATTGGAAAGAAGTCTTCCGACTCCAAAAAGGAATTAGGGTTTCGGGACACCAAAAGGACCTTATAAATAGCCCTGTAAAACACATAACCCACACCTTTTGTTCTAGATTCGAAGTAGAAAGCTTAGGAGAGGAATTGACGACTCGTCTCCCGAGTCTTTTTCGGTTTTAGTTTTATGTTTTTATTTAATTATGTTTAGCATGTTTACTTCACTTAGTATGTGTAACTAAACTCCTATAGGGCTCGATTGAAGCCCTAGTTATGCTTTACCACATATTCATTCATTGATTATCTTTGCTATAGCCCTGTTAGAATATTTAACTTGATTAATACATGTTTATATTTACATTCCTCATATGTATGTGCCTGATCAACGTACGCATGTGATATGGATAGGTAGTCGAATCAATTTGGATTACTAAGTCCAAGGTTCGACTTTAGTAACAAGGGATATCCACACTGGATTCCCAAGTTAATCAACATGGGAAACTAGGAGCGGACCAAGCCCTAGGTCCCGTGTGGTTGTCGATCTCCACAGCCCTCATGCTCTCTTAAGGAACAACTCAGTATACACCCATACTGAATCCTTTAAGAGAGAAAAGACTTAGAGTATGCACCATGCCTAACTCGTTGCATAGGGAGATCAATAACCTAAGGTGTGGACCAAGCCCTTAGGTTGGCAACTATTAGATATTCATGATAAGGCTAGAGCACTGAAACCTTACTTAGTGGGAAAGTATAATTAGTGGTGGATATCGTAGCCCTATGATCTCATTATTGTTATTTACTCACAATCAAATTACTATTTCTCTTTTTAACTTGAAGAAACTAATTCTAAAACGAAATTCACCAATCCCTGTGGAAATGATCTCGCACTTGCACACTATGCTACCACAGACCTTGTGCACATGCAAGTAAAACTAGAACGATTATTTGCATATTTATTTAAGTAGATAATCGTCACAAATAGTTTTTGGCGCCGTTGCCAGGGATTGCGCTAAATTTCTTTTAGAATTAATTTCTCATTTAGTTTAATTACCATTATTTCTTATTCCGTTTTTGGTTTTAAATATGTTTTCATCTTATTTTTCGTTTCACTAAAAAACCCTAATCAATTCCTTTTTCTCTGTTTCAGGTACTTCAGGAAGCTTTTTGTGCCACTTGCGATCGAGCGCACCCTCTTATGCAATTGAGCGCAATTAAGGCAGAGAGTAATCCGAGTAGCAGTGTTTGACTGCTGCACTCACATAACTGCGACTGATTCATGCACGGACGTCGGTCCAAGAATCCAGCATTTCTTCCCTTTGATCCAGAGTTTGAGAGGTCTATCCAACAAAGGTTTAGGGATAACTCGGAAGAGGTAGGAGAAGGGAGTGAGTAAGAGACACCACCAATGGCAGAACAAATAGCTGAACAACAACCACTTGAACGGAGGCAGATGAAGCAATTCTTCATCCCGCAGAATATCGATCAACCTGAGGTGGAAGGAAACTATTACATATCTCCGTAAATACTCAGTGCACTGACTCACTTTAGGGGTACACCTAGTGAGTATCCACATTTGCACCCTTGAGAGTTCTTCGACCTCTGCAAATTCCAGCACATCCGAGGCTTAGACCAAAAAGGAATAAGGTTAATTCTTTTCATTTTTTCCTTGAAAGATAATGCTAAATTATGGTATAATTCTTTGCCTGCAGTTTCCATCCACACTTGAGAGGAGTTAGCGAGCAAATTTCTAAGGAAGTTCTTCCCAGCCCAGAAGAGAAGGCAAATTAGGAAAGAAATACAATCCTTCCAACAAAAGGATGAAGATCTGTTCTTCGAGGACTGGGGACACTTCAACGAGCTACTACTCAAGTTCCCACACCACAACCTACCCCAAGACGAATTGGTACAAGCATTTTATGAAGGTTTAAGTGATTCTAACAAAAACATTGTTGATTCAGGTTGTGGAGGGGTGCTGAAGGAGAAGGGCAGCGAAAAGGAAATGGAACTTTTCGAAACCCTGAGAGAACACACACAGTAGTTCTCCTCTCGAGGTAGACATATAACCAAGAGTAAGGGTGTGTATGAGGTAAGCTTAAACGGAGGATCATCTCCTCAAATAGTCGCTGTGGAAAGAAAACTTGACCTATTAGTTAAAGCCATGGCCGCTCAGAACACCTCAGCTAACCCGTCAGCTGCACCACTATAGGTATGTGCCATTTGCTCACAGTTTGATCATAATACTGATACATGTCCCTTATATTGATCTGCAGATCATGAGCAAGCCAACTTTGTGGGACCGAACAATTATCCGCCAAAGAACAACCCCTATGCAAACACATATAACCCTGGATGGCAGAATCACCTGAACTTCTCATGTTGCCACAACCAAAATAGTCAAGAGCAGCAAAGAAATTTCCAACCAGTAGCCCAAACTGCCCCCGAACCAAAGAAGAATGACCTATAAGCCTTGTGAGGCAACTAGTGTCTCAGCAACAACAAATCTTGAATAAACATGAACAATTTATGGAAGAGTCAAGGCAATTTCGGATTGAAATGAGGCAAATCACTGCCAAACACGATCAAGCCATTCAAGAACTAGAAGTATAAATGGGACAGTTGGCCAAGAAATTGAGTACCAAAAAGCAAGGCGAGCTCCCAGCCCAGCCATTACCTAATCCAAGAGGACAGCAACAGCTGAAGAGGTGAGTGCTGTATTATTGAGGAAATTGCCACCTAAACTAAAAGATCCTGGTAGTTTTACTATTCCTTGTAGGCTAGGTGACCAGCTTTTTGAGCACGCATTATTGGATCTAGGAGCAAGTGTCAATTTGCTACCTTATAGTGTATTCAAGACACTAGGTTTTAAGGAACTCCAACCAACCTCCATTACATTACAATTGGTTGACAGAAGCATCAAACGACCAAGAGGTATCCTCGAGAATGTTTTGGTAAGAGTAGGTAAATTTATTTTACCTGCTGATTTTATTGTATTAGACATAGAGGAATGCTATATGCCTGTACCACTCCCTATCATTCTAGGGAGACCATTTATGATCACTGCTGACACAAACATTAATGTAAAAAGAGGCATTGTCACAATGAGAGTAAATGATGAAGAGGTAGAATTTAAAATCTTTAATACACTAGACTCCACTAATACTAATGATAAGTGTCACAATGTGAGTGTCATGCAAGGAATTGATGAGAGAGTGTCCAAGGCCCAATTCACTGATCAATTGAGGACCATCTCTAACCATGTTGCCACTAGATTGGACAGTAGACCAGACAGAGATAACGTGATTAAGGATACTCATGGAGCTATGCACAACATCAAGATCACACCCGAGTTTTCAAGTAAGTATAATCCCTAATTTAAAAATCTTGCACTTACTAACACTACTTCTCCTTATTTTAATGACCAGGCACCATAATTAGAGACAAAACAGCTGTCAAAGGCACTAGAACCACCTGATAGGGGCCCTAAGTGCCTCCTTCAAAGAACATAGCCTTAAAGCTACTATAGAGAGCACTTGAGCAATTCAACTTGCTCAACATATATCTCAAGTGCCTCTATCAAGGTTAGTGGTATTGAGGCCACTACAAGCTAGTACGACTGTATCGTTCCCATTTTTACCATTAATTCATTTCTTTATGTTAAACTCTTTTTACTATGAACAAATTTCTGCCTAATGATCGAGCGCACACCCCATGTGCTCGAGCGCCACCTCGCCCTACAATGCGCGTGAGCGCATCACACTAAGTAGTTGCGTACAAGTACGATCGAGCGCACTTCATAATGCGCTCGAGCGCACTCAGGGCAGAAGGCACATGAGGATTTTTAAACACACTCAGCTCAAAAACCCACTTTTTCATTCTTGCGCTGAAACACACTCAAGCTACAGTCTCTCGCACTCACACAACCATTTGTCCTAAAAACTGTTGTGCGATAATATACCTAAATAAATAGGTGAATGATCGGACTTTGTTTTACTTGCAAGTGCACAAGGTCAATAGTGTAGCATAGTGTGCGAATGCAAGATCATCTCCACAGGGATTGGTAAAGTTCGATTTAGAATTATATTTGCAATGTAAAAAGATAGAAATAATAAACTGAAGGGTGATTCGATAATAATAAAGACATAGGGCTTTGATATCCACCACTAGTCATACATTCCCGATTTTGTATAAGGTATCAGTGCTTTAGCCTTATTATGTGTACCTACTGGTTGCCAACCTAAGGGCATGGTATCTACTCCTTAAGCTATTGATTTCCCTAAGCAACGAGTTAGGCATAGTATATACTCTAACTCTTTTCTTCCTTAAGGGATTCAGCATGGTATCTGCTTGAGTTGTTCCTTAAGAAAACATAGGTACTGTGGAAATCGACAACCACATAAGACCTAGGGCATGGTATCTACTCTCGGTTTGCCATGTTGATTAACCCGGGTATTCGGATAAGATGGTCCCTTGTTACTGATGTTAGACCTAGGACTCGGTCATCCAAATTGATCTAACTAACCCATCCATACCACATGCATACATTGGCCTTACACATACATATGAGGAATTTAAATAAGTACAGGCGTTAATCAAGTTAAGTAACATAATAAGCTATGCAAAGATTTAATCAATGAATAAAAATATAAGAATGCATAACTAGGGCTTCAATCGAGCCCTATAAGAGAGTTAGTTACACATACTAACTGAAGTAAACATAATTAAACAAAACATAAGGGAGAAGAATAAACCCGAGAGAAGAGGCGTCAATTCTCTCCCAAGCTCTCCACTCCAAGTAAAAGAAAAGAGAAAAGTGTTTTCTATCTAAGGTGTGTTTTTGTGTGTGAGTTACAAGTGTATTTATAGGTCTTTGAGAAGTCTTAATAGACCCATGAGTCCTAAACTTTCCTAAAACGAACATCTTGTACTTTCCAAAATAAGGTTCTGCAGTTTACTGTTCACGCCCGTATATGTGCGCTCGATCGCATGTGTCCTTGCACTCGCTCGCAATGTGCGCTCGATCGCATGTGTCCTTGCACTCGATCGCAATGTGCGCTCGATCCTACAAGTGTGCGCATGACCGTATTTGCGCTCGATCGCATTACATGTGCGCTCGATCGCACTTTGTCCAGAAAGTGCTCCAGGGCTTCTAGATTTCTTCCTTAAAGTGCCAAAACTGCTTCTTTTTCTCCAAGACCCTATAAAAACATGTAAAACACACAAATGGAGTAAAAGATACCAAATTAACGTAATAAAGGATCTAACAAGTGTAAATAAGGAGGCTTAAATATGTATATTTAAGCGTCTATCAAAAACTCATCCTCCAAACTAACTAACCACCACATTTTCACCACTCCTCCATCACACTCACCACCCTGCTGCCGTGCATCACCCATCCACAAGAACACTTTCCCCAGAAATTTCCCAAATCCAACTCAGTATGCAAAACCGATTATTGTCCACTTACATGCACACCAACACACACGGTTCTTAAAAATTTAGTTTACACATTCATATATATTATTCTTGTATGTTGATTGGGTAATTTTACAATTGCAGGAGGTGTGGATCACGGGTATACAAATTCTGTAGCTTCTAGTTTTTGGTGCACATAAGGTGTTCGACAAAGTGTCTGACCGAGTGCGATCGAGCGCTAGACATCAACGATCGAGCGCACTACCCCTCGTGCGATCGAGCGCACAAAATCTGTGATCGAGCGCAATTTCAACAGTTTCAGATTTCAGAACATGGCTTCCACTTTCTGCGCTTCTAGCAGTCGCCAACAGGCATCCCGACCAAGTTTCGAATAGTGTGAAATACTGTTTGAGACAACATTCAATATGGAAGAGGACTTCAAGAGTTTGGACGCCACAAGATGGATGGTCCAAGAGTTCAAGAATTGGGGGCTCAAGCGGCTATTCAAACCAGTCTGCTCGACAGCATACACATGATTTGTGGTCAGTTTCTACAAGAACCTGACCTACGACTGCACTAGGCCAAAGATTTTATCTTCCTCGGTCCAGGGCAGGTTCATAGAGCTGAACACCACTGACATAGCCAGCTCTTTAAACTGCTGTGATGAGTCCCTACCAGAGGAAAGCCATATAGAGGAGCAGCCTGACTCGTTCCCTCTGCCACACATCATTGAGGACATGTGTGTGGGGCAATATGCTGACTGCCACAACAATATGGGGAGCCGATCGAGGTTGCCTCCCCGTCTATGGTTCGTCGACTCAGTCCTGCAGCGTAATATGTGTCCTTTGGGGCATATGACACAGAGGTGAGATCAGTTTTTGCAAGCTCTCTAAGTTTTCCACCGAGGTCACTGGTACTCTATCCCAGCAGTCATATGGAGTCAGATACACAAATTCTGGGATGGAGTGTATAACCGGCAGACAACTACAGCTAATGCTTGGGGTCTTCTTTTCCCCTTCTCGCTCAATCATATCTTCAAGAAGAAGGGGCTAAGGGGATCCTCTATAGACGGCCCGGTTAGCGACCACCATTTATTTGGGAGAGCCCAGTGGAGCCTCAGCCAGTCTAACATGCCCCGAGGACCCCGAGCACAGATTATAGTTTCTGAGCCTATAGTGGATGATCCGATGGAGGCCAAGCATCCATCGGTGAGCCATTCATGGGAGGAGGATCAGACAGACATGGGATCCATGGAGTATCAGTAACTTCTAGATGAGCTATCTTCCTTCCACTGTAAGCTGTCCGACATCTGCTGGGAGGATCGTGAGGCAGCCTGTTTGATCCATCAGCGGATCGATGGGTTAGAGGCACAGTTCACACGACAGGAGGTGATGTTACAGGCCATCCTTGACCACTTACCTCCTGCACCTGATACCTCATTGACTGCACCCACAGATGATCAGCAGTGATAGGATACCTTGTCCGGCTGAAGACATTAAACTTAGCGCTCATGGGAGGCACCCCAGATATATCCTTTTCATTTTAGTACTTTTTTTTTAGTTATAGTTATATTTACATGCCTAGTTTGCATTTTTTTTTTCGACATAACGTTTATTTTTCTTTGTCAGGTACTCAGTGCGTACATCTAATTTAAGTTTGGGGGCGTGGACAAGCAAGCTAGCAACCAAGTTCTCCATCTCCCAGGTCAGATCTTTCCATGCCACACACACATTGGGGACAATGTTTATTCTATGTTTGGGGGTAGTGGGAGATACTAGATACTATCACACACGCACTTGAAACACATACACACACTAAGTCGCAGTTTTTTTTTTTTTTTTTAGGAAGATAAATGCATGTTCTTTTGGTAAACAAAAATTTTGGTTGATTTAAAAATTTGATAACAGTTCATTAGTAAGCTTAAAATTTAGAACACGTAGTCTTACAATGGAAATTTTACAAAGTTTAGTTACCTACCTCAAGGCACCTAATAATTCACAAGTTGGATCCAAAATTGCACTAGCACATTCAACACGCATTTGTGTGGGGTATAACATATAATTCTCTTGTATATGTTTCCATAATCTAACTGTAATCGGATAACTTGTTGAAAAGAACACTTTGGCATAAGAAAAATAGAGAAGAAAAGAATAAAGAAAAATGTTCATCATGCAAAAAGTGATCAAAAACTTCTAATGATCAGTAAAAACTTTCCACTAAGTAACTGGGCCTCTTGCCTCAGTAAGTATTGAGTGTTCACGTCAAAAGATGGAAAGTAAACCTTTAATGATCATAATAAATATTCCCACTGAGTAACTGAGCATCTTACCTCAGTAAGCATTGAGTGTTCACGTCAAAAGGTGAGAATTTCATTAAGAAGTATAAAAACCAGTTAGTTCTGTAGCCTTTTTGATTCGAGTTAGTAAGTCCTTAGGGGTGTCTTTACACCTAATGCCCTAAAACCATCTGGTTTGGGAGTCATTGGCTAAACACTCATTACAAGGGTCAAATAGAAAGCTCGATGGAACTCAACATAGCAAAGATCGCATGATAAAAAGAAAAAATAAGCAAGTATTATGCCATTTTTGTTCTCTTTGATAAGGAATTCGATAAAAAGTTTGGGCATCGAAACCCTATACGCTAAAATTATGTGGAAGCCCCATCTTATATGTGCTAACTTATCACACACAAATCAAACTTACGATGCCTTAAGCCAACCTTAGGTAATTAACTTAAAACTTTTGAAAGTCCTTTTGCAATCCAAAATGTATTTTTATTTTAAGCTTACTCATGAACGGTTATCATAGTTTTATGTGCAACCCAAATCTTTGAGTATCATGAAAATGAATTTATCTTCAATTTTTGTTCTAACATAGTCTTTAATTTTGTATTGCTAAGGGACTAGCAATATGTAAGTTTGGGGGTGTGATAAGTGCTTAAATAGTCATATTTAAGCCACTTAATTTACATTTGTTAAGTTCCTTATTTATCTATTTCTATGGATTTTACTTTATTTTTATGTTTTATGTGTTTTTCATAGGACTTGGACAAAAAGGTAATAATTTGGAGCTTTTAGGAGTAAAAGTCAAGTTATGCCATCCAGCAAGGTGCGCTCGAGCGTACCTCTCTTGAGATCGAGCGCACACCGCATACGCTCGAGCGCAATCACTCCAGAGGCAGCAGAGCCAGAATTGGAAAGAAGTCTTCCGACTCTAAAAAGGAATTAGGGTTTCGGGACACCATAAGGACCTTATAAATAGCCCTGTAAAACACATAACCCATACCTTTTGTTCTAGATTCGAAGTAGAAAGCTTAGGAGAGGAATTGACGACTCGTCTCTTGAGTCTTCTTCAGTTTTAGTTTTCTGTTTTTATTTAATTATGTTTAGCATGTTTACTTTACTTAGTATGTGTAACTAAACTCCTATAGTGCTCGATTGAAACCTTAGTTATGCTTTACCACATATTTATTCATTGATTATCTTTGCTATAGCCTTTTTAGAATATTTAACTTGATTAATACCTGTTTATATTTACATTCCTTTTTATGTGCCTGATCAATGTATGCATGTGGTATGGATAGGTTAGTCGAATCAATTTGGAAACGAGTTCTGGGTTCAACATTAGTAACAAGGGATATACACACCAGATTCTCGGGTTAATCAACATGGGAAACTAGGAGCGGACCAAGCCCTAGGTCCAGTGTGGTTCCCGATCTCCACAGCCCTCATGCTCTCTTAAGGAACAACTCAGTATACACCCATGCTGAATCCCTTAAGAGAGAAAAGAGTTAGAGTATACACCATGCCTAATTCGTTGCATAGGGAGATCAATAGCCTAAGGTGTGGACCAAACCCTTAGGTTGGCAACCATTAGATATTCATGATAAGGCTAGAGCATTGAAACCTTAGTTAGTGGGAAAGTATAATTAGTGGTGGATATCGTAGCCCTATGATCTCATTATTGTTATTTCTCTTTTTAACTTGAAGAAACTAATTCTAAAACGAAATTCACCAATCCCTGTGGAAATGATCTCGCACTTGCACACTATGCTACCACAGACCTTGTGCATTTGCAAGTAAAACTAGAACGGTTATTTGCATATTTATTTAAGTAGATAATCGTCACAACATCTTCCACCCTGCACACTCATACGGCTACTACCTCTGGGTCCCTCCAATCTAGACCTCTTCAACGAATCCCTCCTACCTCTAAACTCTATCATATCCTTCTCAATCTGTAATGCTTTATCCACTATTATTACATAATTCCCAATACCTATATAAAAGAGTTTAGTCCAAATTTCATAGTGTAATTCATCTAAAAATCTCTTAAATTTTCTCTTCTCTATATTTATTAACTCAAGTAAGAACCTCGACAGGGCTATAAATCTACTGTCATACTCAGCCATAGATAAGGTATTCTGCCTTAAATGAATAAAATCTTTTTCCTGTTGTGCTCGAAATGTATTTGGAAAAGACTTCACAAAGAACACATCCTTAAACTTACACCAAGTTAAGGGCTGATCTACCTATGTACTCAATCTAGGCAGAATATCCTCCCACCATTAAGAAGCCTCATTTTCCAATATAAATGAAGTAAAAGCAACATTCTGTCTATCTGTCACTAGTAAGACTTCAAAATATTTCTCGACATGTTTAATCCACTATTTAGCTTCAATAGGATTTACAGATCCTCTAAAAGACTGGGGTTTAAACTTAAGAAATCTCACAAAACAATCCCCTTGCATCTTATGTTCAAACACATCCTCTCCCTCATAAGCCTCTTGCCTGACCACATCGGGTTCTATTCTACCCCTTTCTTCTAATCTCCTCTGTAAATTATCTGCCTTTTCTTCTACTGCATTAATTCTCTCTATAGCACGATCAAGAAATTCTCTCAATGCATCCCTCTTACTATCATATTCTCTCCCACCTCTACTAGTACCAGTTGCACTAGCAACCTGTTCTCTTGCATGAACCACAGACTCGACGTCCCCCTCCTCTTCAACTCTTCTAAATATTTGGGGTCGGCAACATCCTCATTGATTCAGAACTCTACTTCTAGCTCTAGCACGTCCATATGTCTTCCTCAGACTCTGAATTAAAATGTAGTTTATTTAAATCTTCCGCTTCTTTAAATTTTTATGTAGTCTATAGAATCATAAAACCTAATGCTCTGATGCCAAAATTATAATGACCTATCCTGAGTTGGCCACCCCCGAGATGGTGTCATCATGTTTGGAAATCCCAACACGACACATATATACAACAATATAAAAAGCATCAACTAAAATTTAAAAATTTTATCCAGTCCTTAACTCTTCTCAGAGAAGATACCTCATCATCCTCCTTTCAGAAACAATATATACATATAACAAAATGCATGAAAAGATTTTTATTACAAATTTTTCTTTCTTCTTTCTTACAATGTTTGAAGACTTGACCACGGGACTTGCTTAAGGTAGTTACTCCATTATGAGCTTTAAACTCTATTTTCCTTGCCCGTTGCCTAAATATTTAATAATAAGGAGTGAGCTTCACAAGCTTAGTGAATTAAATTTGCTAGAAGTACTCGATTATATACTTCCAGTCACATCTTATAATTTAATCTTTTCTAATTTACCAATATAAATCGTCCATTTCTTCACAGATAATCATTTAATCTTTCAAATAATCTTCCCATATTCATTCCTCTATTATCTCGTATAAATTAATAATAACATCCCATTATAATTTCAACCATTTATCAACCTCATCTTCAATTAAACATCAAACATATCAATTATTCATATAATATTAATAATCCAACATTATATATCATCCAATCAGTGTAGTTCAATAATTAATTCAAATATCATCACTCTATATTTCATATTTGTCTCGATAACTAAAAGTAAATCTAACTCACCACGTAGCACTTAAAGCTACCCGTGGATCACCTCTTGCCTTTCCTACTCTTTTCAGCAATTTCACTTGATTGCTGATCATCAACACTCGACATAATATTTATATTAAAATTTCTAATTTATTCGTTAATTCTTCTATAATTCATGCCCTTTAAATTTCTACATCAAATTCTAGGTGATTTCATGTATGCATAATTTCAAAGAAAATGAAATACACATTATTACCTTTTGTTTTTCTTAAAGTGTTTCTCGAATCTCTTTAAAAATTTTCTTGTAAACTTCTTCAAAATTTCAATCTTTCAACCTTTCTTTGAGTCCCCAAGTGTTTAAAGAAAAAGTATAATTTGAATTGAAGAAAGAAGGAAACCAAATATGATTTGGTAAGAAATAATAAAACAACACAATAAAACCATTTTCATTACTCGACACCTCTTCGACCACAGTTTCTTTACAAATTCTTATGTTAGGTGTATAACATGCAAACATGCATGTTATGCAGCCAACACTTGGGCATCCATGTGTGGGCCCCTTAAATTTTTTTTCAAAAAAATTATTTTTTATTCAATTATAAATCTTTCATGTATATATTATTTTAATTCCATGTAATATCTATCAAATTATTTCTTTACGTTTACTTTAATAACACAGGTATTACAACTTTTGAAGGTCTAGAAAAAATTATCATCATGATAGTAAATAAATTTACTAGAAAATTAATCTCCTTTACTATAATAAGCATGTTACTTAATACACATTTTTTTGCAAGGATTTCTTATGTAAGTTAAATGCCATAAGGATCTAAATGAAAATAATATGTTGAAGGGTCTATAGGTCTGAAATTACATGCTCTAAATTTTTTTTGAAGTTTTCTACTCGAAAATGATATTTTGCATTATATAAATCGATTAGTACCCTATGGTGTGATAGATCAAGAATTTTCTATCATCGATCGGTAGCCTAATGGCACCACTTGGTAGTTGCTCAGATAGATAATAGCTTTTTCTTAATTTTTATTGTTTCGATCTTTGCACTTTTGTTTGCCTTAATCCTCTTTTATATACACCAAGAACTACAATATTAGAATTTATCTTATTTATCTTCACGCTCTTGAAATTTATCTATTTTTCTATTTATGATTATTATTCGTTTGCTAAGCATCTGATTGAAGCGATCCCATAGTTCTTAGGAAGACAATGTTGTCTAATAAAAAATGTTGGGTCAGTAATCTCTTAGATATACATGCTTATCTTTCACATATGATGTTTGATATAACTATTTGGATTATATGAACTGTAATTGCTTGTGTTGAATGTTAGTATATGATGAACTTCATAGATTAAACATTAAATATTTTCTGAAAATATAAAAAGCTAGACTTCGGTATAGAAAAAAGAGGGAGCTCTAATTCCTCCTCCTCTTGTACCTAAATCTTCATACACTAGAATATCATGCGTAGACCAATGACAAGAGATTTGCCCTCTTCAAGGTCAAATGATGGCTCATTACCCATCATCCTTGCTCCATCCTTGGATAACACAATGCTAAATATGAAAAATGTGCACCGATCTAAAACAAATTCTTTAAATGGGAACCCCTTACTAATTGACTAAGGGCAGTGTAAGACGTGGTACCCACACACTCAAATCCCTCTAAGTTTGAGTTTGATTGTATATTTGATATAAAAGGAATATGTAATGAAAACAATCTACAAACATGTATATTTTAGACTCTTTATCTTAGTAGGTTTTAAGTCTTTTTCCTTTCTTTTTTTCTTTCAAACAAGGAAAATTTGCAACCCTATCTTGGTTGGTTTTAAGTCATTATATGTTACTATTCCAAACATATTTGGCAGCATGTGTTTGTTAATTCTCAATTTAACAAGCCTACGATTGGGTTTGACAGAATGAACTGCATTGGACTATCACCACTATAAAAGTAAAGTATCTTATTAAAAAGTTGCTTTAAGCAAGGATTAAAGACAATCCCAGACATCCCCATAATAGAGATGGGCAAGAATTTTTATAACTCACTGTTAGACCATTTTGATGCAAGCTTTCATCTCACTTTGAAGCTTAGCATAAAAACAACTAGTACTAGTATTTGGTTGGTTATCCCAACTTTTGGTAGCTTATGGTTATGAAGTTTTATGTTTATGTTTGGAATTTGGTTAACAACAAATTTAAATTTAAATAATAGAAACCAAAAAGATAAAAAAAAAGTGTAAATCATAGATTAGTTCCTTGTGGTTAGTGATCGCTGTGTTTCAACGCCCAAAATTTCTGATCAAAGAAACCTTTAATCACCAAATCAAGTTAATATAATCTTAACAATAAGGTATTAAAATTACTTCCTAAAACAAAGGGACTTTAATTAATATATGTAACGACCCATCCCGAGTTGGCCACCCCTGAGACATTGTCGTCACATTTTGAAAATTAATACTAACATAAATTTTAACTTTAATCCTCAACCCTCAACAGGTGGGGTACATCAATCTGATATTAACTTAAACATAATATACAACATAAAATGCATGAATATTTACAAATAAAATTTTATTTTCTCATTAGTCTGAGGATGTTGACACATACATGGCTTATAGAAAATGCTTATGTCTGACTCTCGAATTGTCCTGCTTGCTACCTAGAATCATTTTACAATGAGGGATGAGCTTCACAAGCTCAATGAATTAAATTTACTAGAAGTATTCACTTTGTATGAATAGTCCTTTTATATTTAATCATGTATATCTCATATGACTAGATAATAGCATATAGTCTAACATTTAAATAGTTCATATCACATCATTCTTCTATGTTTCTTTCTCATTATAACTGTCTCTCTGTAAGACTTATTTATTTACAAATAAATGTATAATATCAACAAAACTTTAGTAATAAAATCAACATGTAAAACAGATACAATGCATGAATTATTATTAGGGAACGTCTTCCCACATGTCGACACGTTTTTATCTTAGACCGACCCCCTCCCGGTTCATTTATTTTCAGCATATACCGGGCTGTCATGGTTTTTGAATTAGACCGGCCCCCTCCCAGTTCTTTTATTTTATACACATGCATATGAACAAATCATATGAAATATGCATATGAACAATAATGTAAAAACAACATGAATTCAAATATTAAATTTAGCTATCTTGTCTTTCTTCAAATTTCTACTTGATAAATTTCATTAATTTATTCTCCTCATATATCACATCAATTTATCAATCATAACTCGTCAAGAATTTTATTTATCACCATCATCATTAAATCGACTCATTATTATAATAATATTTCTTTTCATATAATAATTTTCTTTATGTCCAATACTCATATCATACCTATCAACCAAATTTTTATTTACCACCAAAGCATAAGCTAATAATTTTTTTTAATATTATCACTAGATATTTCATTTTTTATTTAGATTACTTAAAGTAAATCTAACTCACCACGTAGCACGTAGAGCTACCCATGGATCACCTCATTGCTTTTCCTGCTCCTCTCAGAAATTTCCCCCGATTGTTGACCGTCAACTCTTGATATAATATTTATATTTAAAATTCTAATTATTTCTTCAATTCTTCCATAATTTACACCTTTTGAAAATTCTCACTTTGAATTCCAGGAAATTTCATGTATCCAAAAAATTCAAAAAAGAATATTACGTTATTACCTTCTGTTTTTCTAATAGCTTCCTGTGACTCTCCGTAAAATTCCCCGCAAACCCCTTCAAAATTTTTCTCTTTCAACCTTTCTTTTGGTCTCCAAGTGTTTAAAGAAATAGAGTAATTGAAGGAAAACCAAACGGGATTTTTTAGGTATAAATTACGTTTATATATATATATATATATAACCCTTTGTCATATTTATTAAAGTACTTCTTACCCTTACTTTACAAATACGAATATTACAATTCTACCCACCTTATAAAAATTCTGTCCCCGAAATTTCTTTACTTTACTCCAGAAACAATTATGAATAATATTTCTTTATAATTGTCTCACACTTTCACGTAATCTCTTCAACATCCTTATTCCGCCACAGAACTTGAACTAATGACATCACGTAATCTCTTCAAGATTTGTTCTTTTTGTCTAAAATTTTCACTGGTACTTGTATATAAGCCCAAACTTTCTGAATTTCTATAGCTTAGCTCGAAATATTATGAGATTTATCCAGTAAGTGATCTCGCCAAAGCGAAACATGGAATACATTATGTCACTGTTTCAACTTTGGAAGCAAAACCAGGCTATTCACAACTAGCCCAACTTTCTCAATAACCTCATAGGATCCCACATACCTCGTATTCAGCTTTCATTTCTTATTTAAATCTCAATACACCTATTCATTGAGATGTTTTCAATACACCTAATCACCTACTTGAAACTCAAGAGATCTTCTTTTATTATCAGCATAGTTATTCGGTCTACTCTGTGCTACTTTACGGTTCTCTCTAACCAATTTGATCATCTCAGTTGTTAACTTAATAATTTATGAACCAAATATCTTTCTCTCTCCAAGTTCTTCCTACCATATAAGAGTTCTACATCTCCTACCATACAATGTCTCAATCGGTGCCATCCCAATACTGGTTTGATACTGATTGTTATAAGCAACTTCAATCGATGGCATGTAAGCATCCCAACTTACTGAGAAACTCATCACATTTACCCTTAACATATCTTCTAGTACTATAATAATCCTTTTTGTCTGAGCATGCAAAATTATATTAAATTGTAACTGTGTACCCGTGGCTTTCTGAAAGCCTCTCCAAAAACTAAGATGTAAATCTAGCATCCCTATTTGACACTATGCTTAATGGTGCACCATACAACCTCACAATCTCAGCTACATCTCTCTTCAATCCTGACCACCAGAAATTTTGTCTCAATCCTCTATACATCTTATTGTCACTTAGTTGCATTGAATCTACATCATCATGTGTCTTTCTCACTATCTCATTTCTTAACTTTGCATTATTGGGAACACAAATTCTATTTTTCAAGACCATAACACCTTCATTTCTAATTTTTGAACTCATATTACATTTTATTAAGCATTTCCTGCTTAATCTTCTTTATCTCTTTATCTCTACCTTGCATCTCTAACAAACATTTTACTGGACGACTGTACAATTATATTTGTTAACCATGATCCTCTATCACTGATATTCAACTTCATTCTTATCTCTTTTAAATCTATCATCAATTTCAGATCAGGACTTCCAATAGCAGCTAATCTTCTTGTAGACTTTCTACTCAATGCATCAGCTATCACCTTCGCATTTTCTAGATGATAGTGAATTGTACAATCATAGTTACTAATCAACTCCATCCACCATCCTTGCCTCAAATTCAACTCTCTCTGGGTAGGTAAGTATGTCAAACTCTTATAACCAATGAATATCTCACAAGTGGCTCCATACAGATGATGTCTCCAATCTTTAAAGTAAACACTATAGCAGCCAATTCTAAGTGATGAGTAGGGTAATTTCTATCATGAATCTTCAATTGCTTAGATGTATGGGCCATAGCTTTCATATGTTACACATATCCCAATCATTGATGTGATGCATCACTATACACCACAAATCCTTCATCACCAGAAGGAAACACCAATATTGGAGCTGTAGTCAATTTCTCTTTTAGTAATTGGAAAATTTTCTCATACTTCCCTTACTATACAAATCTCACCTCTTTCCTGGTCAATCTGTTTAACAGTATTATAATAATAGAAAAAATTCTAAAAGAATCTTCTATAATAACCAGCTAACCCCAAGAAGATTCTAATCTCACTCACATTAGTTGGTCTCTCCCAACTTAACATTGCCTCTACCTTTTGTGGATCAACTATTATTCCATTTTCTAATATTACATGTTCCAAGAAGGTCATTTCTTTTAGCCAAAATTTACATTTAGGAAATTATAGCATACAATCTCTCTCTCCTCAAAATCTCCAACACAATTTCTAAATTTTTTTGCATGCTCTTCCTTAGTTTTAGAATACACCAACATGTTATCGATGAACACGACCACAAGATTATCAAGAAATGGTTCAGACATTTTATTCATCAAGTCCATGAACGTTTCTGGAACATTAGTCGATCCAAATGACATCACAAGAAGCTTATGACCATAACGTGTCCTAATTGCAATCTTCAGCACATCTCCCTTCTCTATCCTCAATTGGTGATAACCTGATCTCAGGTTTATCATTAGAAAACACTCTCACTCCTTGCACTACTCAAACAATTCATTTTTCCTAGGTAAAAGGTATATGTTCTTATTCAACTATCTATAGTCTATACAAACTCTTATTGTTCCATCTTTCTTCTTCACGAACAACATAGGGGCTCCCCAAATACATTAGGTCTGATAAATTGTTTATCCAAAAAAATTCTTAAAATGGTATGTTCAACTCTCTCAATTCAGCTGGCATCATTCTATAGGGTGCTATAGATATGTGTTTTGAACTCAAAATCACATCTATAGGAAACTAAATCTCCTTACTGGGAGACAATTTGGACAACTCTTCATGAAAAATCTATCACTACCAAGATTTCTTCTAACTTCCTATTTTCATTTTTAGAATCCATTGTGTATGCCAAATATTTCTTACAACCCTTCTTTAACCATCTCTTAGTGGTCAGAGCAAAATAAGATAGTTCGAGAGTATCTTATATTCTCCCTAAAATTTAAACTCCTCATGTCCATATCTTGAACATTACCTTCTTTCTGGAACAATCAACCCAAGTGTAATACGTCGACAACCAATTCATTCTCAAAATTAAATGAAATTATATCATATTCAAAGATCAACTTCAGATTCTTTATCATTGATACAAATCACACAACCCTTGTAAATATTTATGATTATCACTCTATCTCTAGTGTGAACTTCAACAAAAATATTTTGCATCAAAGTACTAATACATACTTTAATAGACTTCATATGAATACTGGATGCAAAAGAATGGGTTGCACCAAGATCAACCAACATTAATATGTCCACCTTCTCTACACATAAAGCACATCAAATTTTGACAATTATGGGATAAATATCTTATCTAAATATATCCATAACAAACTTCTGTCTCTCGATCATACATCAGATTACCACTTCCCCTTAGTGGTATAGTTACTTCCTCTGCCTTGACTCCCAGTTCCCATAACCTGTCCCATCGATATTACTCTGAGCTACAGAAGTAACAAATTCTGCTTACCTCTAACTTTTTATTAAAGTTCTATGTGACAAGGAACGCCTCTTCTACATGTTTAACCCATAACTCAGGCTTAAAAGGATTAATAGATCCTTCAAACAACAAGGCATTCAACTTAATATATCTCCATACATCTCATGCATAAACTCACTTTTTCCTCTTTTTAAACGTCTATCATTACTACATTAACAACCTCAGGCACTACTCTAGCTTGTTCATTAAGTCTATACTATAGGCTACCAACTCTATCATCTATTACATTCATTTTCTCAAGAGTATGTGTGAGAGCTTATCTTAGTTCATCTCTTTAAACATCATATTCTCTCACACCTTTACTAATATAAATTATACTGTCAACATGTTCCCTTCTAAGAACCATAGATTTAGACTCAACCTCAACTTGTCAAAAATACTGGGGCCTACCATGCCCTCTCAAATCAACAACTCTAACTCTAGCTCTAGCACGTCCACGTGTCATCCTCAGACTATTTAAAATATAATTTATTTTAATCTTCCACTTTCTTACTTTTTATATAGTCTACAGAATCATAAAACCTAATGCTCTGATACCAAAATTTGTAACGACCCATCCCAAGTTGGCCACTCCCGAGATAGTGTCATCACATTTTGAAAATCCCAGCACGACACATATATGCAATAATAAAAATAATACTAACATAAGTTTTAACTTTAACCCTCAACCCTCAACAGGGGAGGTACATCAATATGATATTAACTTAAACATAATATACAACGTAAACTGCATGAATATTACAAATAATTTTTTATTTTTTATTTTCTCATTAGTCTAAGGATGTTGACACATACGTGGCTTACAGAAAATGTATTTGTCTGACTCTCAACCCACCAGACTAATTGTCCTGCTTGCTACCTAAAATCATTATACAATGAGGGATGAGCTTCACAAGCTCAGTGAATTAAATTTACTAGAAGTATTCACTTTGTATGAATAGTCCTTTTTATATTTCATATGATTGGATAATAGCATATAGTCTAACCTTTAAATAAATCCTATTACATCATACTTCTATGTTTCTTTCTCACTATAACTGTCTCTCTGTGAGACTTATTTATTTATAAATAAATGCATAATATCAACAACACTTCAGTAATAAAATTAACATATAAAACAGATGCAATGCATGAATTATTATTAGGGAACGTCTTCTCACATGTCGATATGTTTTTATCTTAGACCGGCCCCCTCTCGGTTCTTTTATTTCCAACATATACTAGCTGTCACAGTATTTATTTTCAGCATATACTGCCTGTCATGGTTTTTTTATTTTTCCAGCATATAGTAGTTATCACAGTTTTCCTTTATTTCTAGCATATACTGGCTGTCACAGTTTTCCAATTAGACTAGCCCTTTCTCCGTTCTTTTATTTTATACACATACATATGAACAATAATATAAAAACAACATAAATTCAAATATTAAATTTAGTTATCCTGTCTTTCTTCGAATTTCTACTTGATAAATTTCATTAATTTTTTCTCCTCATATGTCATATCAATTTATCAATCATAACTCGTCAAGAATTTTATTTATCACCATCATTATTAAATTGACTCATTATTCTAATAATATTTCTTTTCACATAATAATTTTCTACATGTCCAATATTCATATCATACCTATCAATCAAATTTTTATCTACCACAAAAACAAAAGTTAATAATTTATTTTAATATTATCACTAGATATTCCATTTTTTATTTAGATTACTTAAAGTAAATCTAACTCACCACGTAGCACTTAAAGCTACCCGTGGATTATCTCCTTGCTTTTCCTGTTATTCTCAGAAATATCCCCTGGTTGTTGACTGTCAACTCCTGATATAATATTTACATTAAAAATTCTAATTATTTCTTCAATTCTTCCATAATTTACACCCTTTGAAAATTCTCACTTTGAATTCCGAAAAATTTCATGTATGCAAAAAATTCAGAATAGAACATTACGTTATTACCTTCTGTTTTTCTGATAGCTTCCCGTGACTCTCTATAAAATTCTCCCTGTAAACCCCTTCAAAATTTTGCTCTTTCAACCTTTCTTTCGGTCCCCAAGTGTTTAAAGAAGTAGAGTAATTGAAGGAAAACCAAACGGGATTTTATAGGTATAAATTATGTTTACATATAAGTATATATTTATATAAGTTTGCTGCAACAAATCTTGGTATCTCAAATTGTATTATCAGCAGCCTCGCTGACCTTCATGTAGCAAGGGTTGCATCTCTTGGCGATAGGTGGTAACATTTGTTGCCAGTAAATTTTTTTTTCTTCTTCCTTCTGGAAGTCCCTGGACGTTCGAGATTTTTTTTTAAAACTTTTCGCCTTTAAATATATATATTATTTTGATCCTACGTCATATTTATTAAAGTACTTTTTTACCCTTACTTTACAAATATGGGTATTACAATATAACACTAATCACGATGTATTACTATGTAATTTACCAAAAAAAAAGATAATTAAATCTATTGCATCTCTTGGTTTCCATTATCCAAAATTTAATTTCAAAGAGTTGTGACTTATGGGTGAAAAGGGAGAAAACATATACAAAATGAAGAAGAAATAAATATTAATCAAAGAACTATGGAAACCCTCCAATCTTAAGGACTGATTGAGTTTTTCTTACTATAGCAGTGGCCATTTTACTATTACCAACCCATCTATATGGAAAACCACACCTTCATCATCTTGTCTTTCCATTGCATAAACCTTATCGTCATCCATCCACTATGAAATCTTCTTTGTCTTCAAAACTTTAAGAAGTACCATCCCCTAGTAACCCATCAAAATCGACCCACCAAATCTAAGCATAAATCTTCGTTACCCATAAAAACTATAGCTTTTTCCTTTTCAATGGAACAACAATTGAGAAATAATAAGAATAAAGGGAGAAAAGGAAAGAAAATGGAGATTCAAAACTTGTAAACTCCTGTAGTGTTGCAAGTTGGAGTGGAAAAAAAAATATAGAAATAATAGAATATGCAACACTTTTATAACATATAAGTTTACAAAATACAAAGTACACCCTTTAAAAGAGATAAAATGGATAAGAAAAAGGAATTAACCTATGCAGTAGGGATGAAGATGGCAGTGGATTAACCATAAACTGGAGACTTGAAAGTTAAAACCTATCAAACATTACCATAGTTGAGACTTGAACTCACTCGAAGCTCTTAAAGTTGTTTCAAATTCACCAAATATAGTTTGGCAAGATTAAGACCCTTCATGCATTAACATTTCTATATCATCCTTAAAACTGATAACATAAAGGGTGAAGATAAATGTTTCAGCAACACCACCATGTAGGTGCAATAAACCAAGTGGGTGCCCAATTTTCTCGGTTACCTCTAAAGGAAAAACCTTTGTTCCTTCATCATCAAGGCTAAAAGTGCTCCAATCTCTCTTACTAGATTTAGACAAACCAAGAAAAGATGACATTCCCTTCAGATTGGTATAATCTCATTCATTACACTCAGGTTCAGTTGGATTATTACAGAAGTAAATGTATTTATTCATTCAAACTTCAAATTACTCTGTTGAAAACGACCTTAAAGAACATTTATGTAAGATTGCCTAACTTGTGAATATGTTTTTAGAACATTTAACTGATAGCTAATACATATACTTCAAATTATAGTGTCTCATGCATGACATGCTTGCCCAAATACCTACACACCATCAAAACCTCCCTATAAGACTCCAAAAGATATCTCAAAATGTTAACTTCTGTTTAATATCATTAGTTCATTAAATGAAATTCTCTCTACCATTTTTGCGTCAAGGAATTATGCTTTTACCTTAGACAAAGTACCAACACTAACATTGTCATCACTTAAGCTAAAGACAATACTTTTAGCATCTATTTATCATATCTTATAACATTCACCCAGGGAATAAAAGATTTTATTATAAAAGATAGCATCAACAAAACGCTTCCCTACTAGTTTATACCTAAGCCATGATTTTTTTTTCCCAAAGATTTAAAAAGTAAATCATTACAATTTAGAAGCATGAAAATGAAGTTCAAGTTTTACCATAATCAATTACTCATCAAATGATCCCCAATAGTACTTCCCATAGGCTTCAAGCAATTTCATCTCCCAAACACAATTTTGTAGCACGCTAATAAAGGTTATGATGTTTCTGTCTTTTTCATCAAATAATAAAAGGCAAGAAAATTCCTTTTGCATCAAAGAACAACGTTATTCTTGAAGAACTCCATAACTTTCACAAACACAACTCATAAGTAAAAAACTATTAAAAGGCAGTCTGCCGTCAATATTATCAAGGATGCCATTAAAGAGATGTGACCAATGCACATGAACATTCTTGAGTTTCTTTTCTACAACTCCGAGATTGTAAGATGAATCTTTATTCTCAAACAACCTAGAATAGCTAACAAAGTGCAAGATTCAATAACAACACCGTGAGACTAAGCAAAGAAATTCTAAAATAGCCAACAAAGTGAAAGATTCAAGAGCTCCAAAGTTGTTGCTGTTTGGGAACCATATAGAATTCAAGCTAAAATGAAAACCGCATAAGCTATTACTTTCAGAACATCCATCCAGTAATCATGGAAATTCAAGAATATATAGGAGAATTACTTTATAAAATGAAAGCATCATTTTATTGAAACTGTTAATATAAAAACTTTAATTGTATTTAAGCTTTTCTTAACTAATTTGAAATACATATGCATGTATTTCAAATTCATAAATCTAAATGCAACCATAAACATTCAAGTGCATGGGAGAAAATGAAGGAAAATTATAAGAATGCTAAACAAAAAAATCTACAATGAACAAGACTAAAATAAAAATAAAAAACCAAATAGAAAATCATTTCTAATTTTTTTAATAAAAAGTAGTGGCTATGCACCATTCATATAGTCACAAATGTAAGGTTATAATCCTTAACCTAGAGAAAGACTTATGAAGTGACAATCGTAAAATGATCCCAAACCCAAAAGTTTTACAACAACATTCTATAGATAGTTATAAAGAGTTAAACATTAAAATGTACATGACCATAGCAAAAAAAAAAATGACAAGTAAAATGATGAGATGTTATGCATTCTAAAGATTTTATGCATATATCCATAGATAAAAAACATAATCCCTGAAGAATGATGAATAGCAATTGAATAATCAGTAGAAACCATAAGAAGGATATGAGCATGCAAGGCACTGTGAGGACTTGAATTTTCTTATCCACTAGTTCAATTCTTCTTCTACTAGTCCAAAAAAAAAATACTGTTATTTATGGTGATGTGAAAAGACGAGAGGCTTTAACGGTGACAGTTCTTTTTGTAGCTTTCATAACATGTATTATTACTTAAGCGACTTGATTTTACTTTTGATAAAATATATTTTCATATTAGGTTTAGGCCTCAATTACAAAATCAGGACGTTATTATCATAGATATACAATTTGACCCGAAATTATTTGTTGCACGTGACAATTCGAGAGAAAATGTGGCAAATCTAACCAAACTAGGACATTAAAATACATTAAAATTCATTAAAATATGACTTGAACCTGACTCTTCTCGAACCTAAGTGATCGAAAACTCAAATTCTAAATGATCCAAATCTAACTTTACCAGAACGACCAAAACTCTAAACAATCCAAAGTCGAAATTAAGGCCAGTCAACTAGGTTCAAAACATTGCTTCAAAATTGAAATTTAATTGATGGTTAAGGTGGTGGTTGATGAAATTGTGTTTTCTTCCCTGCTTATCTCAAACCAACATGAATTATATAACCATATTGTTTTAGCAAGATCAAGCTTCTATTTACTATCGATGATTTTATAATTGGCAATATGTTTTATTTTCTTATTACAACATTAGTATCATACATGCAAATCTAACATTGAGAAAGAATTGTACAACTGAGAAGGTTGAAAATTAGTACAAGAAAGAATGAAGCATGACTGGAGGCTTACTCATAAACAATTGTTATAGCTTCTTTGACACTACTTCTTATTGAATTATTTAAGCACATCTTCTCATGCATCTACAAAATGTGTTGCAAATCACCTTGACAAGATGGCCAGGCGGTGATCTTCCAAACACCCAAGTCTAGAATGACTTGTAAAGATTTGGAATCGAAAACATGAACAGAAATCAAAGAAAAAAAGAAGACAAGTGATTTGTTATCGAGGTTCGGCAATATCCTATGTCCCCGTGAGTTCCTCTGAACTCTCTGCACTAAATCAATAGTTCTTTACAATCCAGCAACCCTCTTCAAGAAACCTCAAGTTCTTGAAGAAACCAAGAAGAGAAGAAAGAAGATGATAAGAACTATTACAATGCTCTCTATCTAATCTATACTCCTCTCTCTTTACAACCAGCCTCACTACAATGAGTCCCTCTTGTGTTTTGTGTCTTTGCACTCTCACACAATTCTCTCTTGTATATCTGTCACTTTTTACAATTGATCTCAAATTATGTCACAATGTTGATGAGAATGAAGCTAGGTGACCCTTTATATAGTGCACCAACTTCTTGTCCAATCTTGAGAGTCAATCTCCACCCTTAGATCTTGATGACCACTCAACCATGGCCCTTGATCAATCCTTAGTGATCCTATGCATTTTGGACATGTCTCCACGTACTTAACAAAGGCTGAATCAAATGGACTATGTGTGCCTTCAAGGTGCGGCCTAAAACAGGGCACATTTGCTGCCACTCTGTGCACCGCGGCCTGGGGTAGAGTGCGTCGCTGCCTGGCCTTCCTCCAGTATTCCTCCATGTTGTGCGCTGCAGCCTGGACAAATCTGGACCATGGCCTGACCTGATGCACATACTTTCCAACTTGGGTGCTTAGGCGCACACACTAGTGTGCCTACCTTTGCCTTGCTCCAAGGTGTCGCGCACACCTATGTACACTTCTTTAACATGCTGAAATTTATTCTTCCAACCTTGATTTAGACATTAACCTTGTTTAAATCATGTTTAAACCTTAGACAAATATCAACAATCTCTACCTTTGTTTAAGTGTTTAAACCTGAACCATTGTGCAGAGAACTTCAGGATCCAAACTCATTTTGAGTCATCAATCAACCGACTCCAATCCTAAGTGGTTCAAGGAAATGATTGAACTTACTTAGAGGTAGAACTTTAGTACCTAAATCCGCAAGGTTTTCTTCCATGGCTACCTTGTCCATATTAATGCATCATTTCGTAACATTTCTCGAATGAAATGATACCAAACATCCATGTGCTTTGTCCTCTCATGGAAAACCGGATTCTTACACAAGTGCAATGCACTTTGACTATCCGGAAACACCACAACCTGCTCCTCTAGTACCTTCAACTCTTCCAGCAACCCTTTGCACCACATAGCCTCCTTTATGGTCTCCGTAACCGCTAAGTACTCAGCCTCGGTTGTTGAGAGTGCTACTACAGGCTGCAACTGAGTCTTCTAACTTACACAACATCTATTTAAGTTAAATAAGTAGGAAGTAATCGATCTTCTTTTATCCCAGTCTACTCCATAGTCCGAATCCGCAAAACCCTCAAGGCAGATGGACTTACCCCTCTTCTCATAAACCAGCCCTACCTTTGGGTTTCCCTTCAAGTACCTCAACAACCACTTCATCCCAAGCCAATGCTCCTTTCTGGGATTACTCATAAACCTACTAAGAACACTTATTTCATGAGCAATATCAGGTCTAGTGCTTACCATGGTGAACATAACAGAACCAACAACACTAGAATAAGGGACTTTTCCATTTCCTTTTCCTCGCCTCCGATCTCAGACATTGATCACTAGAGAACATGAAATGACCAGCAAGGGGAACCTTCACTGGTTTGCTATCTTCTATAGAGAACTTACATATCATCTTCTCTATGTAGGAAGTTTGAGAGATCTTCAATCTGTTTCTCTCCCTTTCCCGGATGATATATGATGAGAGCCATAAAATGCATCTTAATCATACTTATTTGTTAGCACTTTGGGGTTGATTTAGGTTTTGATTATATTTTTTATTCATTAACAACTCCAAAGTGGTATTCTTGGAACATTAACTTATTTTTGCATTTTCAGGTATCTTGAGTTAAAAAAGATGGAAAAAGTATTCGGTGCTTGAAGCAAGATGATTTGATGCATACCAAAGTGGAGCCATGGCTACGGAAAGATAAAACAAAGAAGATCTCTACAAATTAGGTCAAGGTGCACCCTGGATGGAGTTGGGGTGCACCCCTCAGAAAGAAGCCCAAAAGAAGCCGCAAAGATCCAACAGGTCAAGGTGCACCTTGGATCAGCTGAGGTGCACCTTGAAGGGCTGAGGCGCACCCTGGATTAAGCTGAGGTGAACCTTGAAGGGCTGAGGCACACCCTGGAGAAGCTTAGGCACACCCCACCGCACACACAAGAAACTTAACAAAAGCTGAGGTGCAGCACGACTAAGTCTAAGGTGCAGCGCGCGCATAGACCCTGTTCTCTAAGTTAGACCTTAATTAGGTCTTTAATGATTTGTTCAAACCCTAAAGCACCCTTAAGCCTTGTACACTATAAATAGGCCACTTAGGGTTTGTAATTAGACATTCATAAAATAGATAGAAGGCCGAAAAACTTATGGGAGGCTGCCACACTCTCCCCGATGGCCGACTAATCTCCAAGCAAGGTGAAGGGATGAATCCTTAGGTCTTGTTGTTCTTTAATTCCTTTATTAGTTAGTTGTAATACGGATTTATCGTTAAACATTATTATGATTTACTTTTCAATTTAATTAGAAGATTTCCCCTTAATCCGGTGATTGCATCTTTCTCCCCCATATAAGTCTAGTCATGCTCTTCTTATATGATGTTGTTGAGGTGTGATTGAGTCCGGTAGAATTCTCTTATAGATTTGTCCATTACTGCAGTATTGTTATCATGATATATTGTCGTTTCTTGATAATTTATAAGTTAGGTCATGTGTGCTTGAAAGTAAAAAGTATTTTATAACAATTACATTAGGGTTTATATATGTGCTTAATTGAATATTTGCCGATTGCTTGTTTGGGATGTGAAACTTGCAATCGAGATAAAGACAATTGAATTGAAACTGGAATAAGGCAATAAGCCTTGGGAGGATTCCTAGACCCTTGTTGCCTCCATTATATTATCTACACAATTTTCACACAATACTTTATTCTCTCACTTGATCTTTATCGTTTATGTTAAGGTTTACACCTTCTCTTGTAGTTATCTTGTTTCCCTGTGGAATCGACACCCCAAAGCCGTGCTACAACAACCGTGTTACTCTTTGGGTGTAACCAAATTTTGGTGCCGTTGCCAGGGAGATGCGCTTAAGTACAAAGAAGATTGTCAACCTTGAGACATAATGGTAGAAGAGATGTAAATAGTTTTTCTTTTCAGCAGCTATTAAGGCGGTAACTTCGTTCCTTCTTTTAGCTTGCTGCATTACTTTCTTCCCATCTTTCTTTTTATAGTAATTTTTTTATTATTGTTATTTTTTTTCTAAGTTTTGATTTTCTGATTTTTTTTATTTGTTCTGTTTTATTTATTTCCTCTCTGAACTCAATTGGTGTATGCTTAGACCGAGAGATTCACGAGGTAGATTCATTAAGGGACCCGAATTAGAATTATTCTTTCCTTCTATGTCCATTAGTGAAACCTTGCCTAGATCAAACCATATTGCACCCCCAAGGGAGAATTTAGAGAATTTTGTTAACATGGCCGATAACCATAATGAGAATGTTGCTAGGACACTTCAAGATTACCTCCACCCTACACGCACAGCCACACCATCATACATTATGTTTCTAGCCAATACTCGCCAATTAGAGTTTAAAACAGGGATGATACAATTAATCTCTACATTTCATGGCTTGGATAATGAAAACCCATATGTGCACATTAGAGAGTTTGAGGAAGTAGTCGCTACTTTTCATAGTCAAGATGAAACCGATGACATTGTGAAGCTTAAGTTCTTTCCTTTCGCTTTGAAGGATAGAGCTAAGAGTTGGCTATACTCACTAAGACCACGATCTATTGGGTCGTGGACTGAGATGACTCGGGCTTTCTTTAACAAATACTTTCCCCAACATAAGACCAACGCTTTGAAAAGGCAAATCTCCACCTTTGTACAAAAGGATAGTGAGACCTTATATCATTCTTGGGAGAGTTTTAAGGAGTTATTGAGTATGTGCCCTTACCATGGGTATGAGAGTTGGCACTTAGTGAGTTATTTTTATGAGTGACTTACATATAGAGAGCACCAATTCGTAGAGATGATGTGTAATGGTGAGTTCTTAGAGAAAGATGCTGATGAGGCCATAGAGTACCTCAATGAGCTTGCTGCAAAAGCTCACACTTGGACTGGACCTAGTGCTACTGAAAGTACAAATAGGTCATGACCTATAGGGAACCCAAATGGTGGTGGAATTTACCATCTTAGGGAAGAGGATAACCTTAAGGCCAAGGTCGAGATGTTCACTAGGGAACTAGAGGTATTAAAAACTAAGAGCTTAAAGCCAACACACGTGGTTAATCATGCAAAATATTTTAAACCATGTTTTGTGTGTGGCGGGGTAGATCATCTCGCCCAAGAGTGTTCCACATTTGCTGAGATGAAAGGGATGTATAAGGAACAATGTAATGCCTTAGGCATGTACAAGAAGCTTTTGACACCCTTCTCTGATACTTATAATCCGGGATGGTGAAATCACCCCAATTTCAGCTGGAAGTCTGAAAACCAGCAGCTTGCACCATATCTTGAACCATATCATGCACCCGTGTCTTCTAGGAATTCTTTAGAAGACACTTTACATACTTTTATGGAAGCACAGGGGAAGACTAATTAAAGACTTGAATCTTTAATTGTGCAGGTTATTGAAGAACATAAAGAGATAAAGAGCCAAGTGTCCAAGTTAATGAGCTACTTGAGTGTGACTGAGCAACGTAAGTTCCCTTCTCAAGCTCAGTCCACATCTCATGGTCAGCACCTGGTGCAACAGAATGTGAAGGAGGTGAATGCCATTGAGACAGTAAGTGGTAAGTTATTACACATCCCAACAGCAACAAAAATCAGAGGATGTGGACGAAAGCCACCAAGCATACATGATGGACTCATTCATGGAAAAGGTCCAGCACCTTAATCCATTGGAGTCCACCCTCACTCATGGCTTCACAAGAGCATATATCGAGCCAAAATTTGCGGGTGTTACTGATGACATCCTTGAGGCTTCTCAAAAACATACAAGCACCAAATTTAGTAATGAAGCAGTGGCAGGTGCATTCAACCTATGTATTTCTAGGATAGAATAAGAGCGTCTGGCTGAAGACGTAAAACTTAGCGCTTATGGGAGGTAACCCACAACATATCCTTTTATTTTTACTGTTTTTTATATTTCTTTTTCTTATTTATTATTATTATTTTGCTGTTTTCCAATATTAACTTAGTATTTCTTTTTCAATGAAAAATAGACGAAGCAGTTTAAATGGTGGAACATAATTTTCAGCTTCTGTGCACCTTTGGCTACAAAGGAAGTTTCCTTTACTCTTTCTTTTACATTGAGGTCAATGCAATTTTTAAGTTAGGGGTGGAGGAAATGCATCTCTTTGTTTCCATATTCTTTATTTTCATACATTTTTTTCTTTTTCCATTGAACTGCTTGGTGTCGTTTTCCCTTCTTGTTTGTTTTTAGCATGATTGGTGTTAGCCACATGTCAATGATATGAACCTAATTGAGATAGCAAACAACATTTAGAAGAAGTTAAATCTTATTTCAGTTTGAGAATAATTTAAGTGTCAATCTTGATTTGGTTTGAGACTCTAGTTTGTGGTAAGATTGTATGATTAGTCTAAACATTTAGAGAAGTTTTATGTGTGATTATTTTGTGAATATTTTTGTGGTCTTGACAAGCTTTAGAACTTACTTGATAACCATTTGAGGTGAATTCCTAGAATGCACATTACTTAGGATATAATATAGGCCATTTTTGGACCGTTTGAGCCTTTCGAACTTACCATTGCTACATTTATCACTAGTCACCCATTTGAGCCTTTTTCTTGAAAAAGAATTTGAGCCTTATTTCTTTCAATAGCCCATTTACTCACATTTATGAGCCTAAGAAAATATTTTATCATTACCTTTCTCTTAAAAGAACTTAGCTGTGCACATTTTTTGAGGAGCACTTAAAAGAAGTAAGGATGGGAATATGAGAAAATATCACTACCATAACTCAAGTACATTAAAGGAGCTAAGTTGGAGGTTGTGGAAAAGAATAGAAAAGAAAATAGAAGTGAATTATGGCAAAGAAAGAAGAAAAGAAAAGAAAAGTGGTGATTTGAGAAAAATGCTCGAACAAATAGTTGAAAAAGTTAGGTGATGAAGTAAGGTTATCTAGTGCTTAAAAGAGGTTGTGTTTAAAGCTAAGAGATTGAGTTCTTTTACTTGTGAATCCTTCCTATTCTTTCTTAAACTTTACCTTAGCCTAACGTTACAAGCTTATTAAAGACCTATTGATCCAATGTAGTGTGATTTTTTCTACAATGGTGGAGAGTGATTTGAAAAGTAAGCCTATGGAGCTTGTTTATATGATTGATGTCACACAATTTGTTATGTTTTTAGAGGCCAAGACTTGTATTCATGAATGTTGTGTATAAAATCATCCTGGTGTTCGGATTAATGGATTGTGGTAAGATGGATGTGAAGAGTCGATAACAATTTTAAGATTGATGATTAGATTATTTTTGGACTTGGGTGAAATTTAATGATTCTATGTGCAATATGTTAAGTGCAATTTTGAGACAAAAATTGAATTACTCTTGGTTAACAATAGTATTGCTTTACTTTGATTCCCACCATATAATTCATCTCTTGTTTTCGCTTGAATTGCTAGGGACTAGCAATAAGCTAGTTGGGGGTTGTGATGACAGCCATAAAATGCATCTTAACCATACTTATTTGTTAGCACTTTAGGGTTGATTTAGGTTTTAATTGCATTTTTTATTCGTTAACAACTCTAAAGTGGTATTCTTAGAACATTAACTTATTTCTTGCATTTTCAGGTATCTTGAGTTAAAAAAGATGGAAAAAGCATTCGGGGCTTGAAGCAAGATGGTTCGATGCATACCAAAGTGGAGCCATGGCTGCGGAAAGATAAAACAAATAAGATCTCTACAAATCAGGTCAAGGTGCACCCTGGATGGAGCTTGGGCCCACCCCTAAGAAAGAAGCCCAAAAGAAACCTCAAAGATCCAACAGGTCAAGGGCTAAGGCGCACCCTGGATGAAGCTGAGGTGCACCTTGAAGGGCTGAAGCGCACCCTGGAGAAGCTGAGGTGCACCCCACCGCACACACAAGAAACTTAACAAAAGCCAAGGTGCAACGCGACTAAGTCCAAGGTGCAACGCGCGCACAGACCCTGTTCTCTGAGTTAGACCCTAATTAGGTCTTTAATGATTTGTTCAAATCCTAACGCACCCTTAGGCCTTGTACACTATAAATAGACCACTTATGGTTTGTAATTAGACATTCATAAAATAGATAGAAGGCCAAAAAACTCAAGGGAGGCTGCCACACTCTCCCCTATAGCCGACTAATCTCCAAGCAAGGCGAAGGGATGAATCCCTAGGTTTTGTTGTTCTTTAATTCCTTTATTAGTTCAGTTGTAATATGGATTTATCGTTACAAATTATTATGATTTGCTTTTCAATTTAATTAGAAGATTTCCCCTTAATCCGATGATTGCATCTTTCTCCCCCATATAAGTCTAGTCATGCTCTTCTTATGTGATGTTGTTGAGGTGTGATTGAGTCCAGTAGATTTCTCTTATAGATTTGTCCATTACTGTAGTGTTTTCATCATGATATATTGTCATTTCTTGATAATCTATAAGTTAAGTCATGTGTGCTTGAAAGTAAAAAAGTATTTCATAACAATTACATTAGGGTTTATATATGTGCTTAATTGAATATTTGCCGATTGCTTGTTTGGGATGTGAAACTTGCAATCGAGATAAAGACAACTGAATTGAGACTGGAATAAGGCAAAAAATCTAGGAAGGATTCCCAAGCCCTTGTTATCTCTATTATATTATTTACTCAATTTTCACACAATACTTTATTCTCTCACTTATCGTCTGTGTTAAGGTTCACACATTCTCTTGTAGTTATCTTGTTTCCTTGTGGAATCGGCACCCCAAAGTCGTGCTACAACAACCGTGTTACTCTTTGGGCGTAATCAATACACATCCAAAGGATCTTCTGTGCATGGCCAAGATCCTTCATCTCAAACTCCTCACTGAGTTGAGCCTTCAATTTCCTTATCCTCTCCATGCTGCTCCCAACCAGCAACATATCATCAACATAGATAAGGATGATCACCACTTCCTCAACTTTCTGCCCCTTGTAGTACAAGCACGAATCATAGTAGCTCCTCATGAAACCTAAGCTGATTACAAAGGAATCAAACCTCTTACTCCATTACCGAGGTGATTGCTTCAGGCCATATAGAGATTTCTTCAATTTGCACACCAACTCTCCCTGCCTTCCTTCCTCATAGCCTTCTAGTTGCCTCATCTCATCGAGCTCTCCATGTAAGAACGCTATCTTCACATCCATTTGATTGATTTCCCAATCAAATTAGACCAACAATGCTAACACTATCCGTATCGTCTTGTACTTCACAACCGGTGAGAAGATTTCGATGAAATCTATGCCTTCTTTTTATGTGAACCCCTTCGCCACCAGCCTAGCTTTATACCGGACTTCATCCCCTAGAGTATTCCTTTCTTTGATCTTGTAGATCCATCTACAATCCACAACTCTCTATTTTTCTAGTTTGGGAACCAACTCCCAAGAGTTGTTCTTCATCAAAGAATCCATTTCTTTCTCCATAGCCAGCTGCCACTTTGAGGAATCCTTACACTCCATAGCATCCGTGTAAGTTTCTGGTTCAAACTCTCCTTCTATTCAATGAGCTGCTACATTAGCATCCACAAACCCATATCTCAAAGGTGTTCTCACCACCCTCCTTTCTTGATCCCTTGTGAGCTGATAGTCATTTTGACTTGCTGCATTAACCTCTTTTAGTTCAGCCTCCTCTTGAGTGCCCTGCGCATGGCCTTCATTAATAGGCTCTACCTGGTCCGAACCCTCTTGCCTTCCTTGCTCTACCTGAACCAAATTCTCTTTGATGCAATGCTCCACAAATTCTAGACTGGTTTGCTCACTAGCCCCTACAGGGTTAGCTTTCTCCAAGTAGGGAAATAACAATTCATTAAAAATAACATCCCTACTTATTATGAGTTTTATGCCCTTCTTTTCTAAGGACCACAACCTATATCCCTTAACCCCATCACCATACCCTAGAAATACACATTTTCTACTTTGTCTCCTCCAAGTAGACCATCCTTGCTAATAACTTGCAAGCTCTTTTCGCTTATATGTGCCACGCGAGTGTGCCAAAGGGATGCCCTATCCATCTCAGCCATCAAGCTTGCTGCTTGATCATTGATTTCTATCTCTCTGATCATCTCATAGAGTCCATCGTTTCTTGCTGCTTTGATCACTACCAAAGATCCCTTGGTCACCTTGATCTTTCATCCTTTAACTTTACAAGAATACCCCAAAGAATCCAGCTGCCCCAATGAGATCGAATTCCTCTTCAAATCTGGAAGATAACTCACATGTCGCAGCAGCCTTATGACTCCATCAAACATCCTCAACTAGATATCTCCTATCCCCCTCACTTGGCAAGAATTGTCATTCCCTAAGAAGACCTTCCATCATTGATCTCCTTGAAATTCTTGAACCATTCCTTGTGAGGGTATATGTGATAAGTGCACCCGGAATCCAGAATCCACTTCTCACTACCTTGCCTACTACTCATATTTGAGCACACAACAAGCACATCATCTTGTTGTTCTTCTTTAGCAACTGAAGCCTCTCCATTGTTGGTATGGCTTCTTCTCTCATCCCACATCTTCTTCTTACAATCTTTCTTGAAATGGCCCTCTTTCTTGTAGTAGAAGCATCTCTTTCCTCCTCCAAATCTTGTCTTGGAATGAGATCTTCCATGGTTCTGCCCTCTACTTCTTGATTTCTCCCGGTAGTTGCCATTAGTGCTACTGCCATTCTGAGTTGCCGGCCTTCCTCTTATGAACAGCCCTTCTCCACTTCATGCCTCCCTCATCTTGGCTTTGAAATCATAAGCACTTATGGCATTGATCACAATCTCTTTAGTTAAAGTATCTTTTCCATACTTAATAGCATTAATCAGATTATCAAAGCAATCAGGAAGAGAGTTTAACAAAAAAATAGCCAATTGTTCATCCGGGAATTTAATACTACAACTAGCCAAATCTTGAACTAGTTTATTAAAGATATCAAGATTATCTTACAACTCTTTATTAGGATCCATTTAAAGCAAAAATTCTTTTAAGAAGATAAATCTTGTTAGGGAGAGTTTTGGTAAGAAATAACTCATCTAGTTTCTTCCATATGACAGTCGGATCTTCCGAGTCTCCGCACTCCCTTGTAACACTATCGGACATGTGCAAGAAAATGGTGTTGTAAGCCATCTTCTTCATTTCAATCCGTTGGTCCTCCGTGATACTTGCTAAAAAAGCATCATCTTCTCCAATAGCCAAGTCCACTTTCTGTTGCATAAGAACAACCTTGATCTTCCGCTTCCATAAGGAAAAATCTCCCTTTCCATCAAACTTCTCAACAACGAAATTTGAAGCCATCTTTGCGGACAAGATCCCAGATTTATGCAATACCCACTAATGCTTTCTTCAACCTCAAGAACATGATCAAAGATGGATCTTAACACCGTTCTTGAATCACTCTCAAGAACATGATAGGATCTTGATTTTTACTCCTTTCTTGAATCACCCAAGAAGTTGATCTTGATTCTTGGAGTCTTGGCTCCGTCACCTTCTTGTTCTTGCTCTGACACCCGACTGTACTAGCTCTGATACCACTATTGGAAATCACCTTGATAAGATGCCCAGGTGGTGATCTTCCAAACACCCAAGTCTAGAATGACTTGTAAAGATTTGGAATCGAAAACAGGAATAGAAATCAAAGAAAGAAAGAAGACAAGCGATTTGTTATCGAGGTTCGGCAATAGCCTATGTCCCCGTGAGTTCCTCTGAACTCTCTACACTAAATCAACGGTTCTTTACAATCCAGCAACCCTCTTCAAGAAACCTCAAGTTCTTGAAGAAACCAAGAAGAGAAGAAAGAAGATGATAAGAACTATTACAATGCTCTCTATATAATCTATACTCATCTCTCTTTACAACCAGCCTCACTACAATGAGTCCCTCTTATGTTTTGTGTCTTTGCACTCTAACACAATTCTCTCTTGTATGTCTGTCACTCTTTATGATTGATCTCAAATTATGTCACAATGTTGATGAGAATGAAGCTAGGTGACCCTTTATATAGTGCACCAACTTCTTGTCCAATCTTGAGAGTCAATCTCTACCCTTAGATCTTGATGACCATTCAACCATGGCCATTGATCAATCCTTAATGATCCTATGAATTTTGGACATGTCTCCACGTACTTAACAAAGGCTGAATCAAATGGACTATGTGTGCCTTCAAGGTGCGGCCTGAAACAGGGCATACTTGCTGCAACTCTGTGCGCCGCGGCCTGCGGTAGGGTAAGCCGTGGTCTGGCCTTCCTCTAGCGTTCCTCCATGCTGTGAGCTGTGGCTTGGACAAATCTGGGCCATGGCCTGACCTGATGCACATTCTTTCTAGCTTGTGTGCTCAGGCGCACACACTAGTGTGCCTACCTTTGCCTTGCTCCAAGGTGCTGCACACACTTGTGTGCACTTCTCTAATATGCTGAAATTTATTTTTTCAACCTTGATTTAGACATTAACCTTGTTTAAACTATGTTTAAACCTTAGACAAATATCAACAAAATGTCTAACAAGAAGAATATGTTGTTAATGCTCATCCATTTCAAATGTTTATTTACGCATATGCTTTTTGCCTGTCATACTTCATCTCTCTTTCTCTTTCAAGAATGAAAGTTTTCTATTACCCACCTCCTTAAATTCTAAATGTCCAATGCTCCAAATGACGATAAGAAAGAGGCATCAAGTTTAGTATAAGAAACAATCATTTTTGTTTGGAGTTTACAAGATTTGTAGAAAACCTTTAAGTGGCATAAAATTAGTATGAAAAATAATCACTTATATTTTTCTCATATTGATCATGCATTTAATGCCAAGTGTATCATATACAATATGGAGTTTCAAAAATCTATGAGAGAAGAGAAAATAAAACAGTTTCAGTACAGTGATGGTTGCAAGAACTAAAAAAAAGCAAAAAAAAATTTTAAAAAACATATTACTTGTAACGACCCATCCCGGGTTGGCCACCCCCGAGACAGTGTCATCACATTTTAAAAATTCTAGCACGAAACATATATTAGACAATAAAAATTTATCAACTGCAATTATTTACATCAATCCTCAACCCTTAACATTGTATACAACATAATATGCATTAATATTTACAAATATTTTTTTTTGGTTTCTCATTAGTCTTAGGATGTGAACCACGTGGCTTACAGATAATAAATTTGTCTGAATCTCAGCTCACCAACTATTTGTCTTGTCTGCTGCTTGAAATCATTTAACATTGAGAGATGAGCTTCACAAGCTCAGTGAATTAAATTTACTGGAAGTATTCAATTCGTATAAATAGTCTTTTAATATTTAATCGTTTATATCTCATATAACTTGAAAATAGCATTCTACTATCACTACACATATCATAAGTCTCATTCTCTATCAATCTATTCTTCATATATATTTGCTCACCTTAAGACCATCAATTATCTCATAATTACCTCGTTATGAGGTTCATAGCATATAGTCTACCATTTAGATAGTTCTTATCATTCCATACTTCCATATTTCTTTTCTCACCATAACTGTCCCTCTGTGAGACTCATTCATCTATAAATAAATTTACAATAACAAAACAGCACTTCAGCATTTCAGTAATAAAATTAATATTTAAAACAGGTGCAATGCATGAATTATTATTAGGGAACGTCTTCCCACATGTCGACATGTTTTTATCTTAGACTAGCTACTTTCCCGGTTCTTTTATTTTATTTAGACCGGTGATAAGTGCTTAAATATTCATATTTAAGCCCTTTAATTTACATGTGTTAAGCTCTTTATCTATATGTTTTAGTTTGTTTTACTTCATTTTGTGTGTTTCACATGTTTTTATAGGTCTTGGAGAAAAAGGAAGCAGTTTTGGCACTTAAGAGAAGAAGCCTAGAAATCCTGGAGCAGCTTCTGGTCAAAGTGCGATCGATCGCACTACTGCATGCGATCGAGCGCACATGCGATCGTTCGCACACATGAAGGATCGAGCACAGCAATGAGTACAAGACGCATGCGATTGAGTGCACATATACGGGTGTGAACAGTAAACTACAGAACCCTATTTTGGAAATAACTCTATTTTAGAAGTAACCCTATTTTGGAAATAACCCTATTTTGGAAATAAAGGAGTTTTGTGTTTTAGGAAATTTTAGGAACTCATGAGCCTTCTAGGACTACTCAAGCCCTATAAATACACCTATAAAGCACACACAAATAATCACTCCTTAGAATCACTTCTTTTATCTTTTGCTTTAGCTTGGAGAAGGAAACTATAGAGGAGAATTGACGACTCTTCTCTCGGGTTTCTTCTTTCTTTTATTTTTATTATGTGTGCTTAACTTTTAGTAAGGGTTTGGTTGAAGCCCTAATTATATTTATTCAATAATTTAGTATTGGTGCCTTTGCGATATTTATGTTATGTTGCTTAACTTGATTAATGCCTGTTTGTATTTAAATTCCTCATATGTTATGTCTGATCAATATGTGCATGTGGTATGGACTTGTTAGTTAGATCAATTTGGATGACTGAGTCCTGGGTCAGACATTAGTAATAAAAGATATCCACACCAGATTCTTAGGTTAATCAACATGGGAAACTGAGAGTAGATACCATGCCCTAGGTCCCGTGTGGTTGTCGATTTCCACAGATCCTATGCTTTCTTAAGGACTAACTCAGCATACACCATGTTGAATCCCTTGAGAGAGAAAAGAGTTAGAGTAGATACCATGCCTAACTCGTTGCTTAGGGAGATAAATACCTTAAGGAGTAGATACCATGCCCTTAGGTTGACAAACATTAGGTATTCATGACATGAGTAAAGCATTGGCATACTATTTTGTTGTGGTAGCATAATTAGTGGTGGATATCAAGTCCCTACGCCCAGGTAGTTTTAATGGGAAGGAAATGTGATAACTTAGAAAGTCTATCTACTATAACCCATACAGCGTCATGACCCCTCTGGGTGTGGGGAAAACCAGAGATAAAATCCATACTCACATTTTCCCATGGCCACTTAAGTACCGAAAGAGGTTGTAATAAACCTGCTGGATGTCTATTCTTAGACTTCACCTGTTGATAAGTCAGGCATCTAGAAATATGTTCCGCTACATCTTTCTTCATCCCTAACCACCAATAATTTTGTCTCAATCCCCTGTATATCTTATTATTTTTGGGATGTATGGAATATACAGAATCATGAACCTCCCTTAGTATCTCTTTTCTTATCTCCACATCATTAGGAACACAAACTCGATGCCCTAATACCACCATACCATCTCCTCTAATTCTAAACTCAGTTGGCTTCCCACTCAACACTTCTCGTCAGATCTTCTCTTCAGATCTTCTCTATCCGCTCATCTCTACCCTGCATCTATAATAAAAGATTAATAATAGAAGATTGTACCACCATATTTGCCATCAATACTCATATATCATTGACACTCAACTACATCCTCATTCTTCTTAATTCTATCATCAAGCTAGTATTATGACTCCCAATAGCAGCTAATCTCCCTGTAGCCTTTCTACTCAATGCATCAGCTACTACATTAGCCTTTCCTAGATGATAACGAATGGTATAGTCATAATCACTAATCAACTCCATCCACCTCCTCTACCTCAAATTCAACTCCTTCTGGGTCGATAAATGCGTCAAGCTTTTATGATCAGTAAAAATTTCATGATGAGTCTTAAATATTGCATATTTAAGACCCTTAACTTATATTTGTTATGCTTTTAGTTAGTAGTATTTCACTTTATTTTATGTCTTTTTTGTGTTTTGTGTATTTTTATAGGTTTGTGGAGAAAATGAAGCATTTCAGGAGATGTGAAGCTTCAAGAGCAATAGCGATCGATCGCATTATGCTGCGATCGAGCGCATGGTCAACAATCCCACATCGAAATGTTTGCAGTACAGTGCACCTACAATCGAGCGCACATGTGATCGTGCGCACAAGACATACGATCGATCACACTTGCGATCGATCGCATTATTCTGCGATCGAGCGCACTCGGGCAGTATCCCACATCGAATTTGAAACCTATACTACTCCGGGACTCCCCCTATATGAACACCATCTGACCTCATCATTCAATGTCGAATTCCTGGGCCACTTTGGTGTTAACCAGTGGACGTCTGCTAACATTTTGGTGGATCCCGAAGGCTTTGCTACCACGAGGGGAAGCGCCGCCCATTAGCGAGTGGAATTTCTCCCATGTAAAGTTATTTATTTCTTTTTATTTAGTTGTTTTAGTTTAATGTTTAGCACTTTTATTATGAATTTTAGTTTCATAGTTATGAGTGGCTAGAATCTTCAGCTAAGGTTGAAGATGAAGCCTCGCCATTGTTTGGCATAGTAGTTCAGATTTGTTTATACAATTATGACATTTTTTCGTATAAATGTTCTGTCAATTATTTGAGTAAATCTTGTGATTGATTGAGTTTAAATTTTCTGTTTAATATTCCTTGTGTTTCATCTGATGGATACATCGAATTGTTTTCGATTAAATTGGATTTCCTTTGTGATTTGTTAAAAGCGAATACATTGGATGCTTTTGGTTTAATTGGGATATTCTTTGTTTTTTATCGTAAGTTGGATTCATGGAATGTTTTGATAGGCTATGCTTTTAGGATCTATATGCTTAAACTTTGGTAGGGTGGATTCAAAAACCTTAATGTTTTTATTATTAGTTTTTAAAATCAATTTAGTTTAGTTTTAATTTATTTTCCAAAAATATCATTCAAAATTCGAAACTAGGTTAAGATAAAGTTAGTTTAGATTAAATTATATTTTCACAACGTAATTCCCTGTGGATTCGAGCTTGCACTTGCACAACACTATATTGCAAACGACTCGTGCGCTTGCGAGTAAATTAAAACTCACAACAAGATTTTGGTGCCGTTGCCGGGGAATTGTTTGGTTTGTGAAAATTTTTGGTCTGAATTGATTTTATTTTTCTACTAGTTAGTTATCAATTTTTTTTTTTTTTTTAAAAATTAATTTTTGTGAGTAGTGTGTTTGCTATTTTTGCTTTATTCTGTTGTTTCTGCTGGTTAGTACCTCATAGTTTTCTGTTGGTGTATGCTTGGTCGGAGATCATTGAACTTAGATTTGATACATTTAGATCCAGACTTAGAAAGAACTCTTAGGAGACAGAGAAGAGCACTAGTTGAGAGAGAGACTGTTGAGATGGGAGAGAATTTTAGGGATGCACATCATCCTGAACATGTAGAGCAACCTAGAGCTTGGAACGTGGACTCCACTACATCCCTTAGGGATTTGTTCGCACCCGTTGTGACTAACTCATCCTCTTGCATAGTGTTGCCACCTACCAATGCCACCCACTTTGATTTAAAGCCACATGTTATCCAACTCTTACCCTCATTGCATGGCTTAGATCTTGAAAATCCTTATAGTCATGTGAAGAAGTTCAAAGACATTTGTGCCACATTTAAATTCCAAAACTTCTTTGAGGAGTCAGTCTATCTTCGACTCTTCCCTTTTTCTCTTCACGATAGAGCTAGGGCGTGGTTGGATTCCAACACGCCCGGGTCTATTACATCTTGGGAAAACCTGCTTAGCAAATTTTATCATAAGTTTTTCCCAATGTCTAGAGTGAATGAGTGCCGAAAGGAGATTAGCTCTTTCACTCAGGATGAGGATTAAAAATTTTCTGAGAGTTGGGAGCGCTTTAAAGAGCTACTGATCAGATGCCCTCCACATGGATATGAGAAGTGGAGACTCGTTCAGTTCTTCTACCAAGAGTTGACTCAACCCAACCGTAGCATGATCGAGTCTATGAATGGGGGGTATTATTGAGTCTGACAGGAGATGAAGCATATATGGCATTAGACAAGTTGTCTAACAACTCGCAGCAGTGGGATTTTTCAAGCTGTCGAGATAAGTCCATTCGCGCTCCTAAGAGGGGAGGCATCTATGAAGCCAGGGAGGATGCTGATTTGAGGATAAAGTTAGATGCCCTCACTAAGAAGATTGATGCTCTCACTGTGAGCCAATCCATCAATGCTGCCAACACATTCAATGTCGAAAGCTGTTCCATCTGTGCTAGTCCCATGCATCTAGCACAGAATTGCCCATCAATGCCGGCTTGTGCCGAGTATCCTATGGAACAAGTAAATGTTTTCAATGACTATCGAAGGCAGTCAAATGGATCGTACTCCGAGACGTACAATCCAAGGTGGTGGAACCACCCAAATTTTTCATGGAGGCAGAACCAACCAATGAATCAGGGAGGAGCCCCTCATAATGCTCAAAATCAATATCCTCCCAGATTTGCCCAACAAATTCCTGGTCATGGTCGTTTTGCCCATCCAGCACCATTACCTACTTACTAAGCTCCCACTCAAACACCAGCACTAGTTTCACAGTCACTAGAGGACACTATTAAAGAATACATGAAAATAAATAGCCAATCCATAAGCGACGTAAAGAGTGCAACAATGGTAAACACCCAAGCAATTGCTAAGCTGGAGAGTCAAATAGGGCAAATTACAAGTCATTTAGGTGAGAGAGAGAAGGGGAAGTTCCCCAGTCAGCCAGTGCCCAACCCAAAAGGACAATTTATGGTTGGGAGTTCATCAACTCCGACGCACGAGGAGGATCAAGTACAGTCGATTATCACACTGAGGTCTGGGAGACAAGTGGACAATTGAGTGGAAGAGAGCCTTACTATGCAGCAAGGGCAAGGGAGTGGCAACAAGGAGAAGAGAGATGCTGAGCCATCTACAGCCACACCTACTGAGAAAGACCCTCCTAGGTCGTTTGTACCTAGAGCGCCTTACTCCGAAAAACTACAGGCACTTTACCCCGACAGACTACAAGCGCCCAAGAAAAGAGGGAAGTAAAAGGAAATTCTGTAGGTATTCAAACAGGTCCAAATCAATATCCCATTTTTGGATGCCATCCATCAAGTGCCATCATATGCCAAATTTTCAAAGGACTTGGTCACTTTCAAGAGAAGGACGAATGTCTTAAAGAAGGCATTTTTGACCGAGTAGGTCAGCAAAATCCTTCAGTGCAAGCTACCCATCAAGTATAAGGACCCGGGGTGTCCTACCATCTCTTGCACGATAGGAGTCAGCCATATTGAGAGGGCTCTTTTAGATCTAGGGGTGAGTGTGAATCTTCTACCCTACTCAGTCTATTTGCAGTTAGGGTTAGGAGAATTGAAGCCCACATCCACGACGCTTCAATTGGCTGACAGGTCAGTAAAAAGATCACGGGGAATAGTTGAGGATGTCTTGATAAAAGTGGATAAATTCTATTTCCCAGTGGATTTTATTGTGCTTGACATAGAGCCGGTCCATAATGTAGGGATTCAAATACCGGTGATTCTAGAGCAACCATTCTTTGCCATGGCTAACGCCCTAATCAATTGTAGGATAGGAGTGATGAAGATCTCCTTCGAAAATATGACAGTAGAGTTAAACATCTTTGATATCACTAGGCAACCACTGGAATATGATGAAGTGAGAAATGTATGCTTGATAGAGGAGATTCTTGAGGAGATTGTGGACGAATCAAGCATTGAGGATCCCCTGGAGGCGTGTTTTGCTCACTTTGGAGAGGACTTGGGCTTAGATAAGCTACTCGAGGAAGTAAATGCCATTTTGGAGTCTGATCCTCAAAAAAGCAATGAGATAGAGGAAACTGCAGCACTTGAACCCCCCAAGAAGGAACTTAAGCCTTTACCGGATAATCTTAAGTATAAGTTTCTAGGTCCAGCCAATTGTTTGCCTATGATTATAGCATCTGATTTGGGTGAGGCTCAAGAAGAGAAATTATTAGATGTTCTAAGAGAGCACAAGGAAGCTATCGGTTAGACTATTGAGTATATCAGGGGAATCAGCCCCTCGGTAGTGATGCACAAGATACATTTGGAGGAGAATGCCAAGCCATCGAGGGAGCCACAAAGAAGGCTCAACCCAGCTATGCAAGAGGTTGTGAGGGTAGAAATAATTAAGCTGCTAGATGCAGGGATCATTTATCCCATTTCTGATAGCAAGTGGGTGAGCCCGATTCATGTCATGCCCAAGCGAGTGGGATTGACGGTAGTAAAGAATAAGGACGATGAGTTGGTGCCAACTCGTGTTCAGTCAGGGTGGAGAGTGTGTATAGACTACCGTAAGCTGAACGTTGCCACAAGGAAGGATCACTTTCCACTGCCATTTATTGATCAGATAGTGGAGCGTTTGGCTGGGCACGAGTATTATTGTTTTTTGGATGGTTATTCTGGATATAACCAGGTCCCCATGGACCCCGAAGATCAGGAGAAGACGACGTTAACCTGTCCTTTTGGGACTTTCGCCTACCGTCGCATGCCCTTTGGGTTATGCAATGCACCCGCTACTTTTCAGCGGTGCATGGTCAGTATATTTTCTGACATGGTAGAGCGATTCTTAGAGATTTTCATGGACGACTTTTCCGTCTTCGGTTCAACATTTGAGGAGTGCTTGCACCGTCTCACTTTGTTTTTAGTGCACTGCAAGGAGAAGAACCTGGTGCTTAATTGGGAGAAGTGCCATTTTATGGTCAAGCAAGGAATTGTACTGGGGCATATCATATCTCATGGAGGGATTGAGGTCGACAAAGCGAAGGTGGACCTGATTTCAAACCTTCCACCCCCACGTACAGTGAAAGAGGTTCGATCTTTTCTGGGCCAAGTAGGTTTCTACAGGCGATTTATCCAGAATTTCAGCAAAATCGCCAGGCTCTTGTGCCAGTTATTACAAAAAGATGCCCAATTTATATTTGATGAGGACTGTATGAAAGCATTTGGGGATCTGACGAAGATTCTAACATCTACAACCATTATTCAGCCACCCAACTGGGCTGTGCTTTTTGAGATTATGTGTGATGCATCAGATTATGCTGTTGGAGTTTTTTTGGGGAAGTGTGTTGATAAACTTCCCTATGTTATCCATTATGTAAGTCGAACTCTAAACGACGCACAACTTAATTACTCTACCACTGAGAAGGAGTTGTTAGCAGTCGTTTTTGCATTAGACAAGTTCAGATCCTACTTGTTAGGATCTAAGGTCATTATCTGCTCGGATCATGCAGCCTTGAAGTATCTTTTCTCTAAAAAAGATGCGAAATCTCGTCTTATTTGATGGATCTTGCTACTTCAAGAGTTCAACATCGAGATTCGGGATAAGAAAGGTTCTGAAAATGTGGTGGCAGACAATTTATCTAGATTGATTATGGATTTCACTGAGGCCGTCATTCCCATTTTTGAGACCTTTCCTGATGAGCAGTTAATGCTCATTGCTCAAAATCCCACTCCATGGTTTGCTGATATAGTGAACTATCTTGCCACCGAACACATGCCTTTGCATTGGGGGCGACAAGATAAATCAAAGTTTTTAGCCATGGTAAAACATTTTTTCTGGGATGACCCTTATCTGTTTAAGTATTGTCCCGATCAGATCATCAGAAGGTGTATTCCTGAGCATGACCAATCTAATGTCATCGCCTTTTGTCATCATCATGCTTGTGGAGGCCATTTCAGTGCTAAAAAGACCGCTGCAAAGATTTTGCAGTGTGGATTTTACTGGCCTACCATGTTTCGGGACTCTCACATCTACTGTGTATCTTGTGAGCGTTGTCAAAAGCTAGGGAGTCTTTCTAGGAGGAATATGATTCCCCTCAACCCTATTCTGATTGTTAAGATTTTTGATGTGTGGGATATTGATTTCATGGGACCATTCCCAAACTCCTGTGGCTACCTGTATATTCTGGTTGCTGTGGACTATCTGTCCAAGTGGGTGGAGGCTATTGCATGCAAGACTAATAACCACAAAGTCGTGGTCCAGTTCTTGAAGGACACTATCTTTGCTCGTTTGGTACGCCTCGAGCAATCATAAGTGATGGAGGTAAGCACTTTTGCAACAAGATCTCTGAGCAGTTGATGAAGAAGTATTTCATCACACACAAGGTGGCCACCCCATATCACCCGCAGACGAGTGGTCAAGTGGAAATTTCAAATCGCGAGATCAAACAAATTTTGGAGAAGACTGTGAACCCTAGTAGAAAGGATTAGTTTCTGCGATTAACTGATGCACTGTGGGTATATCGGACAGCCTTCAAGATGCCAATTGGCATGTCTCCCTATCGTATTGTGTACGGAAAGACATGTCACCTTTCGGTCGAATTAGAGCATCATGCATATTGGGCTATCAAGCAACTGAATTTCAATCTTTCCAAGGCTGGCTCACAATGGAAGCTCCAACTTAATGAATTGGAGGAGCTGCAGAATGATGCATATGAGTGGCCCGATCATACAAAGCATAAATGAAGAAGACTCATGACCAAAACATTTTGAGATGAGCTTTTGAGCCGGGTCAGAAAGTTCTTCTTTACAATTCGCACCTGCATCTTTTTCCAGGCAAGCTCAAATCTCGATGGACAGGCTCATTTATTATTCGGTCGGTTTTTCCTCATGGGGCCATCGCGATTGAGGATCCAAAGAATGGTAATACTTTCAAGGTAAATGGACAGAGGCTAAAACCATTCTTGGAGTTGAGGAGTCTGGACATTGAGACGATACTGTTGGAGGATCCTAGTTACTCGGATTGAGTGTAGTTTTCTAGGGAGAGTCTGGTTGAAGACTTTAAACTTAGTGCTCATGGGAGGCACCCCATAGCTTATCTTTTCTGTATATTTCTTAATTTTTATGATTAATGTTTGTTTCCAGCATTTTTTTTTGTTTTCCAGTTTTTATTTTTCAGGGACAATGCGTACTTCAGTTCAAGTTTGGGGGTATGCTATGAGCCATACCAGTCCAGATAGTTCTCCATATCTCAGGTCAGCTCTTTCCATATTAGTCACACATTAGGGTCAATGTGTAATTTAAGTTTGGGGGTATAGGAGACACATCACACACTTTGTCCTAATTTGTTGTCTTTTCATCGTAAAGATAAATGCATGTTCATGTTCATCTAAAAATTTTGGTTGATCTGAAAAATTGTGATGTGATTTCATTGGTGAGTTTAAAACTTTGAACACATGATCTGATGATAGAGTTTAAACTTTAGTTACTTACTTTAGGCATTTTCGAGAATTCACATGTTTGATCTAATCTCACACGAGCACATTAGCACATATTTGTGTGAGGTATGACATGTGAGTTGAATATATACGTTTCCTTGTCTTAACTGAAACCGGATGACTTATTGGATAAACACTTGGGAATATATAAAAAAAAAAAAAACTATGCCATCGTTGTTCTTTCCGATGAGAAATTCTATGGATCTTGAGACTTGAATTACCTTGTACATTGAAGTTATTTGGAAACCTCATCTGTATATGCTAATTAACTTTACACTGATTCAAGCTTGTAATGTCTTACCATGCCTCTTGTAAGTAATTAGGTTTTAAATTCTTATTCATTGTGAAGATGGGTTCGACTTATTTAAGCTTGCTCATGAATGAATCTCATGATTTTGTATGCTCTTTAAATTTTTGGATACCATGAATACTGAACTTATCTTTATAATCCTTGTTGTTCATTTAGTTTTTTATTTTGTTTTGCTAAGGGACTAGCAAAATATAAGTTTGGGGGTATTTGATGAGTCTTAAATATTGCATATTCAAGACCCTTAACTTATATTTGTTATGCTCTTAGTTAGTAGTATTTCACTTTATTTTATGTCTTTTTTGTGTTTTGTGTATTTTTATAGGTTTGTGGAGAAAATGAAGCATTTCAGGAGATGTGAAGCTTCAAGAGCAATAGCAATCGATCGCATTATGCTGCGATCGAGTGCATGGTCAACAATCCCACATCGAAATGTTTGCAGTACAGTGCACCTGCGATCGAGCGCACATGCGATCGTGCGCACAAGACATACGATCGATCGCACTTGCGATCGATCGCATCATTCTGCGATCGAGCGCACTCGGGCAGTATCCCACATCGAATTTGAAACCCATACTACTCCGGGACTCCCCCTATATGAACACCATCTGACCTCATCATTCAATGTCGAATTCCTGGGCCACTTTGGTGTTAACCAGTGGACGTCTGCTAACATTTTGGTGGATCCCGAAGGCTTTGCTACCATAAGGGGAAGCGCCGCCCATCAGCGAGTGGAATTTCTCCCATGTAAAGTTATTTATTTCTTTTTATTTAGTTGTTTTAGTTTAATGTTTAGCACTTTTATTATGAATTGTAGTTTCATAGTTATGAGTGGCTAGAATCTTCAGCTAAGGTTGAAGATGAAGCCTCGCCATTGTTTGGCATAGTAGTTCAGATTTGTTTATACAATTCTAACATTTTTTAATATAAATGTTCTGTCAATCATATGAGTAAATCTTGTGATTGATTGAGTTTAAATTGTTCTGTTGGATATTCCTTGTGTTTCATCTGATGGACACATCGAATTGTTTTCGATTAAATTGGATTTCCTTTGTGATTTGTTAAAAGCGGATACATTGGATGCTTTTGGTTTAATTGGAATATTCTTTGTTTTTTGTCGTAAGTTGGATTCATGGAATGTTTTGATGGGCTATGTTTTTAGGACATATATGCTTAAACTTTGGTGGGGTGGATTCGGAAACCTTAGTGTTTTTATTACTAGTTTTTAAAATCAATTACCTTAGTTTTAATTTGTTTTCCAAAAATATCATTCAAAATTCGGAACTAGGTTAAGATAAAGTTAGTTTAGATTAAATTATATTTTCACAACGTAATTCCTTGTGGATTCGACCTCGCACTTGCACAACACTATATTGCAAACGACTCGTGTGCTTGCGAGTAAATTAAAACTCATAACATTTCATAATTGGCTCTATATAGATGATATTTCCAAATCTTCAAAGCAAAAACTATGGTAACAAATTCTAAACCATGGGTCAGGTAATTCCTCTCATGGTTCTTTAATTTCCTAGATGCATAAGTTATAACTCTCCCATATTGCATCAATACGCATCCCAACCCCTAATGTGACGCATCACTATAAACCACAAATCCTTCGTCATCAGAATGAAGCACTAATACAAGGACAGTAGTCAATTTTTCTTTCAACAGCTGAAAATTCCTCTCACATTCCTCTAAACACCTAAACTTCATGTCCTTCCTGGTCAATCTAGTCAATGATCCAACAATCATAGAAATTTTTTGGATGAATCTCCTATAATAACCAGCCAACCCCAAAAAGCTTCTAGCTTCAGTTACACTAGTGGGTATTTCCCAATTCAACACTACTTCTAACTTCTGTGGTCAACTATTATTCCCTCTCCCGACACAACATGCCCCAAGAAAGATATTTCGTTTAACCAAAACTTACGCTTAGAGAACTTTGCACATAATTTCTCTCTTCCTAGAATTTCTAACACTATCTCTAAATGTTGCGTATGGTCCTCTTCATTCTTGGAATATACCAGAATGTCATCAATAAACACAATCACAAATTCATCCAATAATAGTTTAAACACCCGATTTATTAGATCCATAAAATGTTACAGGAGCATTAGTCAACCCAAATAGCATGACCAGAAACTCATGATGGCCATAACATGTCCTAAAATTAGTCTTAGGAATGTCCCCCTCCTTTATCCTCAATTGATGATAACCTGCTCTCAGGTCTATCTTAGAAAACACCCTAGCTCCTTGTAACTGTTAGAACAAATCATCTATCCTTGGCAAAGGATATCTATTCTTGATGGCGATCTTTTTCAACTGTCTATAATCCATATACATTCTCATGGTCCCATCCTTCTTCTTGACAAACAATACAGGGGCTCCCTAAGGTGACATACTAGGTCGAATAAATTGTTTATCTAGCAACTCCTGAAGCTAAATTTTCAACTTTCTCAATTCAGCTGGTGCTATTCTATAAGGTGCTATGGATACGGGTGCTGATCTTGGAATCACCTCAATAGAAAACTTAATCTCCCTATTATGAGGCAAACTAGTCAACTCTTCAAAGAATACATCAAAAAAATATTTTAATACCAAGATTTCTTCTAACTTCCTACTCTCCTTGCTAGAATTCACCATATATGCCAAATACCCCTCACAACCCTTCTTCAACCATTTACTGGCAGTTAAGGCAAAAATAAGACAAATAGCAAGTACCTTACGTTCCCCCTGAAAATTAAACTCTTCCTATCCAAGTATCTTGAACACCACATTCTTCCTAAAATAATCTACCCAAGGATGATATGCAAATAACCAATTCATCCCTAGAGTTAAATCAAAATCTGTCATATCTAAAGGAAATAAATTAACTTCAAATTCTCTATCAGCCATATAAATCACACAACTTCGATAAATTTTCTTGATAATAACCCTATCTCCAGTAAGAACCTCAACAATAATAGTGTGCATCAAAGGACTAGCGCTAACATCAATAGATTTCATATAAACACTAGATGCGAAAGAATGGGTTGCACCAGGATCAATCAATAATCTACCAGGCCTATCAAGGATAAATACTATACCCATAACAACATCAGGAGTGGCTTGTGCATCCTGTTGGGTCAATGCATAGACTCTACTGTCTCTGGACTGTAATTGGCTACCACGTCCTCTCTCAGCTACTAGTCCTTGACCTCTTCCCCGAACACTCCCTAATCTACCACCTCTCGCCACCGGTCTTCTCCCAACACTTCCAACGCCTACACCAGTAGATTTCCCCACTGGACAATCTGCAGCAACATGTCCTCACTCACCACATACAAAGCATATCTATGTAGGATAATTTCGAGGCAGATACCCCATCTGATTACATCTAAAGTAAACCCTTAGCTCTCAATCATACATTAGATTACCACCTCCCCTTGATGGCATACTTACTCCTCCACTATAATTCCCACTTCCCATAGCCTGTCTCCTAAAACCTAGGGGTCCTACCGATATTACTCTAAGCGACAAAAGAAATAGATCCTACTTGCCTTTGACTCTGTACTACAGTTCCTTATGACAAGGAAAGCCTCCCCTAGGGTGGTCTCCAACCCTACACACTCATGCTACCACCACCTCTAAGTCCCTCAAATCTAGACCTTTTTAGCCACTTCCTCCTACCTCTAAACTCTATCAAATCTTTCTCAATTTGTAATGATTTATCCACCAGTATAGCATAATTTCCAATGCCTATATAAAAGAGTTTAGTCTGAATGTCATAGTGTAATCCATCAAAAAATCTCTTACATTTCCTCTCCTCTGTATTCACTAATTCAGGTAAACACCTTGACAAAGCTATGAATCTACTATCATATCAGCCACCGATAAATTATTCTGCCTTAGATGAATAAAATCTCTCTCTTGTTGTGCCCGAAAGGTATCTGAAAAATACTTCTCAAAGAACTCATCCTTAAACTTACTCCAAGTTAAAGCTTGTTCTACTTGCGTGCTTACCCTACGCAAAATATCCTTCCACCATTGAGAAGCCTCACCTTTTAGCATAAATGAAGTAAAAGCAACCTTCTATCTATCTGTCATTGGTAAGACCTCAAAATATTTCTCGATGTGTCTAATCCACTGCTTAGCTTCTACAGGATTTATAGATCCTCTAAAAGACTGGGGTTTAAACTTAAGAAATCTCACAAAGTAATCACATTACATCTAATGTGCAAACACACCTTCTCTCTCATACCTTTTGTCTTACCACATCAGGTTTCATTCTACCCCTCTTCTCTAATATCCTCTGTAAATTATCAGCCCTTTCTTTAGCTGCATTCATCATTTCTATAGCACGATCAAGAGTTTCTCTCAATTTGTTGGGATTTGTCTAAGAATTAAACGGTTGGAAGATGAATCTTCAGTAAGCTTTAGCATCGCAGCACAAGGAGTGTGCGCTGCGGCCTCCAACAACGAAGGATGTTCCTCCACCAGGTGTTCGTCATGGCACAAGGTGGTGTACGCAAAGGCACAAAGTGGCACAGGGCTGTGCACTGCGGCGCCCAGCACCTGGAGGTGTTTTGCTCTGGTGTGCGCCGCAGCCTACCCTGTTCTGGGTCGCGGCGCCAGGCACACCTGATGCCTTTTGGTCAGCACTTTTAAATGATGCGTGGGATTTGGTTAAAATGCACAGGACCACTTAGAGAGCCATTGTTCTTTGGTTCTTGAGATCTAAGGGTTGAGATTAGTTCTTAAGATCTATATAAAGGGTAATCTAGGAGCAATAACAATAAGATAAGAAAGTGTGTGAAATAGAACACAAACAAGACACAAGAGTGCAAATTCACAAGTGTCTAGAGAGAAGAAACACAAGAAGGGGTCTCATTCTAAGAGTGGCGGGTGTTGAGAGAGAAATACTCTCAAATCTTCAAAGGTGTTTCAAGTGAGAGAGAGCAATCAAGAAGTAGGGTTCAAGGGCTTTGTAATTGGAATTTTCTTAGGGAAAATTCCAGGGAAACACTTAGTTCTTATCTCTTCTTTCATGTATCAAGAACAAGAGAGTTCTTAAAGAGGTGTTGCTGTAATTGTAAGAACTCCATTGATTTAGTGCAGAGAGCTCGGAGGAGCTCATAACGACGTAGGCAAATTGCTAAACCTTGGTAACAATTGTTTGTGTTCTTTATTTGATTATTTGATTCCTGTTTTATTACAAGTCATTCTGGACTTAGTGTTTGAAGGTCACCACCTAGGATTCTTGAGGTGATTTTCAACAATGGTATCAGAGTTGTGGTTCTAGCAATAGTGGTATCAGAGCTGAACAGGGGGTATCAGAGCAAGACTCCAAGAATCAAAGGAAACTTCTTGGGTGATTCAAGAACGGTGCTGGGATCAAGATCTGATATGGTTCTTGAGGGATTCAAGAATGGTGCTGGGATCAAGATTTGATCAGGCTCTTGAGGTTTAGAAGTTTGGAAAGCAATTGTGGGTGCTATATAAATCTTGGGATTTTCTCCGCAAAATGGGTTCAAACTTCATTGTTGAGAAGTTTGATGGAAAGGGAGACTTTACCCTTTGGAAGTGGAAAATCAAGGCGGTTCTTATGCAATAAAAGGTGGACTTGGCTATTGGAGAAGATGATGAGTTTCCAGCAAGTATCATGGAGCTCTAGCGGAATGAGATGAAGAAGATGGCATATAGCACCTTCTTTCTACACATATCGGATAGTGTCACAAGGGAGTGTGGAGACTCGGAAGATCCAGTTGTCATTTGGAAAAAATTGGATGAGTTATTTCTTACCAAGACTCTCCCTAATAAGATTTATCTTTTGAAACGAATCTTTTCTTTTAAAATGGATCCTAATAAAGAGTTACAAGATAATCTTGATGTGTTTAATAAACTAGTTTAAAATTTGACTAGTTGTAGTATAACATTCCCGGATGAACAATTGGTGGTTATATTGTTGAATTCTCTTCCTGATTATTTTGAAAGCTTGATTAATGCTATTGAATATGAAAGAGATACACTAACCAAGAAAATTATAATCAATGCTATAAGGGCTCATGATTTCAAAGCCAAGATAAGGGAAGGATCAAGTGGAGAAAGGCTGTTCATTAGGGGAAGGCTAGCAACTCGGAATGGTAGTAACATCCATGGCAACTACTGGGACAAATCAAAGGGTAGAGGTCAAGGCCATGGAAGATCGCAGTCCAAACTGAAGTTTGGAGGAAGGTGATGCTACTACTGCAATAAGGAGGGTCATTTCAAGAAATATTGCAGGAAGATGATGAGGGATGAGAAAGGAAGAAGCCATACCAACAATGGAGAGGCTTCGATTGCTAAGGGAGAACAGCAAGATGATGATGTTCTTGTTGTGTGCTCAAATGTGAGCAGGAGGCAAGGCAGCGAGAAATAGATCTTGGATTCCAGGTGTACTTATCACATGTGTCCTCACCGGGATTGGTTCAAGAATTTCAAGGAAACCAATGATGGAAAAGTTTTCTTGGGGAACGATACTTCTTGCCAAGTGAGGGGGATAGGAGACATCCAATTGAGGATGTTTGATGGAATAACAAGGCTGTTGCGGAATGTGAGATATCTTTCAGATTTGAGAAGAAATTTGATCTAATTAGAGCAGCTAGATTCCATGGGATACACATACAAAGCAGAGGGAGGAAATATCAAGGTAACCAAGGGATCTTTGGTAGTGATCAAAGCAGTAATAAAGGATGGTCTCTATGAGATGATCGGAGACATGGACATCAAAGATCAAGCAGCAAGATTGATGGCTGAGATGGATAAAGCAGTTCTTTGGCACAATCGCTTGGGACACATGAGTGAGAAAGGGCTGCAAGTTCTCAGCAATAATGGTTTACTTGATGGTGACAAGGTAGAAAAATTTGATTTCTGCGAATGTTGTGTTCTTGGGAAGCAACATCAGGTCAGCTTCAACACCGGAGTGCACAAGTCTAAAGGTATTCTTGACTACATTCATGCGGATCTTTGGGGACCAGCAAGAATACCAACACAAGGAGGTAATCTTTACTTTCTTTCTTTAATTGATGATTATTCTAGAAAGGTTTGGGTTTATTTGCTTAAAAATAAATCATATGCTTTGAATAAGTTTGTGGTGTAGAAAAAGTTGCTAGAAACTCAAATGGGTAAGGTAGTTAAGGTTTTAAGAACCGATAATGGCTTAGAATTTTTTAATAAGGATTTTGATAAATTCTGTGAGTTAAATGGGATTCTAAGATATAGAATGGTTGTGAAAACCCCTTAGAAAAATGGAGTTGCTGAGAGGATGAATAGGACTCTTATAGAAAAGGTTAGGTGCATGTTAATTGGTTCTGGATTACTCAAATGTTTTTTTGGGGAAGTTGTGTCTACTACTGCGTATTTGGTTAATAGATCATCCTCTAGAGCTTTGGATCTCAAAACTCCCGAGGAGATGTGGAGTGGTAAACCTCCTGAGTTAAACAACCTTAGGACTTTTAGATGTGTTGCGTTTGCACATCAAAAGGATGATAAACTTAGCCCAAGGTGTGTTTCTAGGATATGGTGAAGGGGTTAAGGGGTATAGGTTGTGGTCCTTAGAGCAAAAAGGAACTAAACTCATAATAAGTGGGGATGTCTTTTTTAATGAGTATTTATTTCCCTATTTGGAGAAAACTAACCCTGCAAGGGATAGTGGGCAAACCAGCCCGGTATTTGTGGAGCATAGCATCAATGAAAATTCAGTTCAAGTAGAGCAAGGAAGGTAAGAGGGTTTAGACCAGGTAGAGCCCATTGATGAAGGCCAAGCTTAGGACACTCAAGAAGAGGCTGAATTATAAGAGGATAATGCAGCAAATCAAAATGATTATCAGCTCACAAAGGACCAGGAAAGAAGGCTGGTCATACCACCTTTGAGATATGGTTTTGCGGATGCTAATGTAGTAGCTCCTTATTCAGAATGAGGGAGTGAACTAGAAACTTACATTGATGCCATGGGATGTAAGGATTCGTTAAGATGGAAGCTAGCTATGGAGAAAGAAATGCATTCTTTGAGGAAGAACAACTCTTAGGAATTGGTGCCAAAACCAGAAAAACAGAGAGTTGTGGATTGTAAGTGGATTTACAAGATCAAATAAGGGAACTCTCCAAGAGATTAAGTCTGGTATAAAGCTAGGCTGGTAGCGTAGGGGTTCACATAAAGAGAAGGAATAGATTTCACTGAAATATTCTCACCGGTTGTGAAATACAAGACGATAAGGATAGTCTTAGCTATGGTGGTCCAATTAATTGGGAGATCGAGCAAATGGATGTGAAGACAGCATTCTTTCATGGAGAGCTTGATGAGACTATCTACATGAAGCAACCCAAAGGCTATGAGGAAGGAAGGCAGGGAGATTTGGTGTGCCAATTGAAGAAATCTCTCTATGGCCTAAAGCAATCACCTCAGCAATGGAATAAGAGGTTTGATTCCTTTGTAACTAGCTTGGGTTTCATGAGGAGCTACTATGATTTGTGCTTATATTACAAAGGTCACAAGGTGGAGGAAATGGTGATTATCCTCATCTATATCGATGACATGCTATTGGTTGGGAGCAGCGGGGAGAAGATAGAAATGTTGAAATCTCAACTCAGTTAGGAGTTTGAGATGAAGGATCTGGGTCATGCACAAAAGATCCTTGGGATGAGTATAATCCGAGAAAGGGAGAGAAATAGGTGAAGGTTTCTCAGTCTTCCTACATAGAAAAATGATATCTAAGTTTTCTATGAAAGATAGTAAACCAGTAAAGATTCCCCTTGCTGGTCATTTCAAGTTCTCCACCAATCAATGTCCTAGAAAGGATGAGGAGAAGAAGGAAATGGAAAAGGTCCGTTACTCTAGTGCGGTTGGATCTGTAATGTTCACCATGGTAAGCACTAGACCTGACATTACTCATAAAATTAGTGTTCTCAGTAGGTTTACGAGTAATCCCGGAAAGAAGCATTGGCTTAGGATAAAGTGGTTGGTGAGGTATTTGAAAAGAAGCCCAGATATGGGGCATATTTATGAGAAGAGAGGTAAGTCCATCTGTCTAGAAGGTTATGCTGATTCAGACTATGGAGCAGACTGGGATAAAAGAAGATTGTTGGAAATCACCTTGATAAAATGCCCAGGTGGTGATCTTCCAAACACCCAAGTCTAAAATGACTTGTAGAAAGAAATACAGCAATCGAACACAAGAACAAAAAATCAAAGAAAGAAAGAAGATAAGCAATTTGTTATCGAGGTTCGACAATGTGCCTATGTCCCCGTGAGTTCCTCTGAACTCTCTGCACTAAATCAAATAGTTTTTACAAGTTACAGCAATCCCCTTCAAGAAACCTCAATGTTCTTGAAGAAACCAAGAAGAGAAGTAAGGAAGAAGATGAGAACTAACTATACTCTCTATCTAATCTAGACTCTCTCTTCTTTTGCAACCAGCCTTACTACAAGAGTCCCTCTTGTGTCTATGTCTCTCAAACAATTCTCTCTTATATTACAATTGATCTCACAATGTCACAATTCTCTCTTGTTTTGTGGTGTGTTGTGAAAATGAGGCTTGAGAACCCCTTTTATAGCCTTTCACTTCTTGGACATTCTTGTGAATCAATCTCTTCCCTTTGATCATGATCTCCTTTAAATCTTAGCCCTTTATCATTCTCCAAGTGGTGCTGTGCATTTTGGTGTTACGCGCACACACTTAAAAGGGTCCTAAAGCATACTGCCTGTGTGTGCAGTAGTGTGCCTGGGCTGTGCAGCGCTGGGCATGCACGGTGCGGCGCTGGTGCATACCTGATGGTTTGCATATTGGGAGGTGTAGCGCTGGGCATGCGCACTGCGCCCTGACCTGATGCTGCTCCCTTCTACTGCTATGCGCACACTCTTCTGCCTGTATGCAGAAGTGCGCACACTAGTGCGCATGGCCTTCTCTTGGTCCAAAATGATGCACACACATGTGTGCAGCCTTTTAACTTCCTGAACTTTGATCTTCAAACTTTGGTTTAGACTTTAACCATCTTTGAACCATGCTTGGACTTATTCAAACCTTAACCATTTTTGAACCATGTTTAAACCTTAGACAAATACCAACAATCTCTACCTTTGTCTAAGTGTTTAAAACCGAACCATTGTGCAGAGATTTTCGGGATCCAAACTCATCTTGAGTCATCAATTAACCAAATCCAATCCTAAGAAGTCCAAGGCAATGATTGGACCTTCCTAGAGGTAGAACCATGGTGCCTAAATCTGCAGGACTTTTCTCCGTGGTCTTCTTGTCAACACGAATGCATCCTTTCGTACCATTTTCCAGAATGTAATGATACCGAACATTCATATGCTCCATCCCCTCATGGAACACCAGATTCCTCCATAAGTTCCATGCACTTTGGCTATCCAAAGACACCACCACTTGCTCTTTTAGGACCTCCTACTCATCCAACAACCCTTTGCACCCCATAGCCTCCTTTATAGCTTCCATAGCCGCTATGCATTTTACCCTGGTTGTTATGAGTGCTACCACCGGCTACCACTGAGCCTTCAAATACCTCAGCAACCTCTTCATCCCAAGCCAATGCTTTTTTCTGGGACTACTCACAAATCTGCTGAGAACACCCATTGCCCAAGAAACCCTCAACCGGTTTCTCTCCTTTTCTTGGATTCTACACATCCCAATGATCTTTTGTGTAAGGCTGAGATCCTTCCTCTTGAACTCCTCACTGAGTTGAGATGTAAACCTTTCCATCCTTTGCTTGCTGTTTTGAACCAATAACACATCATTGACATAGATGAGGATGCTCACCATCTTCTCCACCTTATGTCCAGGTGAGAAAGTTTCTGTGAAACCTATGTCTTCTCTTTTTGTGAACCCATTCACCACCAGCCTAGCTTTGTTTCAGACTTCATCTCTTGGCATCCATGTAAGTGCACTTACATTCTATAACTTTCTATTTTCCTAGAATTTTCATCAATTCCCAGAAGTTGTTCTTCCTCAAAGAATCCATTTCTTCCTCCATAGCCAGCTGCCGCTTTGATGAATCCTTACACTCCATGGCATCCGTGTAAGTTTCTGGTTCAATCTCTCTTTCTTTCCAAGGAGCTACTGCATCTGCAGCATTTGCAAAAGCCATATCTCAAGGGTGGTCTAGCCACTCTCCTTTCCCAATCTCTTGTGAGCTAGTAGTCATTTACTGCATCAACCTCTTCTTGTTCAGCCTCTCCTTCTTGAGTTTCTTGAGCTTGGCCTTCATCCAAGGGCTCTGCCGAGTCCAAACCCTCTTGCGTCATCTGCTCTACCTGAACCGAGTTCTCCTTGATGCAATACTCCATAACTTTCGGTTTGGTTTGCTCACTAGCCCCTGCAGGGTTAGTTTCCTCTAAGTAGGGAAATAATAATTCATTAAAGATAACATCCCTACTTATGATTAGTTTCATGCCCTTATTTTATAAGGACCACAACCTATATCTCTTAACCCCATCACCATATCTTAGAAATACACATTTTCTAGATCTAGGGTCAAGTTTATCCTCCTTTTGATGTGCATATGCTGCACACCCAAAAGTCCTAAGGTTGTTTAATTCAGGAGGTTTTCCACTCCACATCTCCATGGGAGTCTTGAGCTCTAAAGCTCCAGAGGGTGATCTATTTACTAAGTATGCAGCTGTAGCTATAGCTTCTCCCCAAAAATATTTTGGTAATCCGGATCCTACTAACATGCACCTAACCTTTTCCATAAGGATCTTATTCATCCACTCAGCAACTCCACTTTGCTGAGGGGTTTCCACAACCGTCCTATGTCTTAGAATGCTATTTAACCTACAGAATTGGTCAAGTTCTTGGTTAAAATTTTCTAAGCTAATATCGGTTCTTATCCCCTTAGCTACTCTACCCATTTAAGTCTCAACCAGCCCTTTCCACACCACTAATTTATTCAAGGCATCTGATTTATTCTTAACCAAATAAATCCATACTCTTCTTGAATAATCATAAATTAAAGACAGAAAGTAAATGATACCTCCCTGTGTTAGTGTCCTTGCTGGTCCCCAAAGGTTTGCATGAATGTAGTCAAAAATGCCCTTAGACTTGTGCACTCCGGTGTTGAAGCTGATCCGATGTTGCTGCCCAAGAACACAGCTCTCACATAAATCCAGTTTTTCTACTTTGTCACCACCAAGTAGACCTTCCTTGCTAAGAACTTGCAGGCCCTTTTCGCTGATGTGTCCCAAGTGAGTGTGCCAAAGGGCTGCCTTGTCCATCTCAGCCATCAAGCTTGTTGCTTGATCATTGATTTTTGTTTCTCCGATCATCTCATAGAGTCCATCGTTTCTTGCTGCCTTGATCATTACCAAAGATCCCTTGACCACCTTGATCTTTCCTCCCTCTACTTTGCATGTGTAGCCCATGGAATCCAGCTGCCCCAATGAGATCAAGTTCCTCTTCAAATCTGGAATATACCTTACATTTTCCAGCAGCCTTGTCATTCTATCAAACATCCTCACTTTGATGTCTCCAATCGCTCTCACTTGGCAAGAATTTTCATTCCCCAAGAAGACTCTTCCGTCATTGATCTTCTTGAAATTCTTGAACTATTCTTTGTGAGGGCACATATGATAAGTGCACCAGGTATCCAAGATCCATTTTCCGCTGCCTTCTTGCCCCTCACTCATATCCGAGCACACAACAAGAACATCATCACCGTGTTGTTCTCTCATGGCAACCGAAGCCTCTCCATTGTTGGTATGGCTTCTCCTCTCATCTCATAACCTCTTCTTGCAATCTTTCTTGAAATGGCCCTCTTTGTTGCAGTAGAAGCATCTCCTTCCTCCTCCAAGTCTTGTCTTGGAATGAGATCTCTCATGGCTCTCTCCTCTACCTTTATCCCGGTAGTAGTCATTGTTGCTGCCATTCCGAGTTGCTGGCCTTTCTCTTATGAACAGCCCATCACCACTTGATGTCTCCTTCATCTTGGCCTTAAAATCATGTGCCCTTATGGCATTGATCATAATCTCCTTTGTCAAAGTATCCCTTCCATACTCAATGGCATTAATCAAGTTATCAAAGCAATCAGGAAGAGAATTTAACAAAATGACAGCCAATTGTTCATCAAGAAAAATAATGCTACAGCTATTCAAATCTTGAACTAGCTTATTAAAGACATCAAGATTATCTTGCAACTCTTTACTAGGGTCCATTTTAAAAGCAAAGATTCTTTTAAGAAGATAAATCTTGTTAGGAAGAGTTTTGGTAAGAAACAGCTCATCTAGTTTATTCCATATGACAGTCGGATCCTCCAAGTCTCCGCACTCCCTTGTGACACTATCCGACATGTGCAAGAAAATGGTGCTGTAAGCCATCTTCTTCATATCGGTCCGCTGGTCCTCCGTGACACTTACTAGAAAAGCATCATCTTTTCCAATAGCCAAGTCCACTTTCTGTTGCAATAGAACAACCTTGATCTTCCTCTTCCAAAGGGCAAAGTCTCCCTTTCCATCAAACTTTTCAACACAGAAATTTGAAGCCATCTTTTGCGGACAAGATCCTTGATTTATGCACTACCCATAAATGCTTTCTTCAACCTCAAGAACACAGATTGAAGATGAATCTTAACACCGTTCTTGAATCAACCTTCAAGAACACGATCAGATCTTGATCTTTACACCGTTTTTGAATCACCTAAGAAGTTGATCTTTGATTCTTAGAGTCTTAGCTCCGTCACCTTCTTGTTCTTGCTCTGATACCCAGCTGTGCAAGCTCTGATACCACTGTTGGAAATCACCTTGACAAGATGCCCAGGTGGTGATCTTCCAAACACCTAAGTCTAGAATAACTTGTAGAAAGAAATACAGCAATCGAACATAAGAACAGAAAATCAAAGAAAGAAAGAAGACAAGCAATTTGTTATCGAGGTTTGGCAATGTGCCTATGTCCCCATGAGTTCCTCCGAACTCTCTGCACTAAATCAAATGGTTCTTATAAGTTACAACAATCTCCTTCAAGAAACCTCAATGTTCTTGAAGAAACCAAGAAGAGAAGTAAGGAAGAAGATGAGAACTAACTATGCTCTCTATCTAATCTAGACTCTCTCTTCTTTTACAACCAGCTTTACTACAAGAGTCCCTCTTATGTTTATGTCTCTCACACAATTCTCTCTTGTATTATAATTGATCTCACAATGTCACAATTCTCTCTTGTTTTGTGGTGTGTTGTGAAAATGAGGCTTGAGAACCCCTTTTATAGCCTTTCACTGCTTGAACATTCATGTGAATCAATCTCCTCCCTTTGATCATGATCTCCTTTAAATCTTAGTCCTTTATCATTCTCCAAGTGGTTCTGTACATTTTAGTGTTGTGCACACACATTTAAGAGGGTCCTAAAGCATGCTGCCTATGTATGCAGCAGTGTGCCTGGGCGGTGCGGCGCTGGGCGTGCAAGCTGCGGCACTGGTGCATACCTGATGGTGTGCATGCTGGGAGGCATGGCGCTGCGCGTGCGCGCTGCGCCCTAACCTAATACTGCTCCCTTCTGCTGCTGTGCGCACACTCTTCTACCTGTATGCAGAAGTGCGCACACTAGTGCGCATGGCCTTCCCTTGCTCCAAAATGATGCACACACATGTGTGCAGCCTTCTAACTTGCTGAAAATAACAATAAAATAAGAAAGTGTGTGAAATAGAACACGAACAAGACACAAGAGTGCAAAGTCACAAGTGTCTAGAGAGAAAAAACACAAGAAAGGGTCTCATTCCAAGAGTGGATGGTGTTAAGAGAGAAAGACTCTCAAATATTCATAGGTGTTTCAAGTGAGAGAGAGCAATCAAGAATTGGGGTTCAAGGGCTTTGTAATTGGAATTTTCTTGGGGAAAATTCCAGGGAAACACTTAGTTCTTATCTCTTTCTTTTCTCTTCTTTCATGTATCAAGAACAAGAGGGTTCTTGAGGAGGTGTTGCTGTAATTGTAAGAACTCCATTGATTTAGTGCAGAGTGCTCGGAGGAGCTCACGGGGACGTAGGCAAATTGCTGAACCTCGATAACAATTGCTTGTGTTCTTTCTTTGATTGTTTGATTCCTGCTTTATTACAAGTAATTATGGACTTGGGTGTTTGAAGGTCACCACCTAGGATTCTTGAGGTGATTTTCAACACGATTCATCCCTCCAAACCTCATATTCTCTAACAGCTCTACTAGTACCAACTGTACTATCAATCTGTTCCCTTGCAGGAACCACAAACTCAACCTCCCCCTCTGCTTCAGCACTTCTAAATATTGGGGGTCTACCACGTCCCCTCTGATTCAAAACTCTACCACTAGCTCTAGTACGTCCATGTGTCATCCTCATACTCTGCATTAAAATATAGTTTATTTAGATCTTCCACTTCTTTAAGTTCTTATGCAGTCTACAAAATCATAAACTCTAATGCTCTAATACCAAATTGTATCGACCCATCCCGGGTTGGCCACCCCCGAGATGGTGTCATCACATTTTGAAAATCCCAACATGACACATATATGCAACAATAAAAATTTATCAACTGCAATTATTTACATCAATCCTCAACCCTTATCAGGGGAAATATATCATTTAAAAACTTAAACATTGTATGCAACATAATATGCATGAATATTTACAAAAAAAATTTTGTTTCTCATTAGTCTGAGGATTTGGTCCACGTGGCTTACAGATAATAAATCCATCTAAAGAAAGAGCTCTCAGTTAGTCTCAGCGAGCAAGTTAGAGAGATAAGCTCTCAACTGCTACAGTTACTTGTCCATGGTTTCCCACTCTTCTCTCCTCCCCCTCCCCTGTTCTCTGTGCCAAAATCATTGTTATCCCTAGCATGGGAAAGAAGAAATCCAGTAGGAAGCTTCCCCTCTCAGTCCAAGAGAAGAAAGACTTAGAATTTGTACAAAATCATTTCAAAAACAAAGCTTCTACAGTACTAGATTTGTGTGAAGAAGTTCCAGTAGACTCCAGCAAGAATGGGTTTAGAGGATCAAGCAAAGAGTCAAAAAGCTCTTCATGCTCCTTGGGAGAGGAGAAGTCAAAGTCTTTGAGGCCTGGGTTGGAAGGCTCTGCCTCGGGCAATGAAGAAAGCTCACACAGAGTATCAATGGTGAACAGTAACCAAAATCAAGCTAAGGCAATGCAGGAAGATACTCAGGCAATAGAGGATGAAAATCTAAGCTCCTCTGAAGAGAGTGATAAGGATTCAGACCAGGCTGGATCCTATTCTTCCAGTGAGGAAGAAGATTTCAGCTGCTAAGCTATTGTTCACGGAAGACCTACTACAGCAGGTCAAGGAAAAGAAGAGGTGAGAAAGGGAACCAGACCACTTTCTCCCTTGAGGGATGGGAGTCCCCATATTGGTTCCAGTTCCAAATAGCCTCTCTAAAGGCTGGATGCACCCACTGGTGCTCAAGGTAGAACTAGTGCTAAAGGACATGGTTTCAGTGGCAATACTCCCCTGGAGGAAAGCAAGAAAGCCCCTTGGGTAAGCTTATTTGCTGACAATAGGAAGCAAAGCAAGGGCTTACAACTCTCTTCTATTAAAAGTGAAGGAGATACAGTATGTGTTGCAGAAGAAGACATAGAAGAAGTGTTTGGAGATTACCCCTACTGCTTGGCAGGGTATTTTGCTGGAAGATTCCCAGGGAGGGCTGCCTTGAAGATGCTCACAGACTCATGGAAGATAAAAGTTCTAACTCAATTCCATGATAGTGGGTGGATTGTTTTCAAATTTGAAAATGCTAAGACTAGTATGAATGTGCTGCAAGAAAGACCCTACAAAGTCTATGGTAGACCTTTACTTTTGAAATCCATGCCTAAGTTCTTTCAATTTGGTAATGAGGAAATAAGCATTATCCCTATTTGGATTCAACTGAAGGGCCTGCCTCTTGAGTTGTGGACTGCAAACTGCCTAAGTAAGATTGGCACCCAACTTGGAAAGCCTTTCTACGCTGACCAGTTCACTAATAATAAAGAAAGAATTTCATATGCTAGGTTGCTTGTAGAGATTGATGTAGCAAAGAAGATTAAGTTCTCTGTGCCAGTTAGCTTCCCTAATGGGACCACTTTTGAGAAAAAGGTATCTTATGAAAACCTTCCTAGGTACTGCTCTAAGTGTAAGATTCTTGGCCATGACCTCCACTCCTGTAGCCTAAATGGGAAGGCAGATAAAGGGAGAAAGCAGAATGGTAAGGGGACTGAAATAGCAAGACAAAAAGGGACTAAGGCTCCACTTACTACTAACAAGGGGGGGAACTCTCGTGATGCTGTGACAGTGGGGGTTGGCCCTTGTCCAGCCTCTCCAACTATAGGAAAGACAACTCAAGAATCTAGAGGTATTGTCCAAGAAATGTCTCAACCTGAAGGGGAGGGTTCCAGAAGCAAAGAAACAAGGGTAGATAGTGACCAAGGGCATGGCTCAGCCCCAGTTCATTTGGAACCTGCTAAAAAGCCCATCCATCCTACTGAACCCCCTGACACTTGTGTGAAGCCCAAGGAGACAGGATTGCAGGGGAGCAGCATTCATTTAGCAAAGAAGAAGAAAGGAAGATCAGGCTTGAAAGATCCCCATTCAGTTAGGAAGGGAGGGAAAGCCTCCCAGCCCCCTCCATGATTTTAGCATGCTGGAACATCAGGGGTTTTCACAAACCCCTGAAACACAATGGGGTGTTGCACCTCGTGAAAAGAAATAAGATTGATGTGATGGGAATTTTGGAGTGCAAGCTTGATGAAGCTAAGCTGCTCAGAATCATGGGCAACAAGTTCAACCTTTGGAGTCAGATCAATAATTTTTTAGCTCATCCTGCTGGTAGAATTTTGGTGCTGTGGGACCCTTCTAAGGTTAGTATATCTATCATAGAAGCATGTCCCTAAGTAATTCATTGTAATGTTCTATGCTTAATTTCCTCTTATAAATTTGTAGTAAGTTTTGTATATGGTTTTAATTCCATTGTTGCTAGAAGACCCTCGTGGGATAATCTTTGTAACTTTAGCTATGATAACCCAGCTCCTTGGCTTGTTCTGGGGGATTTCAATAATGTTTTTGCTGCTGATGAGAAAGCTAATGGGCTGCTTGTTATAGACTATGAGTTAAGGGACCCTTCATTTTTTTGTAGAGAAATTAGTTTATCAGATGTTAGTGCTACTGGGTGCTTGTTTACTTGGTCAAATAACAAAGTCTGGAGTAAACTGGACAGAGTAATGGTGAATAATGTATGGTATCAAAGGGGGCTGAGAGCCTAAGCCTCATTTCTTCCTGCTGGATGCCTTTCTGATCATTCTCCATGCCTTGTAAGCTTGATGGATGAAGTTAGTGGGGGCAGAAGATCTTTTAAGTTCTTTAATATGTGGACATATCATGATAAGTTTCTTGATACTGTAAGATCACACTAGGGCAGAACCTTAAGAGGTACTAAACTGTTCAAACTGTGTAGAAACTTGAAAGCTCTCAAACCCCATTTCAATCTGCTCAATGAGAAACACTTCAGTCACATTTCAGAGAGAGCCCTGGAGGCCTCACTTAAGCTGTCTAGTCTCCAAAGGGAGCTCTATGATAACTCTTCTGACTTAGAGCTTCAAACTATGGTGGCTGCTTTGAAGCTGAAGGCCTTTCAACTGGCTGAAGCATAGAGGAGCTTCCTATCACAGTAGGCCAAATAGAGGTACCTCCTTAATAGTGATAGAGGTTTAAAATTCTTTTATGCCTTATTAAAAATGAAGACTAGTAAAAACCATATAGCTGCTGTTGTCTCCTCAAATGACTCACTGACTGCCTCTGAAGCTGAAGTGATAGAGGAATTTCTAAAGTTCTATAAGGACCTTTTAGGATCTTCTTCCAGTTGCAGACCCCTTGATCTGGAAGTCATTAGAGAAGGTCCTTTAATCCAAGAGAGCCAAGCTGAGCTGTTGATCAAGGATGTCACAGAGGAAGAGATAAAGGAAGCTCTTTGGAGTATAGGGAAGGACAAGTACCCAGGTCTAGATGGCTATTCTTCTAGATTTTTAAAGAAAGCTTGGGATGTAATCAACCATGATATCATTGAGGTTGTGCTGGAATTTTTTCAGAATGGGAGATTACTAAAACAGTTAAACCACACCTCCCTTGCTTTGATCCCAAAATGCAAACAAGCTTCTAAAGTGGAGGACTTTAGACCTATAGCCTGTTGCAATGTGATCTATAAGATCATCTCTAATATCCTTGCCTCCAGATTACCTCCCTGCTTGAACCACATTTTCAACCTTGCCCAGGCTGCCTTCATTAAATCCAGAAGCATGGCTGAAAATATTTACTTGGTCCAGGAATTGCTCACAAAGTATTGCAGGAAAAGAATCTCTCCAAGGTGTGTGATCAAGATAGACCTTAGAAAAGCCTATGACTCTGTTGAATGGGAATTTCTGAGCAGTTTAATAGAGGGTCTTGGGTTTCTTGAAAAATTTAGAAAATGGATCATGGAATGTGTAACTACAACAGCCTTCTCTTTATCCATTAATGGGAGTCCGCATGGTTTCTTTGCTGGCAAAAGGGGCCTCAGACAAGGAGACCCCCTCTCCCCATATTTATTTGTCTTGATTGTGGAGTACTTGTCTAGACTTCTTGGGAGATTGAATGAAGAGGATGGATTCAGATATCATCTTAAGTGTGATAAACTTAAGATCACCCACTTGGCTTTTGCTGATGACCTCATTCTTTTTGCTAGAGGGGATGTTAGATCTGTTGGGTAGCTAATGAAGTGTGTCAATCAATTCAGTGAGTGCTCAGGGCTGCAAGCAAGCTTGGCCAAATCAAATATTTTCCATGCTGGAGTCCAGGCTTATGAGTTAATGGAAATGAGAAGGATCACTGGAATGGAGGATGGTAGCCTCCCTTTCAAATACTTGGGGGTCCCTCTGGCTTCAGCAAGATTAAATACTACTCATTAATCCCCCCTTATTGAAAAAATATCTGGGTACATAAATGTCTAGGTTGGCTCTTCTTTGTCCTATGCTGGCAGAACAGAACTGATCAAATCAGTGCTTCAAGGAGTGGAATGTTTTTGGCTTACCATTTTCCCTATTCCTGGTAACATCCTGGAGAAAATAATTAGGATGTGCAGAACATTTCTATGGAATGGTAAAAGTAATGGTATAAGGAAGGCTCTTGTAGCCTAGGCTGACTTATGTAAACCAAAAACTGAATGAGGTTTAGGCTTGGTTGACTTAAAAGCATGAAACAAGGCTCTCTTTACCAAGGTCCTTTGGAACATCCACATAAAGAAAGACTCTCTATAGATCCAGTGGGTTCAGCACTATTATCTGATGAACAGATCTATCTGGTAGATCATGGCAAGAAAGGATAACTCCCCTCTTTGGAAGAGAATTCTAGAAATCAGAAATGACTTAACTGGCCAGTCATCTTCTACTCAGCTGGCCAGGGATAGATTAATAGAATGGAAACTTCAGAACGATATGTGCATAAAGAAGGTCTACAACTCAATTAGACATAAAGGAAATGTGGTCAGTTGGGCCTCATTGGTGTGGAATGGTCACTGCCCCCCTAAGCACTCCTTTATTCTTTGGCTGGCCATACAGAATAGGCTCCTTACAAAGGATAGACTTCAGCTGGAATGAGATGAAAAACTCTGCCCCCTTTGTAAAGAGCAAGATGAATCCAGGGAGCACCTTCTCTTCTCATGCAGGATCAGTAAGGAAACATGGGATTCCATCAAAGTTTGGCTTGGTTGCAGAAGACAAATGTCTACAATAGAAAGTGCAATCAAGCGGACCCAAAAAGTAAGAGGAACTGCCCCTAGCCATAGCAAAAAGGATAGCCCTAGCTTGCACAGTGTATAGTATATGGATGGCTAGAAATGCTAAACTATTTGAGCAAACTCCTGTTCAACCTATCAGCCTAGCCAAGAAGATCCAAATTGTAATTTATAGAATTGTGTATGCTTTTTGCCCAGAGATTAGGCTTCTTATGTAAGCTTATTTTTGTTTTGCCTTTGTTTGCTCTCATTGTAAATCCGCTGGGAATGCCCAGAGATAAAGTATGCATTCTGCCCAGAGATTAGGCTTCTTTTGTAAGCTTTTTTTTTCTGTATATGCTCTCATTGTAAATCCCCTGGGTATGCCCAGGGATTTTTTGTACATTTTTTTTATTAATACAAGCTTTATTTACTGATAAAAAAATAAATAAATAAATCCATCTGAATCACAGCTCACCAGCTATCTGTCCTGCCTGCTGCCTGAAATCATTTAACATTGAAGGATGAGCTTCACAAGCTCAGTAAATTAAATTTACTAGAAGTATTCAATTCGTATAAATAGTCTTTTAATATTTAATCATTTATATCTCATATAACTTGATAACAGCATTCTACTATCACTACACATATTATAAGTCTCATTCTCCATCAATCTCTTCTTCATATATATTTGTTCACCTTAAGACCATCAATTATCTCATAATTACCTCATCATGAGGTTCACAGCATATAGTCTACCATTTAGATAGTTCTTATCATTCAATACTTCCATTTTTCTTTTCTCACCATAACTGTCCCTCTGTGAGACTCATTCATCTATTAATAAATTTTCAATAACAAAACGACACTTCAGCATTTCAGTAATAAAACCAATATTTAAAACTGACGCAATGCATGAATTATTATTAGGGAATGTCTTCCCACACGTCGACATGTTTTTATCTTAGACCGACTGTCTTCCCAGTTCTTTTATTTCATTTAGACCGGCCCCCTCTCAGTTCTTTTATTTCCAGCATATACCAGTTGTCACGGTTTTCATTTATTTCCAGTATATATCGGTTGTCACGGTTTTCATTTATTTCCAACATATACCGGCTGTCACGGTTTTTCATTTAGACCAGCCCCCTCTCGATTCTTTTATTTCATGCATATGCATATGAACAATGATATGAAATATGCATATGAACAATAATACAAAAACAAGCATGTATTTAGACATTAAATTTAGCTATCATGCCTTTTCTCAAACTACTATTTGATCAATTTCACTAATTTATTCTCCTCATAAATCACATGAATTTATCAACTATAACTCGTCAAAAATTTTATTTATCACCCTCATTATTAAATCGACTCATTATTCTAATAATATTACTTCTCATATAATGATTCTCTACACATCAATTATTTTTATCATACCTATTGATGAGTGCCAAATACTGCGTATTTTGGCTCCTTAATTTACATTTTTTAGCTTAGGAATTTGTTCGTTTGAGTTATTTTTCGTTGTTTTACAGGTTTACAAGCACTTGGAAAGGTGTTTCACTAAATTGCCAGAATTGCCCGTACAAATTAGTCATTTGTACGGATTAAACTGTATTGATTCAGAAAGAACTAGGAGATGAGCCATATATTCTTTGAAAGATCTGGATGTCTATTTTTTGGGGAATTTTACGGCTCGTAAATATGATTTTTCTAGAGAAAGTTATGGCAGTTTTAGTAGACAAAGGTCAGGCTGTGCGGGATTTCAGCGTGGGCAGAAGTTTTGAAGGGCATGTGAAGGCTTAAATCCCACATCCTACATCGTTCGGAAACATATTTCTATATCCCACATCCCACATTGGATTGGAAACACATTGCACTCATGGAGTTCCCCTATAAAAGCCCAATTTCAATTTATCAAATGGGTGTACAATCTCCAAGGCTTTGCTACCAAACAGTATGCAGTCTGGATGACTTTGCTACCAATCAGAGCAATCCGGAGGGGTTTTGGGAGCAATCTAGGGAATCTCCACTACTAAGCGGGGATGCTCACGAAGAGTTCAAATTTTCCTTAGAGATTTTTGTTGTCCATTATATTTATGGGTAACTAAATTCTCAAGTGAGGCTCGAGATGAACTTACATAGTTGACGGTATTTTTTTTATTTTTAATTTATGTATTTTATCTTTAATTATTAAAACTCTTTTGTTTTATTATTCACAATTTATTAGTGATGTTTTCTTTTCCGAATAGTCATAGAGTTTATTCTTTTTATGGAGTCAGTCATGCATTTTTTATTGAATGGTTTAGCTCTTTGATTATGTTGGGATTAAGTATTTATCTATATTGATTTAGTTCTTCGCTGCAATATCGTTTCTTGAGTATATTGTTGTTGTTAGATTTTCTTAATAGTGATAATAATTGACGTATTTTAAAGTTGTAAATGATTTTTCAAAGGGTTACATTTGGTTTAATCTTGGTTTATAAATCTATATCTTCCGATTGGAAATTTTGGAAATTGAGTTACCAATTGAGTTATTCAGAGAATTAAGAGTAATTAAAATACTGAATTTGTGTAAGGGATTCCTAATGCTTTACTATTTATCAAATTTGCTTTACTTTAATTTGCATTTAAAATTGATCTTGTTCTCCATTAATCATTCAATATTTTTCTTTAGTTTCTTTATTCCTTCTACTATTCTTTTAATTTGTCTCCCTGTGGAATCGACACCCCAAAGTTGTGCTACAACTACCGCGTTATTCTTTGGGCGTAATCAAATTTTGGGGCCATTTCTAGGGAGATGATAGAAGAATTGCTAGATAGTTTTTCTTTTCAGTAGTTTGTAAAGGTAGCAACTTCGTTTCTTCTTTTAGCTTGCTGCATTAATTTATTTTCTCTTCTTTCTTTTTATAGTATTTTTATTATTATTTTGTGACCTTGTATGCCTAGATATAGAGACATTTTAGGTAGATTTGCTTATAAGTTTGTGCTAGAGTCAGAATCACACTTTCTAAATCCTTTATTTGACAATCCATCTAGTCCTGAAGAAATGAGTGAACACGGAGATCAACCCACTAGGACCCTTCAGGATTATATCCACCCTACATGCATAGCTACACCATCATGCATCATGTTTCCAACTAATACTCGCTAACTGGATTTTAAAATAGGGATGATACAGTTACTCCTTACGTTCCATGGCTTGGAAAATGAAAACTCATATGTGCACATTAGGGAGTTTGAGGAAGTAGTTGCGACTTTTCATAGTCAAAATGCAATTGATGACATTGTGAGACTTAAGTTCTTTCCTTTCTCTTTAAAAGATAGAGCTAAGAGTTGGCTATACTCACTGAGACCATGATCTATTGGGTCAGAATGAGATAACTCAGGTTTTCTTTGACAAATACTTTCCCCAACATAAGACCAATGCTTTGAAAAGGCAAATCTCCACCTTTGCACAAAAGGACAGTGAGACTTTGTATCAATCTTGGGAGAGATTTAAGGAGTTGTTGAGTATGTGCCCTTACTATGGGTATGAGAATTGGCACTTAGTGAGCTATTTTTATAAGGGACTTATATATAGAGAGCGCCAATTTGTGTAGATGACGTGTAATGGTGAGTTCTTACAAAAGATCCTGATGAGGCCATAGAATACCTCAATGAGCTTGCTAAAAAAACTCACACTTAGACTGGACCTAGTGCTACTAAAGCACAAATAGGTCACGATCTACAGGAAACCTAAATGGTGGTGGAATTTACCATCTTAGGGAAGAGGATAACCCAAAGACTAAGGTCAAAATACTCATTGGGGAACTAGATGTGTTAAAAACTAGGGGCTTAAAGCCAACACACGTGGCTAACCATGCAGAGTCTTTTGGACCATGTTTTGTGTGTGGCGGGGTAAATCATCTCGCCCAATAGTGTCCCACATTTGCTAAGATGAAAGAGATGTATGAGGAACAATGTAAAGCCTTAGGTATGTACAAGAAGCCTTTTTCACCTTTCTCTGACACCTATAATCCGGAGTGGCACAATCACCTCAATTTTAGCTGGAAGTTTGAAAACTAGCTGCCTACACAACCCCCTAGATCATATCCTGCACCATATCATGCACCTGTATCTTCTAGGAGTCCTTTAGAAGACACTTTGCATGCTTTTATTGAGGCACAGGGTAAGACTAACCAAACATTTGAAGCGTTGATTATGCAGGTTGTTGAAGAAAATAAGGAGATAAAGAGCCAAGTGTCCAAACTGATGAGCTCTTTGAGTGTGAATGAACGAGGTAAGGTCCCTTCTCAAGCTCAATCCACACCCCATGATCAACATATAGCGCATGTGAATGCCATTGTGACACGAAGTGGTAAGTCATTACACATCCCAACAACGAACAAATCAGAGGATGTGGAAAAGGGTCAAGATAGTAGTGATGCCGAGCTGCCCAAGGAACCTGAGGTGACAAAAAGTTATGTTAAGGTATCATTCCTTCAAGCTTTAAAATCAAGCAAGAAAACTCTGGATTATGGCACTCGGGCATGGCAACCAAAGTTTGAGGAGTTGCCTGAGAGAAGTGCAAAACAAATTCCTTCAAGTGTGAGAGCACCCAAAGTTGAATTGAAGAAGTTGCCAGAGCATCTAACTTATGCTTATCTAGGAGAGTAAGACAGTCTGGCTGAAGACGTAAAACTTAGAGCTCATGGGAGGCACCCTACAACATATCCTTTTATTTTTATTATTTTTTATATTTTTTTTCTTGTTTATTTTTAGTATTCTATTGTTTTCCAGTATTACCTTCATATTTCTTTTTCACGGTCAAATATGCGCATCAGTTCAAGTTTGGGGGTGTGCTATGAGCCATGCCAGCCTAGCTAGTTCTCCATCTCACAGGTCAGCTCTTTTCATGTTGTTCACACATTGGGGACAATGTGTAATTTAAGTTTGGGGGTATGGGAGACACATTCACACACACTTTGTCCCAGTTTTTTTATTTATTAAAGAGAAGATAAATGCATGCTCATGTTATTTTGAAATTTTGGTTGATCTAAACAAATACTGTGATGTGATGTCATTGGTGAGCTTAAAATCTTGAACACATGATTTAATGATAGAGTTTTAAAATTTCGTTACTTACTTTAGGCATTTGAGAATTCACATGTTTGATCTAATCTGACAGGAGCACATTAGCACAAAATAGTGTGAGATATGACATGTGAGTTTAATGTGTATGTTTCCATGACTCAACTGAAACTGGATGACTTGTTGGATAAACAATTAAAATAAAATTGCACAAAAAGAGAAAAATATTCATGATGATCATTAATAAAATTTTTGCTGAGTAACTGGACCTCTTACCTCAGTAAGCAATGAGTGTTCACATCAAAATGTGAGAATTTTATTCATAATGATCATTGAGAAAATTTCCACTGAGTAACTGGACCTCTTGCCTCAGTAAGCAGTGAGTGTTCACGTCAAAAGTTGGGAATTTTGCTTGGTAGCATTAAGGCCACTTTAGTTTTGTAGCCTTTTTTACTCGAGTTAGTAAGTCCTTGGGGGTGTCTTTACATTTAATGCCCTAAAATCATCTGGTTTGGGAGTTGTTGACTCAACACTCGCTACATGGGTCAATTAGAAAGTTTAAGGGAACTAAACATAGCAAAGTCTTGTAATAAAAGAGAGAAAAAAATAAAACTATGTCGTCGTTGTTCATTCTGATGAGAAATTCTGTGAATCTTGAGATATGGAGACATTACACATTGGAGCTACTTGAAAGCCTCATTTTTTTATGCTAATTCACTTTACACTGAGTCAGACTTGTGATGCCTTAGCCTGCCTTTTGTAAGTAATTAGATTTTAAAATTCCTATTCATTGCAAAGATGGGTTTATATTTTAAGCTTGCTCATGAATGAATATCATGGTTTTGTGTGCTACTTAAATTTTTGGACACCATGAATGATGGATTTATCTTTGTGTTCATTGTTTTTCATTTAGTTTTTTTTATGTTGTTTTGCTAAGGGACTAGCAAAATATAAGTTTGGGGGTATTTGATGAGTGCCAAATATTGCATATTTTAGCTCTTTTTTTTTACATTTGTTAGCTTAGGAGTTTGTTACTTTAAGTTGTTTTTCATTGTTTTACAAGTTTACAAGCACTTGGGAAGGAGTTTCACTAAATTACAAGAATTGCCCGTACAGATCAGAAATTTTTACAGATTAAACTATATTGATTCAGAAAGAACCAGAAGATGAGCCATATACGTTTTGAAAGATCTGGATGTCTATTTTCTGGGGAATTTTACGGCTCGTAAATATGATTTTTCTAGAGAAAGTTATGACAGTTTTAGTAGACAAAGGTCAGGTTGTGCGGGATTTCAGCGTGGGCAGAAGTTTTGAAGGGCATGTGAAGGCTTAAATCCCACATCCCACATCGGTTGGAAACACATTTCCGTATCCCACATCCCATATTAGATTGGAAACACATTGCACTCATGGAGTTCCCCTATAAAAGCCCCATTTCACTTCATCAAATGGGTATATAATCTTCAAGGCTTTGCTACCAAATAGTGTGCAGTCTGGAGGACTTTACTACCAATCGGAGCAATTCGGAGGGCTTTTGGGAGCAATCTGAGGAATCTCCACTACCAAGCGGGGATGTTCACGAAGAGTTCAAATTTTCCCTTGAGATTTTTGTTGTCCATATATTTATGGGTAACAAAATTCTCAAGTGGGGCTCGGGATGAACTTGCACAGTTGACGGTATTTTTGTTCATTTTTAATTTATGTATTTGATCTTTAATTATTAAAACTCTTTTGTTTTATTATTCGCAATTTATTAGTGATGTTTTTTTTTTCTAAATAGTCATAGAGTTTATTCTGTTTATGGATTCAGTCATCTTTTTTTATTGAATGGTTTAGCTCTTTGATTATGTTGGGATTAAGTGTTCATCTATATTGATTTAGTTCTTTGCTGCAATATTGCTTCCCGAGTATATTGTCGTCATTGGATTTTCTCAATAGTGATAATAATTGACGTATTTTAAAGTGGTAAATGATTTTTCAAAGGGTTACATTTGGTTTAATCTTGATTTATAAATCTATATCTTCCGATTGGGAATTTTGGAAATTGAGTTCCCAATTGAGTTATTCAATGAATTAAGAGTAATTAAAATACTGGATTTGTGCAAGGGATTCCTGACGCTTCACTGTTTATCAAATTTACTTTACTTTAATTTGCATTTAAAATTGATCTTGTTCTCCATTAATCATTCAATGTTTTTCTTTAGTTTCTTTGTTCCTTCTATTACTCTTTTAATTTCTTCCTGTGGAATAGACACCCCAAAGCTGTGCTACAACTACTGTGTTATTCTTTGGGCGTAATCACCTATCAACCAATTTATATCTACCACCAAATCAAAAGTTAATAATTTATTCAAAAATTATCACTATATATTTCATATTTATCTTGATTACTTAAAGTAAATCTAACTCACCATGTAGCACTTAAAGCTACCCGTGGATCACCTCATTGCCTTTCCTGCTTCTCTTAGCAATTTCTCCCAGTTGTTGGTAATCAACACCTGACATAATATTCGTATTAAATTCTAATTTATTCTTCAATTCTTCCATAATTTACACCCTTTGAAAACTCTCACTTTGAATTCCGAGAATTTCATGTATGCTAAATTTCAAAAATAAACTTCATGTTATTACCTTCTGTTTTTCTTAGAGTTTCTTTCAGTTCCCAAGTGTATAAAGAAATAGAGTAATTTAGATTTGAGATTGAAGAAAACCAAACAGAATTTGGTAAAACTAATAAAACAATTCAATATATAAAATTGTTTTTACGCAGCACCGCTTTTCACCGTTTAAATTTCAAGTGTTGTTTAACATGCAACACCTTTACACTTTTGTTGCAACATTTAGAAGTCCAGGTGTTGCATGAATTTGATGTTTTTTTTATAAAAAAAAAACATTTTTTCTTTTTCTTTTCCTTTTCTTTTATCTGAACAATTTTTTTTCATTCATTTTCTTTTTCTTTACACCACCACGTGTCCCTTTTTTTTAAGAATAGTTTTATAAAAATTAAATCTTTTGCATATATATTATTTTTACTCCATGTTATATTTATTAAATTACTTCTTTACCTTTTCTTTACGAATACGGATATTATATTACTCCACAAACATAACGGTCACGGCCACTAGGGATTTCTTTAGCAGTAGCTTGAGTATCTATTATTTTAAACTCCTAGAAAAATAGAAAGTAAAATACTTCAATTTTGAAATGGATTCATGAAAAACCAAAGAAATAAATAAATATACCAATGCAAAACGTTTTCACAACATGTGTTGGAAATCACCTTGACAAGATGCCCAGGTGGTCATCTTCCAAACACCCAAGTCTAGAATGACTTGTAAAGATTAGGAATCAGAAATAGGAACAGAAATCAAAGAAAGAAAGAAGACAAGCAATTTGTTATCGAGGTTCAACAATAGCCTACATTTCTGTGAGTTCCTCTGAACTCTCTGCACTAAATCAATGGTTCTTTTACAATGACAGCAACCCTCTCCAAGAAGCTCAAGTTCTTGAAGAAACCAAGAAGAGAAGAAAGTGTTGGTATTTATCTAAGGTTTAAACATATCTAAACATGTTTCAAAGATAGTTAAAGTCTAAGCCAAGGTCTGGAGGATTAAAGTTCAGCAAGTTAAAAGACTGCACACATATGTGTGCATCACTTTGGAGTAAGGTAAGGGTAGACGCACTAGTGTGTGCACTTCTGCACACAAGCTGAAGGTGTGTGCGCACTACAGGTGATCGCCAGCACCGCACCGCTTACAGCCCAGCACTGCATCATCTAGATTGCATGCCTCCTGAAGCGCCCCAGCACCACACCACTCCCCACCAATGGCGCACCGCCCAGAGAGTGTGCAAAGGGACTCTGCCAAGCACCGCACCGCGCCCTGTTGAGCACCTAGGCGCTAGGCAAAGTCAAGCACACATGGACAGCCTATTTTAACCCTCTCTTAGGTGCGTGGGTGCAAGGTTAAAATGCACAACACCACTTAGGAGTGGTGGAGGGCCATGATTAAGTGGTAATCATGATCAAAGGGTGAGGATTGAATCTCAAGAATGACCAAGATGTGGGTGGCTATAAAAGGGGTTCCCTAGCCTCATTTTTCACATATAGAAAAACACAAGTTTGTGACATACTTTGAGATCAATTGTAATACAAGAGACAATTTTGTGAGAGATATAAACATAAGAGGGACTTGGCTATTGAAGAAGAAGTTGTTTTTCCAACAAGTACCACGAAGGACCAGCGGAATAAGATGAAGAAGATGGCATACAGCACCATCTTCTTACACATGTCGGATAATATCACGAGGGAGTGCAGAGACTCGGAAGATCCAGCTGCAATATGGAAGAAACTAGATGAGTTGTTTCCTGCTAAGACTCTCCCAGATAAAAGTTATCTTCGTAAACGAATCTTTGCTTTTAAATTTGATCCTAAGAAAGAGTTGCAAGATAATCTTGATACCAAGATAAGGGGTGCATCAAATGGTAAAGGGTTGTTCTTTAAAAGAAGGCCAGCAAGTTGATATGGCAGCAACCATGGCTACTACTGGGACAGAGGTAGAGGAGAGAACTATGGGAGAGTGCACAGCAGCATGCATGGCTACACTAGGATAGAGGTAGAGGAGAGAGCCATGGGAGAGTGCACAGCAGCATGCATGGCTACTACCGGAATAGAGGTAGAGGAGAGAGCCATGGGAGAGTGCACAGCAGCATGCATGGCTACTATTGGGATAGAGGTAAAGGAGAAATCCATGGGAGAATGCATTCCAAACTGAGATTTGGAGGGAAGAGTTGCAACTACTGCCATAAGGAGGGTCATGTCAAGAAAGATTGCAAGAAGATGACAAGGGATAGAGGAGAAAGCCATACCAAGAATAGAGAGGTTTCGGTTGCCAAAACAGAACAGCAAGATGATGATGTTCTTGTTGTGTGGTCGAGTGTGAGCAAGGGGCAAGCAGGCAGCAGGAAATGGATCTTGGATTCCGGATGCACTCATCACATGTGCCCTCACTGGAGTTGGTTCAAGAATTTCAAGGAAACCAATGATGAAAGGTTTTTCTTGGGGAATGATATTTTTTACCAAGTGAGAGGCATAGGAGACATCCAGGTGAGGATGTTTGATGGAATGACAAGGCTACTAGAAAATGTGAGGTATCTTCCAGATTTGAAGAGAAATTTGATCTCATTGGGGTAGCTGGATTCCATGGGGTATACATGCAAAGTAGAGGGAGGAAAGATCAAGGTGTCCAAGGGATCTTTGGTAGTGATCAAGGCAGCAAGAAACGATGGACTCTATGAGATGATCGGAGACATAGAAATCAAGGATCAAGCAGCAAGCAGCAAGCTTGATGGCTGAGATGGACAAAGCAGCCCTTTGGCACACTCGCTTGGGAAATATGAGCGAAGATGGGCTGCAAGTTCTCAGCAAGGATGGCTTACTTGGTGGAGACAAAGTAAAGGAACTTGATTTCTGCGAGTGTTGTGTTCTTGAGAAACAACATCGAGTCAGCAACACCGGAGTGCACAAGTCTAAGGGCATTCTTGACTACATTCATGTGGACCTTTGGGGACCAGCAAGGACACCAACACAGAGAGGTAACATTTACTTTCTATCTTTAATTGATGATTATTCAATAAGAGTATGGGTTTATTTGCTTAAAAATAAATCAGATGCTTTGAATAAATTAGTGGTGTGGAAAGAGCTGGTAGAGACTCAAATGGGTAAAGTAGTTAAGAGGATAAGAACCGATAATGGCTTAGAAATTTTTAACCAAGAACTTGATCAATTCTGTAGGTTAAATGACATTCTAAGAGTATGACGGTTGTGGAAACCTCTTAGCAAAGTGGAGTTTCTGAGTGGATGAATAAGACCCTTATAGAAAAGGTTAGGTGCATGTTAATAGGATCCGGTTACCAAAATATTCTTGGGGAGAAGCTGTGGCTACAGCTGTATACTTGGTAAATAGATCACCCTCTAGAGCTTTAGAGCTCAAGACTCCCATGGAGATGTGGAGTGGAAAACCCCCTGAATTAAAAAACCTTAGGACTTTTGGGTGTGTTGCATATGCACATCAAAAGGAGGATAAACTTAGCCCAAGATATAGAAAATGTGTATTTCTAGGATACAGTGATGGGGTTAAGGGATATAGGTTGTGGTCCTTAGAAAAGAAAGGCATGAACTGATTATAAGTAGGGATGTTATTTTTAATGAATTGTTATTTCCCTACTTGGAGAAAACTAACCCTGCAGGGGCTAGTGAGCAAACCAGTCCGGAAGTTGTGGAGCATCGCATCAAGGAGAACTCGGTTCAGGTAGAGCAAAGGAGGTAAGAGGGTTCAGACCAGGTAGAGCCCTTGGATGAAGGCCAAGCTCAACAAACTCAAGAAAAGGCTGAACAAGAAGAGGTTGATGCAGCAAGTCAGAATGACTACTAGCTCACAAGAGACCGGGAAGGAAGGCTGGTTGGACCACCTTCAAGATTTGAGTTTGCGGATGTTGCAGATGCAGCAGCTCTTTAGATAGAAGGAGAGATGAGTGAACAAGAGACTTACATTAATGGCATAGGATGTAAGGATTCACCAAGATTGAAGCTAGCTATGGAGGAAGAAATGGATTCTTTGATGAAGAACAACTTCTAGGAATTGGTGAAAATTCTAGGAAAGCAAAAAGTTATAGAATGTAAGTGCACTTACAAGATCAAAGAAGGGTACCCTCCAGGAGATGAAGTCCGGAACAAAGTTAGGATGGTGGCAAATAGGTTCACAAGAAGAGAAGACATAGGTTTCACAGAAACTTTCTCACCTGGACACAAGGTGGAGAAGATGGTGAGTATCCTCATCTATGTCGATGATGTGTTGTTGGTTCAAAATAGTAGGGAGAGGAGGAAAGGTTTACATCTCAAATCAGTGAGAAGTTTGAGAGGAAGGATCTCAACCTTACACAAAAGATCCTTAGGATGTGTAGAATCCAAGAAAAGGAGAGAAACGGGTTAAGGGTTTCTTTGGTAATCGGTGTTCTCAGCAGATTTGTGAGAAATCCCAGAAAAAAGCATTAGCTTGGGATGAAATGGTTGCTGAGGTATTTGAAGGCTCAGTGGCAGCCAGTGGTAGCACTCATAACAACCGGGGCAGAATGCATAGCGGCTACGGAAGCCATAAAGGAGGCTATGGAGTGCAAAGGTTTATTGGACGAGTGGGAGGTCCTAAAAGAGCAGGTGGTGGTATCTTTGGATAGCTAAAGTGTGTGGCACTTGTGGAGGAATTTGGTGTTCTATGAGGGGACAAATTATATGGATGTTCGGTATCATTACATTCCGAAAAATGGTACGAAATGATGCATTCATGTTGACAAGGTAGCCACGGAAGAAAATCCTGCAGATTTGGGTACTAAAGTTCTACCTCTAAGTAAGTTCAATCATTGCTTTGGACTACTTAGGATTGGAGTTGGTTAATTGATGACTCAAGATGAGTTTGGATCCCGAAGCTCTCTGCAAAAATGGTTCGGGTTTAAACACTTAGACAAAGGTAGAGATTGTTGGTATTTGTCTATGGTTTAAACATGTCTAAACATGGTTCAAAGATGGTTAAAGTCTAAACCAAGATTGGAGGATTAAATTTCAGTAAGTTAAAAGACTGCACACATTTGTGTGCATCACTTTGGAGTAAGGTAAGGGTAGGTGCACTAGTGTGTGCACATCTACACACAAGCTGAAGGTGTGTGCGCACTACAAGTGATGGCCAGCACCACACCGCGCACAGCCCAGCACCGCACCATCCAGAATGCATGCCTCCTGAAGTGCCCTATCACCACACCACTCCTCACTAGTGGTACACTACCCAGAGAGTGTGCAAAGGGACTCTGCCCAGCACCGCACCGTGCCCTATTGAGCACCTAGGCGCTAGACAAAGTCAAGCACACATGGACAGCCTGTTTTAACCCTCTCTTAGGTGCGTGGGTGCAAGGTTAAAATGCACAGCACCACTTAGGAGTGATGGAAGGCCATGATTAAGTGGTAATCATGATCAAAGGGTAAGGATTGAATCTCAAGAATGACCAAGAAGTGGGTGGCTATAAAATGGGTTCCCTAGCCTCATTTTTCACATATAGAAAAACACAAGTTTGTGACATACTTTGAGATCAATTGTAACACAAGAGACAATTATGTGAGAGACATAAACACAAGAGGGACTCTTTGTAGTGAGGTTGGTTATAAAGGGAGAGAATTCTTGATGAGAGTCATAAAATATACTTTAACAGTACTTAATTGTTAGCATTTTAGGGTTGATCTAGGTTTTAATTGCACTTTTATACCTTAACAATTCTAAAGTGTCATTCTTGGATCATTGATTTGTTTTGATGCATTTTCAGGTGTTTGGAGTCTAAAAGAGAGGGAAATGCTACCGTTGAATAAAGCACAAAGATCCCATGCATATCAGAGTGAAGGAGTGCTTTTGGAAGGACAAAATGAAGTGAAGAAAGTGTGTGTGCCGCGACTTGGAAAGGAGTTTCACTAAATTGCCAGAATTGCCCGTACAAATCAATCATTTTTGTAAATTAAAATTGTACTGATGCAAGAAGAACCAGGAGATAAGCCATATATGCATAGAAAGATCCAGAAGTCTATTTCCTAGAGGATTTTACGGATCATAAAAATGATTTTTTTAGAGAAAGTTATGGCAGTTTTAGTAGACGAAGGTCAAGCTTGAAGATGCCTAGTGCGATCGCTCGTAAGTCTAGATTAGATAGAGAGCATTGTTAGTTCTCATCTTCTTCCTTTCTTCTCTTCTTGGTTTCTTCAAGAACTTGAGGTTTCTTGAAGGAGATTTCTATATTTGTAAAGAACCATTTTATTTAGTGCAGAGAGTTCGGAGGAACTCACAGGGACGTAGGCACATTGTCGAACCTCGATAACAATTGCTTGTCTTCTTTCTTTCTTTGATTTTCTGTTCTTGTCTTTGATTGCTATATTTCTTTCTACAAGTCATTCTAGACTTGGGTTTTTGGAAGATCACCACCTGGGCATCTTGTCAAGGTAATTTCCAACATAAATGAATAAGATAAGAACTATTACAATGCTCTCTATCTAATCTATACTCCTCTTACTTTACAACCAGCCTCTCTACAATGAGTCCCTCTTGTATTTTGTGTCTTTGAACTCTCACAAAATTCTCTCTTGTATCTTTTGTATTACTTTTTCATAATTGTTATTGAGAATGAAGCTAGGTGACCCTTTATATAGTGCACCAACTTCTTAACTAATCTTGAGTGTCATTCTCCACCCTTAGATCTTGATGACCAATCAACCATGGTGCTCCATCAATCCTAAGTGATGTTGTGCATGTTGGACTTGCACTCATGCACTTAACAAAAGATTAAATTAAGTTAATCATGTGTGCATCAGTGTGCCTAGCGCCTAGGCACTGAACAGGGCACGCTGCGGCCTTGGGCAAAACACCTTTTCACCACTTGTTGGGCGCCGCGACCTTGGGGAGGGGGTGCCGTGGCCTTGGTCTTCCTCCAGATCCTCCCTTGCTAGGCGATATAGCCTTGGAGGAGTAGGGCTGTAGTGCACACTAATGCTGGACCCTTCAAAGCTGTGCGCACTTCTTTGTCTTGCTGAAAAGAGATGTGTGCACACACCCAAAGCGAGGCGCACACTTGTATGCACTCCTTTAACATGTTGAACTTCACTCTTCCATCTATTGTTTAAACCTTAACCATGTTTAAACCTTAGACAAATACCAACAATCTCTACCTTTTTCTAAGCATTTAAACTCGAACCCATTATGCAGAGAACTTCAGGATCCAAACTCATCTTGAGTCATCAATCAACCGACTCCAATCCTAAGAAGTTCAAGGAAATGATTGAACTTTCTTAGAGGTAGAACCTTGGTGCCTAAATCTGCAGGAATTTCTCTCATGGCCTTCTTATCAACATGAATGCATCCTTTCATACCATTTTCCAGAATGTAATGATACCAAACATCCATATGCTTTGTCCTCTCATGGAACACCGGATTCGTCCATAAGTGCCACACACTTTAGTTAACCTAATACACCACCACCTGCTCTTATAGGACCATCCATTCATCCAATAACCCTTTGCACCCCATAGCCTCCTTTATGGCTTCCATAGCCGCTATGTACTTAGCCTCGGTTGTTAAAAGTGCTACCACCAGCTGCCACTAAGCCTTCACGTACCTCAACAACCACTTCATCCCAAGCTAAAGCTCCTTTTCAGGATTACTCACAAAAATGCTGAGAATACCCATTGCCTGAGAAATGTCGGGTCTAGTACTCACCATCATGACTATGATTGGTCCAATTGCACTAGAGTAAAGGACCTTTTCCATTTCCTTCTTCTCCTCATCTATTCCAGGACATTGTTTGCTGGAAAACTTAAAATGACCAGCAAGGGGAACCTTCACTGGTTTACCATCTTCTATGGAAGACCGAGAAACCTTCAATACATTTCTTTCCCTTTCCTGAATTCTTCTCATACCAAGGATCTTTTGTGTAAGGTTGAGATCCTTCCTCTCGAACTCCTCACTGAGTTGAGATGTAAACCTTTTCATCCTCTTCCTGCTGTTCTGAACAAACAACATATTAATGACATAGATGAGGATACTCACCATTTTCTCCACCTTGTGTCCAGGTGAGAAAGTTTCTGTGAAACCTATGTCTTCTCTTCTCGTGAACCCCTTCGCCACCAGCCTAGCCTTATTCTGGACTTCATCTCCTGGAGGGTACCCTTCTTTGATCTTATAAGTCCACTTACAATCCACAACTCTCTATTTTCCCGAAATGTGCACCAATTCCCAAAAGTTGTTCTTCCTCAAAGAATCTATTTCTTCCTCTATAGCTAGCTTCCATCTTAGTGAATCCTTACATCCCATGGCATCAATGTAAGTCTCTTGTTCACTCATCTCTCCTTTTGTCCAAGGATCTGTTGCATCCGCAGCATCTGCAAACCCATATCTTGAAAGTAGTCCAACCAGCCTTCTTTCACGGTCTCTTGTGAGCTGATAGTCCTTCTGACTTGTGCATCATCCTCTTCTAATTCAGCCTCCTCTTGAGTGCCCTGAGCATGGCCTTCATTAATGGGCTCTACTTGGTTCGAACCCTCTTGCCTCCTCTACTCTACCTTAACTGAATTCTCCTTGATGCGATGCTCCACAAATTCCGGACTGGTTTGCTCATTAGCCCCTGCAGGGTTAGTTTTCTCCAAATAGGGAAATAACAATTCATTAAAAAATACATCCCTATTTATGATAAGTTTCAATCCTTCTTTCTCTAAGGACCACAACCTATACCCTTTAGCCCCTTCCCCATATCCTAGAAACACACACTTTCTAGATCCTGGGCTAAGTCTATCATCCTTTTGTTGTGCATACGCAGCACACCCAAAAGTCGTAAGGTTGTCCAACTCAGGGGGTTTTCCACTCCACATCTCTTCGAGAGTCTTATGGTACACAACCCTAAAGGGTGATCTATTTACCAACTATGCAGCAGTAGACATAGCTTCCTCCCAAAAACATTCGGGTAATCAGGATCCCATTAACATTCACTTAACATTTTTCATAAGGGTCTTATTCATCCTCTAAGCAACTCCAATTTGCTGAGGGGTTTTCATAACCGTTCTATGTCTTATAATCCCATTTAACCTATAGAATTGATCAAGTTCTTTGTTAAAACATTCTAAGCCATTATCGGTTCTTAACACCTTAACTACTCTGCCCATTTGAGTCTCTACCAGCCTTTTCCACACCACTAACTTATTCAAAGCATCTGATTTATTTCTAAACAAGTAAAAACCTTGCTTGAATAATCATTAATTAAAGACAGAAAGTAAAAGTTACCTCCCTGTGTTGGTGTCCTTGCTGGTCCCTAAAGGTCCGTATGAATGTAGTCAAGAATACCCTTAGACTTGTGCACTCCGGTGTTGAAGCTGACCCGGTGTTGCTTCTCAAGAACACAGCACTCATAGAAATCAAGTTCCTCTACTTTGTTTCCACCAAGTAGGCCATCCTTTCTGAGAACTTATAGGACCTCTTCGCTCATATGCCCCAAGCGAGTGTGCCAAAGGGCTACCTTATCCATCTCAGCCATCAAGCTTTCTGCATGATCCTTGATCTCCATGTCTCCGATCATCTCATAGAGTCCATCCTTCATTGCTGCTTTGATCACTACCAAAGATCCCTTGGCTACCTTGATCTTTCCTCCCTCTATCTTGCATGTGTATCCCATGGAATCTAGCTGCCCCAATGAGATCAAATTCTTCTTCAAATTTGGGAGATATCTCACATCTTTCAGCAGCCTTATCATTCCATCAAACATCCTCACCTAGATGTCTCCTGTGCCCCTCACTTGGTAAGAAATATCATTCCCCAAGAAAACCTTTTCATCATTGGTTTCCTTGAAATTCTTGAACCAAATCCAGTGAGGGCACATGTGATGAGTGCACCCAGAATCCAAGATCCATTTCCCACTGCCTTCTTGCCCCTTGTTCACACTTGAGCACACAACAAGAACATCATCATCTTGCTGTTCTTCTTTGGAAACCAAAGCTTCTCCATTCTTTATATGGCTTCTTTCCTCATCCTTCATCTTCTCCTTGCAATCTTTCTTGACATAACCCTCTTTATGGCAGTAGAAACATCTCCCATGGCTCTCTCCTCTATCTCTGTCCTGGTAGTAGCCATGCATGTTGCTGTGCACTCTCCCATGGCTCTCTCCTCTACCTCTATCCTGGCAGTAGCCATGTATATTACTGTGCACTCTCCCATGGCTCTCTCCTCTACCTCTGTCCCAGTAGTAGCCATGGATGTTGCTATGCACTCTCCCATGGCTCTCTCCTCTACCTCTATCCCGGTAGTAGCCATGGTTGCTGCCATACCGAGTTACTGGCCCTCTTTTAATGAACAACCTTCCTCCACTTGATGCACTCCTCATCTTGGTATCAAGATCATCTTGGAACTCCTTATTAGGATCAAATTTAAAAGCAAAGATTCATTTACGAAGATACCTCTTATTACGGAGAGTCTTGGCAAGAAACAACTCATCTAGTTTCTTCCATATGATAACTGGATCTTCCGAGTCTCTGCACTCCCTTGTGACATTATCCGACAAGTGCAAGAAGATGGTGTTGTATGCTATCTTCTTCATTTTATTCCGCTGGTCCTTTGTTGTACTTGCTGGAAAAGCATCGTCTTCTCCAATCGCCAAGTCCACTTTCTATTGCATAAGAACAGCCTTAATCTTCCACTTCCATAGGGAAAAATCTCATTTTCCATCAAATTTCTCAACCATGAAGTTTGAAGCCATCTTTGCGGACAAGATCCCAGATTTATGCAATACCCACAAATGCTTTTTTCTATACCTCAAGAACACAATTGAAGATGGATCTTAACACTGTTCTTGAATCACCCTCAAGAACACGATCTAATCTTGATCTTTACTCCGTTCTTGAATCACCTAAGAAGTTGATCTTTGATTCTTGGAGTCTTGACTCCGTCACCTTCTTGTTTTTTCTCTGATACCCTCTCACCAAAGCGTTGATACCACTGTTGGAAATCACCTTGACAAGATGCCCAGGTAGTGATCTTCCAAACACCCAAGTCTAGAATGACTTGTAAAGATTAGGAATCAGAAATAGGAACAGAAATCAAAGAAAGAAAGAAGACAAGCGATTTGTTATCGAGGTTCGGCAATAGTCTATGTCCCCATGAGTTCCTCTGAACTCTCTGCACTAATTCAATGGTGCTTTTACAATCACAACAACCCTCGACAAGAAGCTCAAGTTCTTGAAGAAACCAAGAAGATAAGAAAGGAAAAAGATAAGAACTATTACAATGCTCTCTATCTAATCTATACTCCCTCAGTTTACAACCAGCCTCTCTACAATGAGTCCCTCTTGTGTTTTGTGTCTTTGCACTCTCACACAATTCTCTCTTGTATCTCTTGTATTGCTTTGTCACAATTGTTATTGGGAATGAAGCTAGGTGACCCTTTATATAGTGCACCAACTTCTTGACCAATCTTGAGTGTCATTCTCCACCCTTAGATCTTGATGACCAATCAACCATGGCCTTCCATCAATCCTAAGTGATGTTGTGTATTTTGGACTTGCACCCATGCACTTAACAAAAGAATGAATCCAGTTAGTCATGTGTGCATTAGTGTGCCTAGCGCCTAGGCACTGAACAGGGCGTGTTACGGCCTTGGGCAAAACACCTTTTCACCACTTGTTGGGCAATGCGGCCTTGGGGAGGGGGCACCGCAGCCTTGGCCTTCCTCCAGATCCTCCTTTGCTGGGTGCTGTGGCCTGGGAGGATCAGGGCCGCGGTGCACACTTATGCTGGACCCTTCAAAGCTGCGCGCACTTCTTTGTCTTGCTGAAAGAAGATGTGTGCACACACCCAAAGTGAGGCGCACACTTGTGTGCTCTCCTTTAACATGTTGAACTTCACTCTTCCATCTCTTATTTAAACCTTAACCATGTTTAAACCTTAGACAAATACCAACAACATGTATTACATTTATTATATTTATCATTTTCACTTTTCTCATAACAACTGCTGCTACCAAGGTTTCACTCGTAAAAGCTTAACTATCTAGTCTTTCTAAATCTTAGAAAAGTAGAAAGAAAAATAAATTGATTTTGGTATGGATTCACGGAAAACCAAAGGAACAAATGTGTTGAGTTAAATAATAAACTTAAGACCTGAATGGAAATAAATGAGAGATAAAAAGTAAGTTTGATAATTATTATTTGTTTTACAGATTTGTTAAATAATCTTCTTAACTAAATTTACAACCAACCAACACAAATAAATATAAAAAGACTAAATATATACTTTTTCATAGCATTTGTTGCCCTATATTTCTCATTTTCTATTTCCTCTTTCAAAAAATGGTACAAAATTCTTTTGTAGGCAACTCTGAAGAATTTATTAAATTCTATCTATCTTATTCTCTCTTTTATAGATTTGTTACTACTAATTTGCAGATTTGTTATAAATATGTTTAACTAAACTTACAACCAGCCAACATAAATAATTATAAAAAGATATATTTTTTTCATAGCATCTTTTGCCTTTCTCATTTTCTCTTACCTCTTTCATATAATGGTATAAAAACCTTCTAAAATCAATCTTGAAGCATTTATTGAATTCAGACTCTCAACAATTTAGCAAACAGCTTTCTGTATAATAGTGAAATAAAACAAATAAGCCATTCAAGTTTTTTTGATAATCATAAAAAAAAAAAATTATTTACCCAAAAGCAACGGTACACAAAGAAAAAAGCCTGCTACAAGAAACAAAATAGTAGAAAACCACATAGAGACTTATAACAAAACTCTAAGTTATAAAAGTAAGAAACAATAAAGTTGCATTTGGATTTATAAATTTGAAATGCATGTGTTTGTATTTCACTTTTATACTATAACATTCATATTTATGAACTAATCCAATCTTCAAAACTTGTGAATTTGAAATGCATTTTATAAAGATAATATTTCAAATCTACAAGTTTTCAAGTTTAAATGGCATCCTAAAATTTCAAAATTGATAGAGTTAAAATTTCATCCAAATTTTTTGAACAGTTGGAAATAACCTAAGTAAGATGCCCAGGTGGTGATCTTCCAAACACCCAAGTCTTGAGTGACTTGTACAAAGAATTTCAGCAATCGAACACAAGAACAGAAAATCAAAGAAAGAAAAAGAAGACAAACAATTGTTGTCGAGGTTCGGCAATGTGCCTACGTCCCCATGAGTTCCTCCAAACTCTCTGCACTAATCAATGGTTCTTACAAAGTTACAGCAATCCCCTTTAAGAACCCACAATGGTCTTGAAGAAACAAGAAGAAAAGAAAGGAGATTACAACTCACTCTCTATACTACTCTTTCTTGTATACAACCAGCCTAACAAAGAGTTCCTCTTGTGTTTGTCACTCTTACACAATTCTCTCTAAGTGTTTACAATTGATCTCACAATGTCACATTAATCTCATGTGTTCTTCTATGTATCTCTTATGTTATCTTATGTGAAAAGTGAGGCTTGAGAACCCCTTTTATAGCCTTTCATTTCTTGGACAATCTTGTGAATCAATCTTACCCCTTTGATCTTGATTTCCTCGAAATCCTAGGCCTTCATTTATCTCCAAGTTATGCTGTGCATTTTAGTCTTATACGCACTAGTTTTGGAGTGCCTTGAAGCCTCCTATATGCTTGCAAAGGAGTGTGCCTAGCGGTGCGCCGCTCAGCAAGGTGCGATGCGCCGCTAGGGCGGAATGCGCTGGTGGTGCTTCTGGACTGTGCGCCGCTGCCTGCTGCGTGGTGCACCCCTCACCTAGTCCTGGAACATGCCTTTCTAGAAGGCACAAGGCATGGTGTACACGGTGCACCGCACACTGGTGTTGTGCCTTCCTGCTTCAGCTGCTGTGCACACTAGTTTTTGCCTAAGTGCAGAAGTGCGCACACTAGTGCGCATGGTCTTCCCATGTTCCAAATTGATGCACACATGTGTGCAACCTTATAACTTGCTGAACTTTGATGTGCCATAATTGGTTTAGACTTTAACCAATTTTAAACCATGGATGAACCTGCTTGAACCTTAGATAAATAACAACAATCTCTACCTTTGTCTAAGTGTTCAAAAAACCTGAACCATTATGCAGAAAGCTTCAGGATCCAAACTCATCTAGAGTCTCCAATTAACCAACTCCAATCTTAAGTAATTCAAGGTGATGATTGAACTTACTTAGAGGTAGAACTTTAGTACCCAAGTCAGCAGGATTTTCTTCCGTTGCAACCTTGTCCACATGGATGCATCCTTTCGTAACATTTTCCTGAATGAAATGATACCGAACATCCATATGCTTCATCCTCTTATGGAACACAGGATTTTTACACAAGTGCAAGGCACTTTGACTATCTGAAAATACCATAACCTGCTCATCCAGTACTTTCAACTCTTCAAGCAACCCTTTGCACCACATAGCTTCCTTAATGGCCTCCGTAGCTGCTATGTATTCTGCCTCGGTTGTTGAGAGTGCTACCACTGGCTGTAACTGAGCCTTTCAACTTACACAATATCCATTTAAGTTGAAGAAATAGGAGGTAATTGATCTCCTTTTATCCCGGTCTGCTCCATAGTCTGAATCAGCAAACCCCTCAAGGCAGATTGCATTACCCCTCTTCTCATATACCAGCCCTACTTCTGGGCTTCCCTTCAAATACCTCAGCAACCACTTCATCCCAAGCCAATGCTCTTTCTCAGGATTACTCATAAACCTGTTGAGAACACTCATTGCATTAGCAATATCCGATCTAGTGCTCAACATGGTGTACATAATTGAACCAACCACACTAGAATAGGGAACTTTCTCCATTTCCTTCTTCTCCACCTCCAATCTTGGACATTGATCGCTGGAGAACTTGAAATGACCAGCAAAGGGAACCTTCACTGGTTTGCTATCTTTCATAGAGAATTTAGATATTATTTTCTCTATGTAAGAAGTTTGAAAGATCTTCAATCTGTTTTTCTCCCTTTCCCAGATGATACATATCCCAAGGATCTTTTTGCATGACCAAGATCCTTCATCTCAAACTCCTCACTGAGTTGAGCCTTTAATTTCTTTATTCTCTCCATGCTGCTCCCAACTAGCAACATGTTATCAACATAAATGAGGATGATCACCACCTTCTCAACTTTCTGCCCCTTATAGTACAAGTAAGAATCATAGTAGCTCTAAAAAAGTCATAGGCAAGCTAGAGAGAGAATCTCTCTACTGCTATAGTAGCTTGTCCAAGGTTTCTCTCCCCTCTCTCCTCCTCCACCTCTGTTCTCTGAGCTCAAATCACTACCAGCCTTAGCATGGGTAAGAAGAAACCCTCCAAGAAGCCTCCCTCTCAGTCCAAAAGCAAAATGATTTGGATTATGTCCAGAATCATTTCAAATCCAAAGCTGCTACAGTAGCAATGTCGCGAGAAGAAATTCTTGCAAGGTTGGGACTAGAAGTTCAAGTCAGATAGCTCTTCCTGCTCTAGGGGAGAGGAAGAATCTAAGTCCACAAGGCCCGAATTGGAAGGCTCAGCCTCAGGCAATGAAGGAAGCTCTCCCAGAGCTTCAATGGTGAATAGTACCCATTCTCAAGTTCAGGGAAAAGGAGCCAAGCAATCAATACAAGTTGAATCCTAGGACATTGAGGAGGAGAACTTAAGCTCCTCTGAGGAAAGTGAAGATGATTCAGTGCAAGCAGTGTCCTACTCTTCTAGTGAAGAAGATGTTCCTAGCTGTCAAGCTACTATTCCCAGGAGACCAGCTGAGGCAAGGAAAGGAAAGGAAGAGGTTAGAAAAGGTTCCAATCACCATTCTCCATTGAAGAATAAGGCACCCCCTATTGGTTCTTCTTCCAATGTGGTTCCCCTTAGTCAAGAGGAACCAGCTGGAGGTCAAGGAAATCCAAGGACCTCTAACAATGGTAGTATTCCACTGGATGAGGGTAAGAAAGCTCCCTGGGTCAGTTTGTTTGCAGATAATAGAAAGCAAAGTAAGGGCCTTCAACTATCCACTATTGAATGTGAAGGGAATACAGTTTGTGTCTCTGGAAAAGACATAGGGGAGGTGTTTGGAGACCACCCTTTCTGCTTGGTTGGCTACTTTGCTGGAAGATTTCCAAGGAGAGCTGCATTGAAGATGCTTACTGACTCATGGAAGGTAAAAGTCCTAACCCAATTCCATGATAGTGGTTGGATTATGTTTAAGTTTGAGAATGCATAAGCTAGTATGAATGTTTTGCATGAAGGGCCCTATCAAGTATATGGTAGACCCCTGTTATTGAAATCCATGCCTAAATTTTTCCACTTTTGTAATGAAGAAATCAGTACCATTCCTTTATGGATTCAGTTGAGGGGATTGCCCCTTGAATTGTGGATAGCCAACTGCCTAAGTAAGCTAGGCACTAAGCTTGGCAAGCCCTTATATGCTGACCAGTTCACTAACACCAAAGAAAGAATATCATATGCTAGGCTACTTGTGGAGATTGATGTAGCAAAGGAAATTAAATTTTCAGTGCCTGTTAGCTTCCCAAATAGGGACTCTTTTGAACAAAAGATTTTATATGAAAACCTACCTAAATTCTGTCACAAGTGTAAGGTCTTAGGACATGACCTTCACTCTTGCAACCATAGAGTGAACAAAGATATGGGGAGAAAGCCTAATGGAAAAGGGAGAGAGTTAGTGAGACAGGAAGGGCCTAAAGATCCTATGGAGCATGAAAAAATGGTGAACATCCAGAACACTGAGATAGTGGAGGATAGGCCAAGCTTGAGTCCTTCAGTCAGAGAAAGAACAGACCATGAGGCTAGAGATTCAAATCTCTTATAAAAGGATCCAGGTAGAGATGAGCCTGGTTTCAGAGAAACTAGGATGGTAGGGGATCAGGAGCCTCCATAACCTCCAATCCATTTGGTTGGTGGACTAAAGACTTCCCACCCCCTTGACCCTAGTAGAAAGGAAGCTGGGGTGAACAGTAATCCAAGTACTATTCCTGCCATAGCCTAGCTAGCAAAGAAAAAGTCTTCCCAAGATCCTCAAGGTACCCTTGATAAGACTCCAGGTGTGCAGGGGAGTGGTTTTCAGTTAGTAAAGAAAAAGAAAGGAAGATCAGCCTTGGAAGAACCATAATCAACTAGGAAGGGGGGGACAGCCCCCCTATCTACTCAATGATTGTAGCATGCTGGAACATCAGGAGCTTTCATAAGCCCCTGAAACACAATGGGGTGGTACACTTCATGAAAAGTAACAAGGTAGATGTAATAGGGATTTTGGAATGCAAATTGAATGAAGATAAGCTACACAGAATCATGGGCAATAAATTCAATATGTGGAGTCAGATCAACAACTTCTTTGCTCATCCCTCAAGCAGAATTTTGGTACTATGGGACCCTTCTAAGGTCAGTTTATCTTTCATAGAAGCTAGCTCTCAAGTTATTCATTGTAATGTTTCATGCTTAATTTTCTTATATAATTTTGTAATTAGTTTTGTTTATGGCTTGAATACCATAGTTGCAAGAAGACCCTTATGGGACAATCTTTGTAATTTTAGTTATGACTTGGCTGCTCCTTGGCTTGTAATGGGTGATTTCAATAATGTGTTTGCTACTGATGAGAAAGCAAATGGGCTGCCTGTATTAGATTATGAGATTAAGGACCCTACTTATTGTTGTGGAGAGACTGGACTATCTGATGTCAGTTCAACTGGATGCTTGTTTACTTGGTCAAACAATAAAGTTTGGTGCAAGTTAGACAGAGTGATGGTTAGCAATGTTTGGTATCAAAAGGGGTATAGGGCCCAAGCTGCTTTCCTTCCAGCTGGGTGTCTTTCTTACCATTCTTCATACCTGGTAAGATTGATGGATGAAGCTTGTGGGGGTAGGAGATCTTTTAAGTTCTTCAATATGTGGACTGATCATGACAAGTTCTTGGACATAATTAGAACCCATTGGGGTAATCCTATGGGAGGTACTAAACAACTCATCTTATGTTCACACTTGAAAGGTCTCAAACCCCACTTCAAGAAGCTCAATGAGAAGTGTTTCAGCCACATCTCTGAGAGAGCCATTGAGGCTTCAACCAAGCTGGTTAGTTTCCAACAAGAGCTCCATGATAATCCTAGTGATTCTGACCTGCAAACCATGGTGGCAAGTTTGAAGCTGAAAGCTTTCCAGCTGGCTGAAGCTGAGAAGAGCTTCCTATCCCAACAGGCTAAATGCAAATACCTTCTTAACAGTGATAGAGGGTCCAAATTCTTTCATGCCTTGGTTAAAAGGAAGATTAGAAAAAACCATATTGCTGTAGTAATGTCTTCTAATGGCACACTGACAACCTCTGAAGCTGAAGTGGTTCAGGAATTCATTAAGTTCTACAAGGATCTTTTGGGCTCATCATCCAGCAGTAATCCAATTGACAGTGAGGTTATTAGAGAAGGTCCTATTATCCAAGAAAATCAAGCCGAGACATTGATTAAGGATGTCACTAAGGAAGAGATTAAGGAAGTCTTATGGAGTATAGGGGAGGATAAGTCCCCTGGTCCTGATGGTTACTCATCCAAATTTTTCAAGAAGGCTTGGGAGGTTATTGACAAAGACATCATTGAGGCTGTCCAAGAATTCTTTCAGAATGGGAGACTACTTAAGCAGTTCAACCACTCAACATTAGCCTTGATCCCTAAATGCAAACAAGCTTCTAAAGTGGAGGACTTCAAGCCTATTGCCTGTTGTAATGTGATCTACAAGACCATCTCCAAGATTCTTGCCTCAAGACTTGCTCCATGTCTGAACCATAATTTCAATCCAGCTCAGGCTGCCTTCATTAAGGCCAGGTGTATGGCTGAAAACATCTACATGGTCCAAGAATTGCTTAGGAAGTATTGTAGGAAAATGATCTCTCCAAGGTGCATGATCAAGATTGACCTTAGAAAAGCATATGATACTGTTGAATGGGATTTTTGGAATAGTCTAATTGAGGGGCTTGGGTTCCCTGTAAAATTTAGGTCCTAGATCATGGAGTGTGTCTCAACAACAACATTCTCTCTTTCCATCAATGGCAGTTTACATGGGTTCTTTATAGGCAAAAGAGGTATTAGACAAGGAGATCCTCTTTCTCCTTACCTTTTTGTCATGGTAATGGAGTACTTGTCAAGGCTACTTGGGAGATTAAATGAAAGGGAGGGATTCAGATACCATCCTAAGGGTGACAAGCTCAAGATCACCCACCTGGCCTTTGCTGATGATCTCATTCTATTTGCTAGAGGGGAGGCTAAGTCAGTGGGACTGCTTATGAAGTGTGTCAACACCTTTAGTGAGTGTTCAGGGCTGAAAGCTAGCCTGGCCAAATCAAACTTATTCCGTGCTGGGGTCAAGCCAGAGGAGCTTATGGAAATCAGAAGAAGCACTTGTATGGAGGAAGGAAGTCTCCCTTTCAAATACTTGGGGGTTCCCCTTGCCTCTGCAAGGTTGAATGCTACTCATTACTCTCCCCTCATTGAGAAAATTGCTGGGTACATCAATGTTTAGGCTGGTTCTTCCCTATCCTATGCTAGTAGAACTGAATTGATCAAAGTAGTGCTTCAAGGTGTGGAGTGCTTCTGGCTTGCAATATTCCCAATCCCTAGTAACATTTTGGAAAAGATAATCAGGATGTGTAGAACCTTCCTTTGGAATAGTAAGAATGCAGGAATGAGGAAGGCTTTGGTTGCATGGGCTGATATCTGTAGACCAAAAGCTGAGGGAGTTTTGGGGTTGGTTGACCTTAAAGCTTGGAACAAGGCCCTCCTTACAAGGGTCCTATGGAACATTCATATGAAGAAGGATTCATTATGGATCCAGTGGGTTCAGCATTACTACCTCTAGAACAAATCCATATGGGAGATCAAGGCATGTAAGGATGACTCCCCTCTATGGAAAAGGATTCTGGAAATCAGAGATGATCTGATTGGTCAGCCCCCTTCATCACAGTAGGGCAGAACCAGGTTACAGGAATGGAGGGTGCAAAATGAGCTGAGCATAAGAAAGGTTTACAATGCAGTCAGACAGAAAGGCAATATGGTCAGCTGGGCTTCTCTAGTATGGTATGGCCATTGCCCCCCTAAATTCTCATTCATTCTCTAGTTGGCCATCAAGAATAGATTACTCACTAAAGACAGACTCCAGCGAGAAGGAGATGATAAGTTATGCCCTCTGTGTTTAGAGCAGAAAGAGACCAGGGATCACCTCTTCTTCTCTTGTAGAATCAGCAAGGAAACTTGGGACTCCATTAGAAAGTGGCTTGATTGCAGGAGACAAATGACTACCATTGAGAGTGCAATCAAGTGGACACTTAAAGTGAGAGTTACTGGCCCCCCAGCAATAGCCAAGAGGTTAGCCTTAGCAAGCACTGTGTACAGCTTATGGATGGCTAGAAATGCCAAACTTTTTGACAAGTCTTCTATCCTATCTACTAGCCTTGTGAAGAAGATCCAGTTTGTTATATATAAAATTGTATATGTTGCCTACCTTGAGATAAGGCTTATGTTGTAAACTCTATTGCATTTCTTTTTATGTGGCCTCTCGGATTGCCCTTGGGTTTGCCCAGAGTATGTGTTAGGCTGTTTGCCAGCTTCTAGGCTTCTAGTGTAAGCCTTTCTTTTATTTTGTATATGCTTATATTGTAAATCCTATGGGTATGCCCAGTGATTATTTTGTACATTTTTTATCATTTATACAAGCTTTATTTGCAGATAAAAAAAGAATCATAGTAGCTCCTCATGAAACCCAAGCTTATTACTAATGAATCAAACATCTTGTTCCATTGTCGAGGTGATTGTTTCAGGCCATAGAGAGACTTCTTCAATTTGCACACTAGCTCTCCCTGCCTTCCTTCCTCATAGCCTTCGGGTTGCCTCATGAAAATGGTCTCATCGAGCTCTTCATGCAAGAATGCAGTCTTCACATCCATTTTCTTAATTTTCCAATCAAATTGGACCACCAATGCTAACACTATCCGGATTGTCTTGTACTTCACAACCGGTGAGAAGATTTCGGTGAAATCTATGCCTTCTTTTTGTGTGAACCCTTTCGCCACCAGTCTAGCTTTATATCGGACTTCATCTCCTGGAGTATTCCCTTCTTTGATCTTGTATAGCCATCTACAATCCACCACTCTCTGTTTTTCTGGTTTTGGCACCAACTCCCAAGAGTTGTTCTTCATCAAAGATTCCATTTCTTCCTCTATAGCTAGTTGCCACTTTGACGAATCCTTACACTCCATGGCATCCGTGTAAGTTTCTAGTTCAACCTCTCCTTCTCTCCAAGGAGCTGCTACATTAGCATTTGCAAACCCATATCTCAAGGGTGGTCTAACCACTCTCTTTCCCCGGTCTATTGTGAACTGATAGTTATTTACTGCATCAACCTCCTCTTGTTTAGCCTCTTCTTCTTGAGTTTTTTAAGCTTGGCCTTCATCCAAGGGCTCTACCTGGTCCAAACCCTCTTGGCTCCTCTGCTCTACCTGAACTGAATACTCCTTGATGCGATGCTCAATAATTTCCGGACTGGTTTGCTCACTAGCCCCTGCAGGGTTAGTTTTCTCCAAATAAGGAAATAATAATTCATTAAAGATAACATCCCTACTTATAATTAGTTTCATGCCCTTCTTTTCTAAGAACCACAACCTATAACCCTTAACCCCATCACCATATCTTAGAAATACACATTTTCTAGATCTAGGGCCAAGTTTATCCTCCTTTTGATGTGCATACGCAGCACAACCAAAAGTCCTAAGGTTGTTTAATTCAGGGGGTTTTCCACTCCACATCTCCATGGGAGTCTTGAGCTCTAAAGCTCTAGAGGGTGATCTATTTATCAAGTATGCAGCTGTAGCCACAGCTTCTCCTCAAAAATATTTTGGTAACCCGGATCCTATTAACATGCACCTAACCTTCTCCATCAGAGTTCTATTCATTCTTTCAGCAACTCCATTTTGCTGGGGTGTTTTTACAACCGTCCTATGCCTTAGAATGCCATTTAATTCACAGAATTTATCAAAATCATTATTGCAAAATTCTAAGCCATTATCGGTTCGTAAAGCCTTAACTACCCTACCCGTTTGAGTTTCCAGCAACTTCTTCCACACAACAAATTTATTCAAGGCATCAGATTTATTCCTAAGCAAATAAACCCACACTCTTCTTGAATAATCATCAATTAAAGACAAAAAGTAAAAGTTACCTCCCTGTGTTGATGTTCTTGCTGGTCCCCAAAGGTCTGAATGAATGTAATCAAGAATCCCTTTGGACTTGTGCACTCCGGTTTTGAAGCTGACCCGGTATTGCTTCCCAAGAATGCAACTATCACATAAATCTAGTTTTTTTACTTTGTCACCACCAAGTAGACCTTCCTTGCTAAGCACTTGCAGGCCCTTTTCGCTCATGTGTCCCAAGCGAGTGTGCCAAAGGACTGCTTTGTCCATCTCAGCCATCAAGCTTGTTGCTTGATCATTGGTTTCTGTTTCTCCGATCATCTCATAGAGTCCATCGTTTCTTGCTGCCTTGATTACTAACAAAGATCCCTTGGCCACTTTGATTTTTCCTCCCTCTACTTTGCATGTATACCCCATGGAATCCAGCTACCCTAATGAGATCAAGTTCCTCTTCAAATCTGGAAGATATCTTACATTTCCCAGCAGCCTTGTGACTCCATCAAATATCCTTAATTGGATGTCTCCAATCCCTGTCACTTGGCAAGAATTATCATTCCCCAAGAAGACCCTTCCATCATTGACCTCCTTGAAATTATTGAACCATTCTTTGTGAGGGCACATATAATAGGTGCACCCGGAGTCAAGAATCCACTTTCCACTGCCCTGCCTTCTGCTCACATTTGAGCACACAACAAGCACATCATCTTGCTGTTCTCCCTTGGCAACCAAAGCCTCTCCATTGTTGGTATGGCTTCTCCTCTAATCCCATTTCCTCTTCTTGCAATCTTTCTTGAAATGGCCCTCCTTGTTGTAGTTGAAGCATCTCCTTCCTCCACTAAGTCTTGTCTTGGAGTGAGATCTCCCATGGTTCTGCCCTCTACCTCTTGATTTCTCCTGGTAGTTTCCATGGTTGCTACTGCCATTCCGAGTTGTTGGCCTTCCTCTTACGAACAGCCCATCACCACTTGATGTCTCCTTCATCTTGGCCTTGAAATCATGTGCCCTTATGGCATTGATCACAATCTCCTTTGTCAAAGTATCCCTTCCATACTCAATGGCATTAATCAAGTTATCAAAGCAATCAGGAAGAGAATTTAATAAAATGACAGCCAATTGTTCATCCGGAAAAATAATGCTACAGCTACTCAAATCTTGAACTAGCTTATTAAAGACATCCAGATTATCTTGCAACTCTTTACTAGGATCCATTTTAAAAGCAAAGATTCTTTTAAGAAGATAAATCTTGTTAGGGAGAGTTTTGGTAAGAAACAACTCATCTAGTTTCTTCCATATGACAGCAGGATCCTCTGAGTCTCTGCACTCCCTTGTGACACTATCCAACATGTGCAAGAAAATGGTGCTGTAAGCCATCTTCTTTATCTCGGTCCGCGGGTCCTCCATAACACTTGCTAGAAAAGCATCATCTTCTCCAATGGCCAAGTCCACTTTCTGTTGCATTAGAATCGCCTTGATCTTCCGCTTCCAAAGGGTAAAGTCTCCCTTTCCATCAAACTTCTCTACACAGAAATTTGAAGCCATCTTTTGTGGACAAGATCCCAGATTTATGCACTACCCACAAATACTTTCTTCAACCTCAAAAACACAGATCAAAGATGGATCTTAACACCATTCTTGAATCAAATTTCAAGAACACAACTGGATCTTGATCTTTACACCATTCTTGAATCACCCAAGAAGTTAATCTTTGATTGTTGGAGTCTTGGCTCCGTACCTTCTACTTCTTGCTTCGATAACCAGCTGTGCAGCTCTAATTCTACTGACCAAAGCTCTGATACCACTATTGGAAATCACCTAAGTAAGATGCTCAGGTGGTGATCTTCCAAACACCTAAGTCTTGAGTGACTTGTAGAAAGAATTTCAGCAATCGAACACAAGAACATAAAATCAAAGAAAGAAAAAGAAGACAAGCAATTGTTGTCGAGGTTCGGCAATGTGCCTACGTCCTCGTGAGTTCCTCCGAACTCTCTACACTAATCAATAGTTCTTACAAAGTTACAGCAATCCCCTTCAAGAACCCACAATGGTCTTGAAGAAACAAGAAGAAAAGAAAAGAGATTACAACTCACTCTCTATACTACTCTCTCTTGTATACAACCAGCCTAACAAAGAGTCCCTCTTGTTTTTGTCACTCTTACATAATTCTCTCTAAGTGTTTACAATTGATCTCATAATGTCACATTAATCTCATGTGTTCTTCTATGTATCTCTTATGTTATCTTATGTGAAAATTGAGGCTTGAGAACCCCTTTTATAGCCTTTCATTTCTTGGGCAATCTTATGAATCAATCTCACCCCTTTGATCTTGATTTCCTTGAAATCCTAGCCCTTCATTTATCTCTAAGTTATGCTGTGTGTTTTGGCCTTGTGCGCACTGGTCTTGGAGTGCCTTGAAGCCTCCTATATGCTTGCAAAGGAGTGTGCCTAGCGGTACGCCGCTCAGCAGGGTGCGGTGCGCCGCTAGAGCAGAGTGCGCTGGTGGAGCTTCTGGATGGTGTGTCGCTACTTGTTGTGTGGCACGCCCCTCACCCGATCCTAGAACATGCCTCTCTGGAAGGCGCACTGCCTGGTGTGCGCGGCGCACCGCACACTGGTGCTGTGCCTTTCTGCTTCAACTGCTGTGCACACTAGTTTCTGCCTAGGTGCAGAAGTGCACACACTAGTGTGCATGGTCTTCCAATGTTCCAAATTGATGCACACACATGTGTGCAACCTTCTAACTTACTGAAATTTGATATCTAATAATTGGTTTGGACTTTAATCAATTTTAAATCATGGATGAACCTGCTTGAACCTTAGACAAATAACAACACGAACTAACTTTACATACATTACATGCATTTCAAATTGATGTTTCCAAATGAAGCATAACATACCAAAAAAATTTCCCCTATAAAATATTTTTATTGATCCTCATTGTACATTCAAGAAAAAATACCAAGTGAGATAATATTCTCTTCATCATAGCTGCATCTCTTTTCAGAAGATGGTTGAATCTCCATGTCTTTTGTTCCGTTCTCAAGTCCCTAAACTTATGAAGTCTCGTCTCTGTCGTGGACCAATTTGTTAACATACCACCAAACCATTTTTTATTAACATAATAACACCGAGCCCTTATTGCAGCTCGCGCCATCAAATCAACTACTTTATTTTTTGTCCTAACAATTAAGAATTTTTTCCCCTTACTTGTTGCATCAAACACTAAATCACAAGCTTATGATAAAAAAAAAAATGAGCAGTTCTAGTTAGTTTTGTAATATGAATACCTTTACGCTTTGTAGAGATATAAGCTGCCATTCTAGGATTTCATTTCTTAGTTCCATAACCAAAATGAACTCCTGCTTCCATCATCTCTTCCAATTTGATGTTCCAATATCTTTTTTCCATTTCTTCTGACACAACCTCTTTTTTTTTTTTAAGAGAGACGAGGTACCCTGAAATAAAAAATTGTTCCGATGGAACCTTCTCTTCTACTGGAGATTGGCCGTTTATTCACGATCCAAGCCATTACTTTCTATTCGTTGTTATCTTTATTACTATTAACAAATTAACAAATCAAATGACTACAATAAACAACAAATAGTTAAGTTAAAAATATGAAATTGTTCGAATGTATTATGTAAATTCTTCGAAATGCAAAAGTCAATCAATAGAAAATGCATTTTCATTCATTTATAACAAAATACTACATAAAAAGATCTATTCAAGTAAAAAAGGAGATAATAAAAAAATATTTCTAATAAGTCTTCTCCTTATAAACCATTTAAGAAAAATATACCTAGTTTATAAATTCTCAAAAATTTCAAAAGAGAAACAAAAATTCAGGTTTTTTCAATAACTATAAAGTTTTATGTATCTCAAATTTGCATAGCACAAATCACATTCTAATAAAATAAAAAGAAAGGAGAATATCCATGAGTAATAAACTCACCTTGAAGCTGTAACCTAAAGAATCCATTCAACACGCAAAGTCTCAGACCAACTCCTTGATACACAATGGGGGAAGGAATGGTGGTTAGTTTTGTATTTAATTGCAATGAACCATCTTTTTTTTCTCTCCCTCCCTTAATTTAATTAACCTTTTGTGATTTTATTAAACTATGATATTGATAATTTGAATAGGATCTTTTGGTTTTCACTAGGGCATATTCTTTTTTTTTTGTTGAGTTGTATCGAGTATTTCGTTACAATTTCGTTTTTGTTCTTAGTGAGTCAATTTTATTGGTTTTCGTTGTTGTATTCTTGGGAATGCTAATCATATTTTGTCATATTTATATTTCAAATCTTATTTTTTATCCCTGTATTCTTCCTATTTTCTTCCTTTTCTTACTCATTTCTTCTCCCATTTTTTTTATTCTATGTAATATTGCTTTTTGATGACAAGCCTATAAATTTAAACTGATTTCTTATGAACTTTGAGTATTGTTCTTGATATATTGAAAGATAGATATTTTAATTCTTAATTTTTCATATGCCTAAGATTTGATGGGAAGAAAAGTTGAAATACATTCATGGTTTGAAAGCATACTTGTACAATGATATGAATGTTTTATTAAATGTCTTTAAAGTTATGAATAGACTATAAGTTTTGATTTATACTTTTCTTGAATTTATTTATCTTCGAAATTTCTTTCTTGGTAAAGATAATTCATTTTTCTCAAGTACATAATGTTGTGGTTATATATATATATATATATATATGCATTAGATATATCTCATTTTCTCGTGTTGTTTATTTTTCTCTTATGAATATCCATTATTGCAAACTAATATTGGCTTTCAAAATCAATTGATCATTTCATGAAATGATCAGGTTTAGAGGTGTATTAGACTACCAATTCTATAATAGTAGCATTTCTCTTATATGGGTGGTCATGTATGACATCCTCTTCTCAGGCTAAGGTTTCTTTTGTAAATAAAACATATTTATGTGTAATTTAAACTACATTGTTTTATTTTGTTGAGTTTTTGAGAGATTTTCTAACTTGAGTTTTGGTTTGTAATTGTCAAGTGTTTCAATTCAGTTGACAGAGGATCCAGAAAGGTAACCATATGAATTTAAATCGTGGTATTCTTCCTCTCCAAAGGCATTTTCAGGATTGTTTCCTTCAAATCATAATTATTAGTGAATTTGTCTAATGCATTCATGTTTCATTATCAATACGATCGCCAATTTCAATAAGACATTTCAAATAGGTTGCCACTGAATAGTTTGGTAAAACAGCCACATTTACTCCCTTCCTACTTTTCCCTTAATATATCTCAACCTTAGCCAAATAAGCTTTTGTCTTTGCCCTTATAGCCTTCATAAGCACAAAATTTCCTTCACCTAATTGATTAGTTATACTTTCCTTTTTCAGTTTTCCTATTCTTGATTTTAGCACATTTTGGAGCACATTTAGGATGAGTAATTGGGTCATCAAAGTCAACAACGGTATCAGGATCCACATCTATATGCACCCCTATTGAGAAATGATTCATGTAAATCATTTTTTGTAATGACCTATCCTCAGGTGGGCTCTACCCAAGACGGAATCGACACTTTTAAGCTCCAAACCCTATCCTGAATGTCGTGCACACATATTGACTTACAATATAACTCACAATTTAACATAATCAATCAAATGATCCCATGTACAATCATATTTATACAACAAAATTAATACATCACTTCTTTAATTTTCGTACAATTTATAGACATTTAAATTTCTCTCTTTTTTTATATACACAACATCTTTAAAACAAAATCCTACACTTAAGACAACTCTAAGGATGCCATTTCCAAACCACCCGTATAAAGTCAAACTAGCAGCTCTCAACCAGAGCTTTCTCCCTTTCTCCCATAATCAACTACTACCTAGGGAAGTAAAACATAAAGACAAGGGTGAGCTTTAAAAATCTTAGTGAGTAACACATTACTCAAAGTATTTGATTTTTAGTTTCATTTACCAATTCATATTATCATTAATTTGATTAGCATAATACTTTAAGTCATTTCCATATCTTTTGAATCTTTAATCATTATATTTCTTACATATTTTCAATTCAAAGAAGAATGCTCATCACGTAATGGCACTATACACCATATTATAATCACAATGAATTCATCATACATTCATACAATCATTCACAATCCAGTCTCATATTTTCAACATCACAAAAAAACCAACCATATAAACACAGCATTATCTCGTCACATAAATCAACATCATATGCCCTTCATTGGGTAAATCACATCATGTGCCCCTCATTGATCCAATTACATAAATCATCATATAAAATGCAATGCAATGCATAATCACATCTCGGTTCATTTCATCTCTCTCATTTCATTTAATCTTATTTGCCCCTCGCTAGACTAATCATATCATAATGGGGACGTCTCCCCACATACCGCCACGTCTCTTAGAATCGTCTCTCAGTATATATCCTCAGATCCTTTTCACTTCTTTCTTGGGCGAGGTCCTATCATTCCAAATTTTTCTTCAGTACCCTTTCACCCTTTCTGGACAGGCCCTACATTGACATATACACTTGAATGACTCAACATGTTCATAATGGGAGCAAAATTTTCACACAACAACCATAAGGTCATATTTATGCAATGCATCCATATCTCAAACCAATCATAAATAAAATTAATCATACATCCAATTCATAACAAATCCACCATATCACAATCACAATCCTTTTAATAATAACATTACATTTTCCCATATCTGCAAAAAGAATACATTTTTCAATAAATCAACAAATAGTTTGTATACATCACAAATTAACTATAAATATATGTATATATACCTTAATTTCATATCTATCAATTGTTAGTTCCTTCTCGCTTACTAAGAGTAAGATGTACTGACCTCGCTACCCGATCCACAAACTAACCTTAAACTACTTCATTTACCCTTCAAAGTTGTTTATTACTTGATCCTAGAAGTAAAATAACACTTAACCCCATCATTATCGATCATTAAAGAATTTTATGCAACCCCATAAGTATTTGTATACTTTAACTATCATGTGCGCATTTCGCACATAATCAAAAATCGAAAAATCAAAGTATTATGCCCCTTTTTCTTCCCTTTTTCAAATCATCAAGTTTGAGTTTTAAAAACATTTTAATATCAAGAATAATAGGGATTTTAAAGGTGTTTTAATCACGCTTCCAATGTATATAAATATTAAAATCACTTTGGAAAAGTTTCACATTTAAAAACTGAAAGAAAAAACACATTTTTTTTTAAATCAGCATGATGTAATCAACTAAGCACCTGATTCAGTCGACTGCAAAATAGACCAAAATCTTCATCTAGTCGACTGGACACCTGATCCAATCGATTGGATTCTCTGGTCCTGCACAATTCTGGTTTAGATGCTTCATCTAGTCGACTGGGTCCTCTGTTTTCAGCAAAAATCTTCACGAAAAAATCATTTTTTTTTCTCCAAAAATCTTCTTCATTTCCAAGGGACTTAACAAATCTTTCAAGACATAAGTTTCTTATAGTTTTAAATCAAAAACTTTACATCACCCATGATAACAATTGAACTTAAAACTCTCAAATTAACAAATTTAACACAAAGCTTATTTTTCTCTTGAAATAATATGTTTTTGTAAAACTTTTCTTAAGTAACCTCAAATCTACAAACCCAAACTAAAATTTTAAGTTTAGAAACATACTTGATGATTAAAGATAGAGAAAGGTAAATTTTTACCTTGGTTTTGAGTATTTTCCCCATCTTTTTTCCTCATCTTTCTCTTCTTATTGTTTTCTTCTCTCTCTCTCTCTCTCTCTCTAGAGAATTATACACAAAAATATGATCTCTTTTTTGCATTATTACAAGTTACCCTTCTATTTCTTCTTCTTTTTTTTTCTACATTTCACCACACCTTTTTTCTAGAATTTCTAGATTTACTTAATTTTTCTTACAATCATTTCAAAAACTTTGAAATCCTCCTATGACATATGTTTTTATTACTTGATTATTAGTTTATTTCTAAGTCTCACTAATCTCAATATGAATTTATTATAATTTATTTTCAAATAAACACACTAATTCGCATAGAAATATACTCACGTGATTTAAAATAATTTCAATAAAATACCAAACTCTACAATTCTCTTCCACTAATAAAATTTCGTCCCCGAAATTGTTCTAGCTTAAGTTCGCAAATGAATAGGGTTTTTATTTTCTTCATACCTACCTCATTACCTACTACAATTCATCAACTTTCCCATTCTTTCAAAGTAACATTATCTTAAGGTAAAGCTTTGTTCAGACCAAAATTTCAATTTTCCTCTAAATCATTTCTAATTCGTTATCATATTATCTCAATTTATTTATACTGCACATTTTAACACATCTTTTCAATTGAATTTACTTGATTTAACCGAAGATCCAAATTACGCATCAAATAGTATTTTACACCTCATGCACTCACCCTCTTTCTGTCTCTTAATCATTTCATGTGATAAAAGTTTCAAATTCAAATTTTTACATCATCTAATATTGTCTCTATCTCTAACTTTTTTCATTTCTTAACTCAAATTAGTTCCTTAGTTCTCACTCACCATATCTTTTTGCTCTCATTCTTTACTACTTAAAACACCCTCATAAATTAAGCCCTTCATCAAAAGCTCATTTGTTCTCAACATTCAAAATTCTAAACACTTCTTTTCTCCAAATAAATACAATACCCAGGATTTATCAATCATCTTATTCCAAAATTTTAGATTCAACTCAAATTTAGTTCACCCACCATTTTCTTAACCCATTCATTTCACATCTTTCATTTACTTTAGTATAAATTAATTAACAACCTCAAACTCATCTTTCTATATACTCACACAATTTATAGCATCCTCCCATCACTTTGATCCATCTAGTGGCTCATCTTTTTAAAAATTTTAAATCTTTTAGTTCCCATTCAAACTTTTCCACCATTAAATTATATCAAGTGTGTACTGAATTCCATCTAGAGTCACTTATCTCTATTTTTAAAGAAACAAAATTTCAATTAATTTTGTCACCATCTCAAATAAACTCCCTTAATTAATTCATCCTCCCAATTTTCTTCACTTATAATTTCACTTGTTCTTTTAAAAACTCTTCTCAAACTTTGATCATACCTTAAGGTCATTACTCTCCCTTTTTTCTTCAAATCTCTTCACTTTGCACAAGTTCTCTTGATTAAATCTGCCACTCATTGTTCATAATCATATAGTCCACATATAATATCATAACACTACTCATCTTGCCCATCTAGTTCTCATAAGAATTTTTAGATAACTCTTTACTTAAAAATAATTGCGATGTTCTCCACATTATTTCAATCATCATCACATTTTACTTAAAAGCTTGCCAACTTAAACTTTTCATGCTATAATTTTCTTGTTCCTTGGTACCATACTCATTCACATAATGTATCACCTTATTGTAACAAAAATTCTCACCGATTCTATTTAAATCTTTATGTCATCTTAGTCTTATTAATCTTTCCACCATCAAGGTTGCTGACATTACTGTCATTGCACTACTATTGGAGATTCTCAACATATGTTTTTAATCACTAATTAAACGTTTACCTCTTTCAAATCTCATTATTTTACACTCCTCCCATCCACCTTCTTAGTTCCACAAATATTACCATTCACTTTATTCATAAAAAAATATTTTCACCATCATTACCAAAACTTAATTACCTCTCTTTTTATCCATCAAGATAAAAAGATTTTTACATAAACTCTTTACACTTTAACTGACCTTTTCATCATTTAGCTCATTGAATCGTATTTTCGTCACATCTCTACTAACCTCTATTTCTTCATAAGTATTAAAATCCTTACTTTACCTTTTTTCAAGTTACTGTTTCTCATTCTTTCTTCTACTCATCATAATTTTTACTATTATTAAAGATTCATGATTCATTCACAATTAATTTACATAACTTTGCTCATTTGGAAATTTAAATCTTCTAGAAATTTACCCACATAACACTTTCTATGCCTCCCCCTTTATCAAACACTACCATTTCCCATGTGGTATTTTAGAATTCCAACAACCCTCACTAGCTTAACCATCATTGATAATATATTCATTATTTATTTGTTGGTGTTTGTCCAAGGTTTAAACAAGGTTGGAAGAGGTTCAGCATTTATCCTTGAAGCCTCAGCACACTAGGTGTGCGCTTCAGCACACAGCAGGAAAATGGTCCAGCATCAGGTCAAGCAACGGCCCAACCTTGTCTAGGCCGTGGCACATAGCAAGAAGGAGTGCAAGGAGGAGGGGTAAGCTACGACGCACAGAGTGGCAGCAAGTGTGCCCTGCTCTAGGCCGCAGCACACTCTGTTTCAGGCCACAGCCTGAAGGCACACTGATGCACATTGGTTCAGCCTTTGTTAAGTGCATGGATACATGTTCAAAACGCACAAGATCACTAAGGATTGATGAAGGGCTATGGATGATTAGTCCTCAAGATCTAAGGGTGGATATTGACCTTAAAGAATGGTTAAGAAGTTGGTGCACTATATAAAGGATCACCTAGCTTCAATCTCAACACATTGTGACATACAAGTGATCATCATACAAGAGAGTTAAAGTGCAAGTGTGAGAGTGCAAAGACACAAAACACAGGAGAGGCACTAGAATAGATCTCAAAAGAAAGGCTGGTTGTAAAGAGAAAAGTAGTATAGATTGTGGGTAGAATGCTTTTGTAATAGTTCTATCACTTTCTTTCTTCTCTTCTTGGTTCTTCAAGAACTTGGGTTTCTTAGAGTGGAGTTGCTGTAACTTGTAAGAACTCATTGATTTAGTGCAGAGAGTTCAGAGGAACTCACGAGGACGTAGGCTATTGCTGAACCTCAATAACAATTGCTGTGTTCTTTCTTTCTTGCTTTGGTTGCTGTATTTGTTTGTACAAGTCATTCTAGACTTGAGTGTTTGGAAGATCACCACTTGGGCCTTCTTGAGAGGTGGTTTCCCAACAGTGGTATCAGAGCTCGCACAGCCGGGTATCGGAGAAAGAACGAAAAGTATCGGAGTCAAGACTCCAAGAATCAAATATCAACTTCTTGGGTGATTCAAGAACGGAGTAAAGATCAAGATCAGATCATGTTCTTGAGGGTGATTCAAGAATAGTAGTGAGATCTATCTTTGATCATGTTCTTGAGGTTTAGAAGAAGTTAGAAAGCAATTGTGGGTGCTGCATAAATCTGGGATTTTCTCCGCAAGATGGCTTCAAATTTTTGTGTTGAGAAGTTTGATGGAAAGGGAGACTTTGCCCATTGGAAGCGAAAGATCAAGGCTGTTATTATGCAACAGAAGGTGGACTTGGCTATTGGAGAAGATGATGCTTTTTCAGCAAGTATCATGGAGGACCAGCGGATTGAAATGAAGAAGATGGCATACATCACCATTTTCTTGCACATGTCGGATAGTGTCACAAGGGAGTGCGGAGACTCAGAAGATCCTGCTGTCATATGGAAGAAACTAGATGAGTTGTTTCTTACCAAAACTCTCCCTAATAAGATTTATCTTCTTAAAAGAATCTTTTCTTTTAAAATGGATCCTAGTAATGAGTTGCAAGATAATCTTAATGTGTTTAATAAGCTAGTTCAAGATTTGAATAGCTGTAGCATTACATTCCCGGATGAATAATTGGTTGTTATTTTGTTGAATTCTCTTCCTGATTGTTTTGATAATTTGATTAATGCTATTGAGTATGGAAGAGATACTTTAACCAAAGAGATTGTGATCAATGCCATAAGGGCTCATGATTTCAAAGCCAAGATGAGGGAAGCATCAAGTAGAGAAGGGTTATTCATTAGAGGAAGGCCAGCAACTCGGAATGGCAGTAACATTAATGACAACTACCGGGAGAAATCAAAAGGTTGAGGGCAGAGCCATGGGAGATCATATTCCAAATCAAGATTTGGAGGAAAGAGATGCTTCTACTGCAACAAAAAGGGCCATTTCAGGAAAGAGTGCAAGAAAAAGATGTGGGATAAGAAAGGAAAAAGCCATACCAATAATGGAAAGGCTTCGGTTGCCAAAAGAGAACGGCAAGATGATGTTCTTGTTGTGTGCTCAAATGTGAGCAGGAGGTAAAGCAGCAAGAAATGGATTCTGGATTCCAGATTCCGGGTACACGAATCACATGTACCCTCACAAGAATTGGTTCAAGAATTTCCAGAAAACTAATGATGGAAAGGTTTTCTTGGGGAATGATACTTCTTGCCAAGTGAGGGGGATTGGAGACATCCAGTTGAGGATGTTTGATAGAGTCACAAGGCTACTGCAGAATGTGAGGTATCTTCCGAATTTGAAGAGGAATTTGATCTTATTGGGGCAGCTGGATTCTATCGGGTATTTATACAAAGCAGAGGGAAAAAAGATCAAGGTGACCAAGGGATCTTTGATAGTGATCAAAGCAGCAATAAAAGATGGACTCTATAAGATGATCGGAGAGACAAAAATCAAGGATCAAGCAGCAAGCTTGATGGCTGAGATGGATAAGGCAGCCCTTTGGCACACTCGCTTAGTACATATGAGCGAAAAGGGCCTGTAAGTTCCTAGCAAGAATGGTCTACTTGATGGTTACAAAGTAGAGAAATTGGATTTCTATGAGTGTTGCGTTCTTGGGAAGCAACACCGGGTCAGCTTCAACACCGGAGTGCACAAACCTAAGGGCATTCTTGACTACATTCATTCAGACCTTTGGGGACCAGCAAGAACACCAACACAGGGAGGTAACTTTTACTTTTTGTCTTTAATTGATGATTATTCAAGAAAGGTTTGGGTTTATTTGCTTAAAAATAAATCAGGTGCTTTGAATAAATTTGTGGTGTGGAAAAAGTTGTTGGAGACTCAAACGGGTAAGGTAATTAAGTCTTTACGAACCGATAATGGCTTAGAATTTTGCAATAAGGATTTTGATAAATTCTGTGAGTTAAATGGACTTCTAAGACATAGAATGGTTGTGAAAACACTTCATCAAAATGGAGTTGCTGAGAGGATGAATAGAACCCTTATGGAAAAGGTTAGGTGCATGTTAATTAGGTCCGGTTTGCCAAAATATTTTTGGGGGGAAGCTGTGTCTACTGCTGCATACTTGGTAAATAGATCACCCTCTAGTGCTTTAGAGCTCAAAACTCCCATGGAGATATGGAGTGGGAAACCCCATGAGTTGAGCAACCTTAGGACTTTTGGGTATGCTGCATTTGTATATCAAAAGGATGATAAACTTAACCCAAGGTCTAGAAAATGTGTATTTCTAGGGTATAGTGATGGGGTTAAGGGGTATAGGTTGTGGTCTTTAGAACCAAAAGGAATGAAACTCATTATAAGTAGGGATGTTATTTTTAATGAATTGTGATTTTCTTATTTGGAGAAAACTAACCCTGCAGGGGCTAGTGAGCAAACCAGTCTCGAATTTATGGAGCATCACATCAAGGAGAATTCAGTTCAGGTAGAGCAAGGAAGGCAAGAGGGTTCGGACCAAGTAGAGCCCATTAATGAAGGCCATGCTCAGGATACTCAAGAAGAGGCTGAACTATAAGAGGTTGATGCAGCAAGTCAAAATGGCTACCAGCTCACAAGGGACCAGGAAAGGAGGGTGGTCAGACCACCTTTGAGATATAAGTTTGCGAATGTTAATGTAGCAGCTCCTTGGATAGAAGGAGAGGTTGAACCAGAAACTTAAATGGATACCATGGAATGTAAGGAGTCGCCAAAGTGGTAGCTAGCTATGGAGGAAGAAACAGATTCTTTGAGGAAGAACAACTCTTGCGAATTGGTGCCCAAACCAGAAAAATAGAAAGTTATAGATTGTAGGTGGATCTACAAGACCAAAGAAGGAAACACTCCAGGGGATGAAGTCTGGTATAAAGTTAGGCTAGTGGTGAAGGGGTTCACACAAAGAGAAGGCATAGATTTCACCGAAACATTCTCACCGGTTGTGAAATACAAGACAATACGAATAATATTGGCTATGGTGGTCCAATTCAATTGGGAAATCAAGGAAATGAATGTGAAGACAGTGTTCTTACATGGAGGGCTTGATGAGACCATCTACATGAGGCAACCCGAAGGTTATGAGGAAGGAAGGTAGGGAGAGTTGGTGTGCAAATTGAAGAAATCTCTCTATGGCCTGAAGCGATCACCTCGGCAATGGAATAAGAGGTTTGATTCCTTTATAACAAGCTTGGGTTTCATGAGGAGCTACTATGATTCATGCTTGTACTGCACGGGGCACAAGGTGGAGGAAATGGTGATCATCATCATCTATGTTGATGATATGTTGCTGGTTAGGAGCAGCATAGAGAGGTAAAAGAATTGAAATCTCAACTCAGTGAGGAGTTTTAGATGAAGGATCTTGGTCATGCACAGAAGATCCTCGGGATGAATATAATCTGGGAAAGGGAGAGAAACAGATTGAAGATGTCTCAAACTTCCTACATAGAGAAGATGATATCTAAGTTCTCTATGAAAGATAGCAAACCAGTGAAGGTTCCCCTTGCTGGTCATTTCAAGTTCTCCAGCGATCAATATTCGAGATCGGATGCGGAGAAGAAGGAAATGGAAAAGGTCCCTTACTCTAGTGCGGTTAGTTTAGTTATGTTCACCATGGTAAGCATTAAACCTGATATTACTCATGCAATAAGTGTTCTCAGCAGGTTTATGAGTAATCCCGAAAAAGAACATTGGCTTAGGATGAAATGGTTGCTGAGGTACTTGAAGGGAAGCCCAGAAGTAGGGCTGATTTATGAGAAGAGGGGTAAGTCCATCTGTCTTGAGGGTTATGCGAATTCGAACTATGGAGCAGACCAGGATAAAAAAAGATCGATTACCTCCTACTTCTTCAACTTAAATGGATGTTGTATAAGTTGGAAGGCTCAGTTGCAGTCTATGATAGCACTCTCAATAACCGAGGCTGAATACATAGCGGCAACGAAAGCCATTAAGGAGGCTATGTGGTGCAAAGGGTTATTGGAAGAGTTGAAGCTCCTGAAAGAGCAGGTGGTGGTGTATTCGGATAGTCAAAGTGCGTTGGACTTATGTAAGAATCCGGTGTTCCATGAGAGGACAAAGCATATAGATGTTAAGTATCATTTCATTCAGAAAAATATTACGGAATGTTGCATTCATGTGGACAAGGTATCCACGGAGGAAAATCCTGTAGATTTAGACACCAAGGTTCTACCTCTAAGTAAGTTCAATTATTGCTTCGGACTACTTAGGATTGGAGTCAGTTGAATGATGACTCAAGATGAGTTTGGATCCTAAGACTTTGCACAATGGGTTTGGGTTTAAACACTTAGACAAAGGTAGAGATTGTTGGTGTTTGTCCAAGGTTTAAACAAGGTTGGAAGAGGTTCAGCATTTGTCCTTGAAGCCTTAGCACACTAGGTGTGCGCCTCAGTACATAGCAGGAAAATGGTCCAGCATCAGGTCAAGCCGCGGCCCAGCCTTGTCCTACCCGTGCAACACAGCAAGGAGGAGTACAAGGAGGAGGGGCAGGCCACGGCGCAGCCTCCCCCAGGCCGTAGCGCACAGAGTGGCAGCAAGTGTGCCCTGCTCCAAGCCGCAGCACACCCTGTTTCAGGCTGTAGCCTGAAGGCACATTGATGCACATTGGTTCAGCCTTTATTAAGTGCGTTGAGACATGTCCCAAACACATAGGATCACTATGGATTGATGAAGGGCTATGGATGATTAGTCCTCAAGATCTAAGGGTGGATATTGACCTTCAAGAATGGTCAAGAAGTTGGTGCACTATATAAAGGGTCACCTAGCTTCAATATCATAAGATAACATATTGTGACATACAAGTGATCATCATACAAGAGAGTTAAAGTGCAAGTGTGAGAATGCAAAGATACAAAACACAGGAGAGGCACTAGAATAGATCTCAAAAGAAAGGCTGGTTGTAAAAAGAGAAGTAGTATAGATTGTGGGTAGAGTGCTTTTGTAATAGTTCTATCACTTTCTTTCTTCTCTTCTTGGTTCTTCAAGAACTTGGGTTTCTTGGAGTGAAGTTACTGTAACTTGTAAGAACTCATTGATTTAGTGCAGAGAATTCAGAGGAACTCACGGGGACGTAGGCTATTGCCGAATCTCGATAACAATTGTTGTGCTCTTTCTTTCTTGCTTTGGTTGTTGTATTTGTTTATACAAGTCATTCTAGACTTGGGTGTTTGGAAGATCACCACCTGAGCATTCTTGAGAGGTGGTTTCCCAAAATTATTCAATATACAAAGTCTATAGTCTTTACAAACCTTCAAAGGTATTTTGGGTGTTTTGCTTTTACTCATGCTTTAATACTCTTCTCCCAATGTATGGAGTTAGTAATAATTTCTTATATCTCTTTAAAACTTTTCATGTTCTTTTCAATTTCTTAGATAAATTTTTAAATCATTAGTACTTCCTTTCTGAATTTACTTACTCACCCATTATATATATAATCTTAAACAAATTCTCTTTACTCTATTTTAGACTCCACCACATTTAACCCTCCAGTCAGATATTTGGACTTACTTTATTTTACAAAATTCTCTTTCCTCCAACTATCTCCTTTGCCAAATCATTTTCCCAAATTTTATCTTTTCTATCATTCTTCAGAATTTCAACAAATCCATAAGCTAGTTACTTTATTCTCCACGATTTTATTGACTTCACTAACTAATCATTGTTAAATCTTTATCACTAAGCAAATAGTAAAAATCACAATTTAATGGTTCTTGATCAAAACTCTTACCCCTCCAATAAATCATTATCCAAATCTTCTTAATCTTGCATCCAATCCTTATTTCTCTTCGCAAATATTCTAATACTTTATGTAACGACCCATCCCAGGTTGGCCACCCGAGACGGTGTCATCACGTTTTGAAATCCCAGCACGACACATATGTTCAACAATATAAAACATACATAGACTAAAAATGTATACATACATCCATCCTCAACCCTCAAAAGGAGAGTTACATTATTAATATCCCAACTGAAACAATAAATACAACATGTTATGCATGAATATTTACAATTTTTTTTCTTCCATTAGTCTAAGGATGTGGACCACAAGACTTACAGATAATAACTCAGTCTAAATCTCAGCTCACAAATCTATCTATCATTTCCGCTACCTGAAATTATTTAACAATGAGGAGAGAATATCATAAGCTCAGTGAATTAAATTTATTAGAAGTACTCGATTTGTATACTTTTAGTTATATTTATTCATTGTTAAATCAGCATAATTAACCATCTATCTCTTCTCATGTTCTAATTCAATCATTTATCTATTTTTCTTAATAAATAATTTATCAGACTATCCTCTTTCAATACATATATCTCATATATTTTATGAATTTAATATTTCCAATTCAATTTCATCAAAAAGTTCACATCATATAAACAATAAATAATATAATTCTTTATTATGTCATCATTTCTATTTATCTATCATCAAAATTGTCTCATTATGAGACTCGTCTATTTATCAATCATTTAATACTCAAAACTAGTTCTTTAGCATCTCAAGTATTAATAATAAATATTTGAAACAAATATAATGCATGAATTTAAATTATCTTTCTCTCTTTCTCATTAAATCATTTCATATTATCATCTGGGACGTCTTCTCATATGTCAATATGTTTCAGGCAGACCAGTTGCCTTCCTGGTCTTCCTTTTTATGCATATGAGAAATAACATGGAAGCAAGCATACATCAAATAATTCAATTTAACTATCTAGTTATTTCTAAAAATTATTATTCTTATCATATTTATTAAATTGTCTCATTATATCTCCTATCAATTTTTTTTCAATCATATTTTCATAAATTTCGTATAACTTCTTAACATATTTTTCATTAATCCGTCATTTTTAAAATATAAATTCTTATATAATTAATTTTCAACATATTATTTAATCTCTAATCAATAAATCAATCAATCATCATACATAACAGAAAATGCATCATCCAATCATTATAATTTAACAATTCTTTCAAATATCATAAATTCATATTGTTATTGGTCTTAATTACTAAAAGTAAATCTAACTCACCACATAGCATTTAAAGCTACCCATGGATTACTTCCTTGCCTTTCTTGCTCGTTTCAGCAATTTCTTGATATTGCTGATCACCAACACCTAATCATAAACTTTCATAAATCTTACTATTTCATAACTTAATTCAAACAATATAACTATTTAGATATGAGTCTTATTAGAAATTTACCTCAAATATGATGAAGTCTTGCTATTATAATTGGATGGTTGTTATTATCTCTAATTTTCTGTATAAACTTTTACTAAAGGAAAATAAAGTCGAATAAGAAAAGAAACGAACTCTCATGAGAATGAAACTCAGAGTATAAAGCTTTCTTAAGCTTTATTCTTTTTTTTAATTATATTATTATAATATTAAAATATCAAAATTATCATCATTAATCACATGAACCAATCAGTACTCACATGGACTTCTTTTAAACCGTTTGCCCCCTATTTTTAATTATATTATTATAATATTAAAATATCAAAATCATCATCATTAATCACATTAACCCATCAGTACTCACATGGACTTCTTTTAAACCGTTTGCCCTTTTTTTTATCTTTTTTTTAATTAATTCAAATTTTTATAAATCTTTTCACTCTTACCCCATAACCAAATTCTTAAATTCAAATACACAAATACACATATAACAAATGGGCTTAAATCCCAACATAAAAAAATATATATATATATATATATATCCATTTATACATATTTTTAAATTTTTGACTCAATATTGCTTCAAACTTTAGTTTTAAATTATATATGTATGTATGATGATCATAATATAAATTTAAATGTAATATCCTTACCCTTGGGGTAGGGATAATAAAATTATTAAATTTCAAACTTCCAATTTAATAATTTCAGTTCTTCTAACTTTTTCCAATAAAATTCTCAATATCATTTTTTTAAAATTAGTTCAAATCAATAGTAAATCTTTCATGTATATATTATTTAATTCCATGTAATAGTTATCAAATTATTTTTTTATCCTTACTTTAAGAGTATGGGTATTACACTTTCATACCTCATTAGACTTAATCTTTCATACTCTATCCCATTAATACCTTTACTAAATTTATAACCCTTAAGTTTAATAACACATTTCAAGCCTTCGCTAATCACCATTCTTTCCTTTTATTCAAACTATATCGAGATCAAAATCATTTAGCAACTTCTCTACTTTACACTTTGTCAACTCATAAATTTCAATCTTTGATTAGCTTCAAATTAGTACTTCTTAAATTACATCGCCAAATAGAGTAGAACTTTTTGAACTTAATATTTCATTTAATCACCTTTTAAAGTCTTTTATAGGATTCTCAAGTTCTAAAGGAAATTCACCGATGTCCTTTGATTAACACCTCATCACGCTTGAATTTTTTGTTAAAATCCAATACATTATCCCTCTTATAATTTCATAATTCAACTCCCCACTATACTCACATACTTCAAATCAACTACACGAGTTAATTATTCCCATGAAATTTCTATTCAAAACAAGTGTATATTGCCTTTATTATCATTCTTCAAATTCCCACTATTGTAAAGTCTTCCTTTGTCATTAATCCAACGTCACCATTTCTATACTCAAATTGTTTCTCCTTTTTTTTTTCCCTTTAATCATTTTCAACCTTACCTCTCTCACCACGTTGACCATTCATTCTAAACATTTATCTTGTTATTCTTTTTCACATTCGTTAATTCATCAAAATTTCCCAACATATAACTCTCCCATCTTTAATTCACATTTTATAATCAAGAATTATTATCATTCTTACAAATCATCTTCTCTAACTCATTTAACTAGCATTTAACCATTAAATTTACCAACGAGGTATATATCATCAACATAAAATTTTCAATAATTAAAATTACTCATCCTCATTACCTTTCCCCACTTTTATCATGTGACTAAGAACATAACAACACAATTCATATACAAATGCATGAAAATTTTGATAATTCACGTAAAATTGTGGATTTCGATATTTTATTTAAATTATTTTAAATCACGGGAATGCATTTCTGCACAAATTGGTGTATTTATTCGAAAATAAATTATAATAAATTCACATTGGGATTAGTGAGACTTAGAAATAAATAAATAAACTAAGAATGAGGTAATAAAAACATATGCCATGGGAGGATTTCAAAGTTTTTGAAATGATTGTAAGAAAAACTAAGTATATCTGGAAATTCTAGAAAAAGGTGTGGTGAAATGTTAGAAAAGAAAAGAAATAGAAGGGTAACTTGTAATAATGCAAAAGAGAGGGTATAAAATAGGAAGAGAGATCAGATTTTTGTGTGAAATTCTCTAAAGAAACCAAAAGAGAGATGAAGGGAGGATGAAGGGAGGAGAAGAGAAGAGAAAAGAAAAAGATGGGGAAAATGCTCAAAACAAAGGTAAAAATTTACTTTTCTCTATCTTTAACGATCAAGAATGTTCATAAACTTAAGATTTTGGTTTAGGTTTGTGGATTTGAGGTTACTTAAGAAAAGTTTGATAAAAACTTATTGTTTCAAGAGAAAAATGAGTTTTGTCTTAAATTTGTTTATTTGGGAGTTTTAAGTTCAATTGTTGTCATGAGTGCTCTGAGGATTTTGATTTAAAATTATAAGAAACTTGTGTCTTGAAAGATTTGTGAAGTCCCTTGGAAATCAAGAAGATTTTTGGAGAAAAACATGATTTTTTTCATGAAATTTTTTGCTGAAAAACAGAGGACTCGGTCGATTGGATCGAGTGCCTAGTCGACTAAGTGAAGCATCTAAACTAGAATTATACTGGACCAGGGGACCCAATCGATTGGGAATTATTCGAGACCTGTCAGTCACACGAATTATAAACAGAAAGAAAAGAAAACAAGATTTACCTAGGTTCACCCTAAAATAGAGCTACATCCTGCCAGAAGTTTCTTATTATCAACCTCACAAATCTCTCGTTACAATGTATGCTCAGTACATAAAGAGTATTTATAAGCAACTTAAGACGTCTTAATTAGGGTCTAATTAGGATTTCCATTCTGCTGCAAAACTACAGCTCTTCATGGGCCCAAGTCCAAACCACCAAGCAAAAAACCATGCCCAATTCATGTACATGGCCTGAAAGTTTCAGGGGCGCTGCCCCCTAACCCCACCCGCTCACCAGGGAGCAGGACCCCCGTGTTCGTTCGGGGTTCTACAGATCTGGTTCCATGAAGTATGCACCAACTCTAACAATCTCCCACTTGGTAAATTCTTCACACACATGGAAAACTTCCCATGACTCTGTTTCTTCAAGCCTATCTTAGTAGCACACCACTTAAACTTTGCTAGACTAACTACCTTGGTCAAAAAATCTGCGTTGTTCACTGTTGTATCGACTTTCTCCAAGATTATCACCTTTTCTTCAATATTTTCCTGGATCAAGTGATATTGGATATTAATGTGCTTCGTCCATGAATGAAATACAAGATTCTTTGCTAAGAAGATAGCACCTTGATTGTCACATTTGACCTTCACTGCTTCTTGTTTAAACCCAAGCTTAGTACATAACCTTTGAAGCCAAACTGCTTCTTTTCCAGCATGAGTTATTGCCATATACTCTACTTCTGCAGATGAAATGGCAACAACAATTTACTTTTTGCTCATCCAACTCACTGCCCCACCAAATAGATTGAACACATACTCACTTGTAAACCTCTTGCTATCAATGTCTCATCCCCAGTCAACATCAATTGATCCTACAATATCAAGATTCTTCTTACCTCCCATACCTCCATAACATAATGCAAACTCTGATATGCCATGAAGATATCTAAGAACTCTCTTGATTGCAGTCCAATGCTCTTTCTCAGGATTAGACATATATCTACTCAATACTCTCACTGCTTGGACAATATCTCATCTCGTACACACCATGTATACCTTGAAAAATCATCAATGAAAGAGACATAATACTTTGATTTTCCAATAGATTGGACCAGAACTGGCCCAAACACATCACTATGTATTAAATCCATAATACCCTTTGCCCTCATGCCAGTGGACTTAAAACTCACACGGTTCTGCTTGCTATGTAGACAATACTCACAGAAATCGAATCCTATGGAGTAATCTGGGACTACTTTCACCATCTGCTTTGACTATAAATTAGATAGTCCTTTTTCACTGATATACCCAAGCCTCTGATGCCACAACATAGATGACGTTGCTTCATCATCAATTGCCTTCTCAGAGATAAAACCTTCACTGCACTGACTTTGTACTGTATTTTTCAGCAGCTTGTACAACGTACCATACCGAACACCTCATGCAATTACTAACGATCCATGAGTCATCTTGCACGAATTTTTTTCACAGCTGAAATTCACTCCCCCATCTTCTATCTTGCTGACTGATATTAGGTTTCTGCTAAGACCCGAAATATGCATCATACCTAGAAGTGTTCTGACTATCCCATCATTCATTCTCAACTTTACCTTCCCATGACCAATAATTTTCACCAGAGAGTTATCTCCCAATAAAACATTTCCCCCATGAAAGCTTTCATACTCACAAAACCAGTCCTTGTGAGGTGTCATGTGAAAGGATGCTCTTGTGTTAATTATCCAAACACTATGATCTAATTGAACCAAATAGGATATCATATTTAAGTCACCAGTATCATCATCATACTGGATCCTATTACCTGAAGCTGATATCTCACCTGTTCATTTTTTAAGGTCATTACTCTTACTTCTGCACTCATTCTTTAGAAGCTCAGGCTTCCTACACTTCTAACACTTCAATCCAGATTTATCCATACTTTTTTATCTTCCCCTAAACTTGGGTTTATCACTAGACCACTTGTCATCTTTATCATGGGTTCGCCCTCTCACAGATAAGGCCTCATTTGACGAGTTTTTTGTACCCTGCCACCTCATCTCCTCAAACAATAGGGCTACCATGACATTCTCAAAAGACAGATCAGTTGTACCACTACCAATCGCAACTATCAAGTTATTCCATGAATCAGGCAGTGAACAGAGAAAGAATCGCCCTCAACCATCCGAAGGTTGTATTACTTCTTCCGCATAAACAATTTATTTACCAGAGATTTATTTTGATAAAGGCTTTACAGCTTTTTCCAGAGATCTTTCGCAATATTTTCTCTAAAAACGTTTATCAGGATAGAATCAGCCAGGCACAACCGAATCAGACTTTGTGCCTTCCAATCGAGCTTTTCCCACTCCGTGATGGTCACTAAAGATGATATTCAAACCACCACCAAGGACGCCTCTACCGTGGACACCGTACTCTTCGGTATCTCATCGACTATCACCGTCTATAGATCCCTATCCATGAGTAGATCCTCCATCTTTAGTTTTCATAACTCGAAGCTCTTCCCTCCGAACTTCTCGATTTCAATCCTGATCTACTCAACATCTCTGATCGTTAATCCTCGAACACAAGGCTCTGATACCAATCAAACGATTCGAGACCTATCAATCACATGAATTATAAATAGAAAGAAAAGAAGATAATATATACGCAGGTTCACCCCACAATAAGGCTACGTCCTACAAGAAGTTTCTTATTATCAACCTCACAAATCTCTCGTTACAATGTATGCTCAGTACATAAAGAGTATTTATAAGCAACTTAAGACGTCCTAATTAAGGTCTAATTAGGATTTTCGTTATGCTGCAGAACTACGACTCTTCGTGGGCCCAAGCCCAAACAGCCAAGCAAAAACCCAGGCCCAACTCATGTACATGGCCTGAAAGTTTTCGGGGTGTTGCCCCAGTGTTCGTCTGGGGTTTTACAGATTTGGTCCCGTGAAGTATGCACCAACTCTAACATATTGGATCAGGTCCAGTCGACTGGATGAAGTTTTAGGTTGTTTTGCAGTTGACTAGATCAAGTGCCCCAATCGACTACATTATGCTGATTTTAAAAAAAATGTGTTTTCCCTTCAGTTTTTGAATGTGAAACTTTCCCAAAGTGATTTTAATATTTATATACATTGGAAGCATGATTTAGAAAAAAAAAAAAAAAAAAACCTTTCAAATTCCTGGTATTCTTAATATTAAAGTGTTTTTAAAACCCAAAGTCGATTTGTAAAGGGGAAGAAAAATGGGCATAACACTTTGATTTTTCGATTTTTGGTTGCGTGTGAAATGCACACATGATATTTAAAGTATACAAATACATTTGGGGCTGCATATTATTCTTTAATGATCAATAATGATAGGTTTAAGTATTATTTTACTTGTAGAATCAAGTGATAAAAACAACTTTGAAAGGTAAATGAAGTTGTTGGAAGCTAGTTTGTGGATCGAGTAATGAGGCGAGTATATCTTACTCCTAGTAAACGAGAAGGACCTAATAATTGATAGATGTTAAATCAAGATATATAGATATAAACGCATAAAATTTATAATAAGGTCTTGATACGATGAATGATTATCTGCTTGGATGCAAGTATGTTTAAAAATGAGTTAAATATAAATATATATATATATATATATATATATATATAAGTTGTGATGCATACAAACCATTTATTGATTTATTGAAAAATGTATTCTTTTGCAGATATGAGAAAATGTAATGTTATTATTAAAAGGATTGTGATTATGATATGGTGGATTTGTTATGAATTGGATGTGTGACTGATTATAATTGAGATATGGATGCATTGTAAAAATATGACCTTATGGTTGTTGTGTAAAAATTTTGTTCTCATTATGAACATGTTGAGTGATTCGAGTGTATATGTGAGGGTATGGTCCATCCAAAAGGGGTGAAAAGGTATCGAAGAAAACTTTAGAATGATAGGACCTCGCCTAAGAAAGGGGTGAAAGGGGATCTGAGGATATATACTGAAAGACAATGTTGAGAGACGTACTGTTACGTGGGGAGATATCCCCATTGTGATATGATTAACCCAATGAAGAGAAAATGAGATGAATTGAAATGAGAAAGATGAAATGAATCGAGATGTGACCATGCATTGCATTGCATTTCATATGATGGGCCCATGATGTGATTGGCCCAATAAAGGGCATATGATGTTGATTTGTGTGACATGATGATGTTGTGTTTCTATGGTTGATTGTTTGTAATGTGGATAGTATGAGAGTGGATTCTGAATGATTGTATGAATGTACTATGAATTCATTGTGATTATAATATGGTGTATTGTGCCATTACATGATGGGCACTCTTCTTTGAATTGAAAATATGTAAGAAATATAATGATTAAAAATTCAAAAGATATGGAAATGACTTAAAGTATTATGCTAATTAAATTAATGTATAATATGAATTGGTAAATGAAACTAAAAATTGAATAATTTGAGTAATCTATTACTCACTGAGCTTTTTGAAGCTTGTCTCTTTATGTTTTATTTCCCCCAAGTGGCAGCTGATTATAGGAGAAAGCTCTAGTTAAGAGCTGCCAGTTTGACTTTGCACGAGTGATTTGGAAGCAACATCCTCAAAGTCGTCTTGAGTCTAAGATTTTGTTTTAAAAATGTTGTGTATATAAAAATAAATAAAAAAAGAGAAATTCAAATGTTTGTAAATTATACAGAAATTAAAGAAGTGATGTATTACTTTTGTTGTATAAATATGATTTTACATGGGATCATTTAATTGATTATGTTAGATTTTGAGTTGTATTGTATGTCTAGATGTGTGCATGATATTCAAGATAGGGCTCAGAGTTTAAAAGTGATGATTCCGTCTCGAGTAGGGTCCACTCGGGGATGGATCATTACATTTTAGCGAGGTTAGTACATCTTACTCATAAAAAGTGAGAATGACCTAATAATTGATGGATGTGAAATTAAGATATATATATATATATGTATATATATATATATATATATGTATGTATGTACACACACACACATATATAGATATATAAATATGTAGTTAAGTTGTGATGTATACAAACCGTTTGTTGATTTATTGAAAAATGTATTCTTTTGCAGATATGAGAAAATGTAATGTTGTTATTAAAAGGATTGTGACTGGTGGATTTATTATGAATTGGATGTGTGATTAATTGTGTTTGAGATTGGTTTGAGATGTGGATGCATCACATAAATATGACCTTATGGTTGTTATGTGAAATTGTTTCTCTCATTATGAACATGCTGAGTGATTCGAGTGTATATGTGAGGGTAGGGCCCTCCCAGAAGGAATGAAAGGCTATTGTTGGGAAACCACCTCAATGATGCCCAGGTGATGGTCTTCCAAACACCCAAGTCTAGAATGATTTATAAAGAAAAGATACAGCAACCAAAGTAAAGAAAGAAGACAAGCAGTTGTTATCGAGGTTCGGCAATAGCCTACGTCCCCGTGAGTTCCTCTAAACTCTCTGCACTAAATTAATGAGTTCTTACAATCCAGCAACACCTCTCCAAGAATCCATAAGTTCTTGAAGGAACAAATATGAAAACAAGAAAGTGATAAAGTCTTGAGTTACCCTGGAACTTTCCCCCTTGGAAATTCCACTTACAAGTCTCTTGAATCCCCTTTCTATACTAATCTCTCTCTTTACAACAAGCCTCTCTAATGAGTCCCTCTTGTGTGTCTGTGTCTTTACACTCTCACACAATTCTCTCATTCACATGTTTTGTCACACACACACTTGTGTTTCTATCACATTGTTGTGTTGAGATTGAAGCTAGGTGACCCTTTATATAGTGCACCAACTTCTTGACCAATCTTAAGGGTCAATATCCACCCTTAGATCTTGAAGACTAATCATCCATAGCCTTTGATCAAGTCTAAGTGATCCTGTGCATTTTGTACATATATCCACACACTTAACAAGAGGCTTGAAAACTTGCCTCGGTGTGCCTTCAGGCCGCGACCTAGAACAGGGCGCACTGCAGCCTGAGCCAAGACTGAAAACATTCCACTTCTTACCTTTCTAGGTGCCACGGTTCACAATAATGCAGAGCTTCCTCCATGCTGGGCGCCGTGGCTTGGGAAGAGCTGGGCCGCGGTGCACACTGGTGTGCACACTTTGTACATGCTTAACTTCATTCTTCTTCTCCCGTTTAATCCTTTGACAAACTCCAACAATCTTTACCTTTGCCTAAGCGATTAAACACCAACCCATTGTGCAAAGAACTTCAGGATCCAAACTCATCTTGAGTCATCATATCAACTGACTCCAATCCTAAGAAGTCCAAGGCAATGATTGAACCTTCTTAGAGGTAGAACTTTGGTACCTAAATCTGTAAGACTTCTTTCTATTGCGACTTTATCCTTCCGTAACATTTTCCCGAAAGAAATGATACCCAACATCCATATGCTTAGTCCTCTTATGGAAAACTGGGTTCTAACATAAGTGCCACGCATTTTGGCTATCCGAAGACACCACCACTTGCTCTTTTAGGACCTTCTACTCGTCTAACAACCCTTTGCACCACATAACCTCCTTGATGGCTTCTGTAGCCACTATATACTCTGCCTCGGTTGTTAAGAGTGCTACCACCGGCTACCACTGAGCCTTCAAGTACCTCAGCAACCACTTCATCCCAAGCTAAAGCTCATTTCTGGGATTACTCATAAATCTGCTGATAGCACTAATCGCCTGAGAAACCTTCAACCTGTTTCTCTCCCTTTGCTGGATTATTCTCATCCCAAGGATCTTTGGTGAAAGGCTAAGATCCTTCCTCTCGAACTCCTCCCTGAGTTAAGATATCAACCTTTCCATCCTCTCCCTGTTGTTCTCAACCAACAACATCTCATACGCATAGACGAGGATACTCACCACTTCATCCACCTTGTGTCTAGGTGAGAAGGTTTCTATGAAATCTATGCCTCCTCTTTGCGTGAATCCCTTCGCCACCAGATTAGCCTTATTTCGGACTTTATCTCCTAGAGGGTTCCCTTCTTTGACCTTGTAAGTGCACTTACAATCCATAACTCTCTGTTTTTCTGGAATGTGCACTAATTCCCAAGAGTTGTTCTTCCTCAAAGAATCCATTTCTTCCTCCACAGCTAGCTACCATCTTGATGAATCCTTACATTCCATGGCATCAATGTAAGTCTCTGGTTCACTCATCCCTCCTTCTGTCTAAGGAGCTGCTACAATAGCATCCGCAAAATTATATCTTGAAGGTTGTTTGACCATCCTTCTCTCTCGATCCCTTGTGAGCTGATAGTCATTCCGACTTGTTGCATCATCCCCTTCTAGTTCAGTCTCCTCATGAGTGTCCTGAGTATGGCCTTCATCAATGGGTTCTACCTGGTCCGAACCCTCTTGCCTTCCTTGCTCTACCAGAACTGAATTTTCCTTGATGCTATGCTCCATAAATACTAAACTCCCTTTGTTGGTGTTCTTACTAGTCCCCAAAGATCCATATGAATGTAGTTAAGAACGCCTTTAGACTTGTGCACTCCAGTATTGAAGCTGACCTGATATTGCTTCCCAAGAACACAACATTTATAGAAATCAAGTTCCTTTACTTTGTCACCACCAAGTAGACCATCCTTACTCAGAACTTGCAGGCCCTTTTCGCTCATGTGTACCAAGCGAGTGTGCCAAAGGGATGCCGTATCCATCTCAGCCATCAAGCTTGCTGCTTGATCCTTGATCTCCGTGTCTCCGATCATCTCATAGAGACCATCCTTCATTGCTGCTTTGATCACTATCAAAGATCCCTTGGTTACCTTGACATTTCCTCCCTCTACTTTGTATGTGTAACCCATGGAATCCAGCTACCCCAAAAAGATCAAATTCTTTTTCAAATCCCGAAGATACCTCACATTCCTCAACAGCTTTGTCATTCCATCAAACATCCTCAATTGGATATCTCATAACCCCCTCACTTGGTAAGAAGTTTCATTCCCCAAGAAAACCTTTCCATCATCGGTTTCCTTGAAATTCTTGAACCAATCCTGGTGAAGGCACATGTGATGAGTGCACCTGGTATCCAAGATCCATTTTCTGCTGCCTTCTTGCCCCTTGCTCACACTTGAGCAACCGAAGCCTCTCCATCCTTGGTATGGCTTCTTCCTTCATCTCTTATTATTTCTTGTAATCTTTCTTGAAATAACCCTCCTTATGGCAGTAGAAGCATCTCCCATAGCTTTCTCCTCTACCTTTGCCCCGGTACTGGCCATGTATGTTACCGTGAGCTCTCTCATGGCTTTCTCCTCTACCTCTACCCTGGTAGTAGCCATGTCTGTTGCTATGCACTCTCCCATGGCTTTCTCCTCTACCTCTATCCCGGTAGTAGCCATGAATGTTGTTGTGCACTCTCCCACGGCTTTCTCCTCTACCTCTGTCCCGGTAGTAGCCATGTATGTTGTTGTACACTCTCCCATGGCTTTCTCCTCTAAATAGCCATGTATTTTACTGCCATACCGAGTTGTTGGCCTTCTTTTAACGAACAGCCCTTCTCCACTTGATGCACTCCTCATCTTGGCATCAAGATTATCTTGCAACTCTTTATTAGGATCCAATTTAATAGCAAAGATTCGTTTACGAATATACCTCTTATTAGGGAAAGTCTTGGCAAGAAAAACTCATCTAGTTTCTTTCAAATGACAACTGGATCTTCTGAGTCTCCGCACTCCTTTGTGACATTATCCGACATGTGCAGAAAGATGGTGCTGTATGTCATCTTCTTCATTTCATTTCGCTGGACCTCTGTTAAACTTGTTAGAAAATCGTCATCTTCTCCAATCGCCAAGTCCACCTTTTATTGCATAAGAACAGCCTTTATCTTCTGCTTCCAAAGGGTAAAGTCTTCATTTCCATTAAACTTCTCAACAATGAAGTTTGAACTTATCTTGCGGAGAAAATCCCGGATTTATACAGCACCCACAATTGCTTTCCAACTTCTTCTAAATCTCAAGAACATGATCAAAGATGGATCTCAATACTATTCTTAAATCACCCTCAAGAATACGATTAGATCTTGATCTCTACTCCATTCTTGAATCACCTCAAGAACACGATCAGATATTGATCTCTACTCAGTTCTTAAATCACCTCAAGAACATGATCAGATATAGATCTTTACTCCATTCTTGAATCACCTAAGAAGTTGACCTTTGATTCTTGGAGTATTGCTCCGATAACCTCTTGTTCTTGCTCCGATACCTAGCTGTTCTTGGACCACAGCTCTGATACCACTATTAGGAAACCACCTCAGTGATGCCCAGGTGATGGTCTTCCAAACACCCAAGTCTAGAATGACTTGTAAAGAAAAGATACAGCAACCAAAGCAAAGAAAAAAGACAAGCAATTGTTATCAAGGTTCGGTAATAGCCTACGTCCTCGTGAGTTCCTCTAAACTCTCTGCAATAAATCAATGAGTTCTTACAATCCAGCAACACCTCTCCAAGAATCCACAAGTTTTTGAAGGAACAAAGAAGAGAATAAGAAAGTGATAAAGTCTTGAGTTACCTTGGAACTTTCCCCCTTAGAAATTCCACTTACAAGTCCCTTGAATCTCCTTTCTCTACTAATCTCTCTCTTTACAACCAGCCTCTCTAATGAGTCCCTCTTGTATGTTTGTGTCTTTGCACTCTCAAATAATTCTCTCATTCACATGTTTTGTCACACACACACTTGTGTTTCTATCACATTGTTGTGTTGAGATTGAAGCTAGGTGACCCTTTATATAGTGCACCAACTTCTTGACCAATCTTAAGGGTCAATATCCACCCTTAGATCTTGAAGACTAATCATCCATAGCCTTTGATCAAGTCTAAGTGATCCTATGAATTTTGTACATGCATCTACGCACTTAAAAAGAGGCTTGAAAACTTGCCTTAGTGTGCCTTCAGGCCGCGGCCTAGAACAGGGGGCGCTCCGGCCTGACCCAGGGCTGAAAACATTCCACTTCTCACCTTTCTCGGCGCTGCGGCCTGGGGTAGTCTGAGCCGCGATGCACACTAGTGCAGAGCCTCCTCCATGCTGGGTGTTGTGGCCTGGGAAGAGCTGGGCCGTGGCGCACACTAGTGTGCACACTTTGTACATGCTGAACTTCATTCTTCTTCTTCTGTTTAATCCTTTGACAAACTCCAACAGGTATCGAGGAAAACTTTATAATGATAGGACCCCACCCGAGAAAACAGTGAAGGAGATCTGAAAGGTAAAGCTAAGAGACGTATCGACATGTAAGGAGACATCCCCGTTATTATATAATTACCCCCAATGAGGGGCATAAATGATGAAATGAAATGAGAAAGATGAAATGAACTAAGATATGATCATATATTGCATTGTATTTCATGTAATAACTAATGTAATTGGCCCAGTGAGGGGCATATGATGTGATTGGCCTAGTGAATGACATATGATGTTGATTTGTCTGATGGGATAATGTTGTGCTTGTTTAGTTGATTGCTTGTAATGTGGATAGTATGAGAGTGGATTATGAATGATTATATGAATGTACTATGAATTCATTGTGATTATAATATGGTGTATAGTGCCATTATGTGAGGGACACTCTTCTTTGAATTGCAAATATGTAAGAAATATAATGATTAAAGATTCAAAATATATGGAAATGACTTCAAGTGTTATGCCAATTAAATTAATGTATAATATGAATTGGTAAATGAAACTAAAAAATGAATAGTTTAAATAATGTGTTACTCATTGAGCTTTCTGAAAATCACCATTCTCTTTATGTTTTATTTCCCCCAAGTGGGAGCTGATTATAGGAGAAAGCTCTGATTAAGAGTTGCTAGTTTGACTTTGCACGGGTGGTGTGGAAGCAACATCCTCAGAGTCATCTTGAGTCTAGGATTTTGTTTTAAAGATGTTTTGTATATAAAAAAAGAAAATTTAAATGTTTGAAAATTGTATGGAAATTAAAGAAGTGATGTATTATATGATTATATATGGGATCATTTGATTGATTATGTTAAATTATGAGTTGTACTGTATGCCAAGATGTGTTCATAACATTCAGGAAAGGGTTCGAGGCTTAAAAGTGATGATTTTGTCTCGGGTAGGGCCCACCCGGGGATAGGCCATCACATTTTCCTCAACAGAATTAGGTGGATCTTGGATAGAAGCTTGGTGAAAATAATTTTAGAATGAAAATTTTTATTTTTCTCATTCATTATATACACTGAAATAGTTTGATATTTAATATGATAAGCACCAAATTTACCAAGCTTTCTGTAATTTCATCAAAACTGTAATTTGTGATTCATAAACAATGTGACAAAAGTTTTGCTAATTACAATTTTTCTCTTTAATTTTTTCTCTTAAAAGTTCTACTTTTCTTAGTATTCAATGACTTGATTCACACAACTTTTACGAATTAAATGTGTTGGAGTATGTCTAAGATTTAAACGGAAGAAGAAGAATGAAGTTCAGCAAGGAGTGCGCACCAGGTCAGGCCGTGGCGCACAGCAAGAGAGGATGCTGGAGGAGGGCTAAGCCGCGGCACCCAGAAGATGAGGAATGTGTGCTCTGCTCTGGGCCACGGCGCGCCCTAGTCTAGGCCGTGATGCCAAGCACATTGATGCACATTGGTTCAGCCTTTGTTAAGTGCATGGAGACATATCCAAAACACATAGGATCACTAAGGAATGATAAAGAGCTATGGATGACTAGTCCTCTAGATCTAAGGGTGGATATTGACCCTCAAGATTGGTCAAGAAGTTGGTGCACTATATAAAGGGTGACTTAGCTTCAATCTCATAAGATAACACGTTGTGACATACAAGTGATCATCATACAAGAGAGTTAAAGTGCAAGTGTGAGAGTGCAAAGACACAAACACAGAGAGGAACTAGAATATATCTCAAAAGAAAGGTTGGTTGTAAAAAGAGAAGTAGTATAGATTGTGGGTAGAGTGTTTTTGTAATAGTTAAATCACTTTCTTTCTTCTCTTCTTGTTCTTCAAGAACCTGTGAGTTCTTAAAAGGGTGTTGTTGATTGTAAAGAACTCCATTGATAAGATAGTGCAGAGAGCTCGAAGGAGCTCACGGGGACGTAGGCATATTGCCGAACCTTGATAACAAATTTCTTGTGTTCTTTTCTTTCTTGCTTTGATTGGTTGCTGTCTCTTTTCTTTATACAAGCCACTCTAGACTTGGGTGTTTGGAAGATCACCTCATGGACATCATCTAAGGTGGTTTCCTGATGAGAGTCATAAAATGCATCTTTATAGTACTTAATTGTTAGCATTTTATGGTTGATCTAAGTTTGAATTGCACTTTTATACCTTAACAACTCTAAAGTGTCATTCTTGGATCATTGATCTATTTCGATGCATTTTCAGGTACTTTAAGTTCAAAAGAGATGGAAAAGCTATCATTGCTGAAGCACAATGACTCGATGAACACCAGAGTGAAGGTTCACAAGCACTTGGAAAGGAGTTTCATTAAATTGCCAGAATTGCCCGTACAAATAATCATTTTTACAAATTAAACTGTATTGATGCAAGAAGAACCAGAAGATGAGCCATATATGCTTAGAAAGATCCGGAAGTCTATTTTCTGGAGAATTTATGGCTTGTAAAAATGATTTTTCTAGAGAAAGTTATGGTAGTTTTAGTAGACAAAGGTCAGGCCTCCAGAACAGCACCAGTTAGGGTCGCGGCACCCAGAACCTCTATAAATCAGCACCAGTCAGGGCTGCGGTGCCCACAAGGCAGGGCCGTGGCACCCAGAGCCTGGAGAAGGCCACACCATCTAGGGCTGCGGATGGTGTGGCCTAATTAGGACTTTAATGATTATTGAAACCCTAAAACACCCTTGGACCTTTGTGTTATAAATAGATCACTTAGGGTTTGAGAAAGGAGAATGATTGAAGGCTGGAAAACTCAAGAAAGCTTCTCCATTAAAGTGTTCAAGCATGAGCCCCATGGCCAACTAATCTCCAAGCAAAGTGAAGGGATGAATCCCTAGGTGTAGTTGTTCTTATTTTCCATTATTGATTCAGTTGTAATTTGGATTTATTATCAAAACATTATTTATGAGTATTCTTGGATTAAACAAGAAGAATTTAGGTTCATGTGACAGCTGCGCTTTATATCCTTCTTATTCTATATTTTCTTAATCCGATGATTGCATACTTCTTCTCCATATAAGTCTAGTCATGCTCTTCTTATGTCAAGTTGTTTGGATATGATTGAGTTCGGTAGATTTATCTTTTAGGTTTGTCCATTACTGTAGTATTGTCATTGAGTTACATTGCCGCTTCTTGATAAATCTATAGGATAGGTCATGTGTGCTTGAATCGAAATCAAAGAGTACTTCATAACAATTACACTAGGGTTTTCATATACTTTGAATGAATATTTGCCGATTGCTTGTTTGAGATGTGAAACTTGCAATCGAGATAAAAACAATTGAATTAAGATTGTAATAAGGCAACGAACCTAGGGGGATTCCTGGAACCTTGTTGTTTCCCATCTATATTCTTCATTATATTTACACAATTCTCTCATATAATTTCATTATTAAAACTCAGATTTACTTATTTGGATTTTATCGTTTCATATTAAAGTTTACACTTTTCCTTATATTTAACTTGTTTCCCTGTGGAATCGACACCCCAAAGTTGTGCTACAACTACCATGTTACTCTTTAGGCGTAATCATTTCCCAACAGTGGTATCAAAGCTTTGGATAGTGGTATCAAAGCCTGCACAGCTGGGTATCAGAGCAAGAACAGAAGGTATCGGAGCAAGACTCGAAGAATCAAATAACAAACTTCTTGGGTGATTCACGAACGGAGTAAAGATCAAGATCAGATCGTGTTCTTGAAGGTGATTCAAGAACGGTGTTGAGATCAATCTTTGATCGTGCTCTTGAGGTTTAGAATAAATTGGAAATCATTTGTGGGTGCTGCACAAATTTGGGATCATCTCTGCAAGATGGGTTCAAATTTCGTTGTTGAGAAGTTTGATGGAAAGGGAGATTTTTTCCTGTGGAAGAGGAAGATTAAGGTTGTTCTTATGCAACAGAAGGTGGACTTGGCTATTAGAGAAGATGATGCTTTTCCAACAAGTATCACGGAGGACTAATGGATTAAGATGAAGAAGATAGCATACAACACCATCTTCCTACACATGTTAGATAATGTCACAAGGGAGTGCGGACACTCGGAAGATCCTGCTATCATATGGAAGAAATTAGATGAGTTGTTTCTTACCAAAACTCTCCCTAACAAGATTTATCTTCTTAAAAGAATCTTTGCTTTTAAAATGGATCCTAATAAAGAGTTACAAGATAATCTTGATATCTTTAATAAACTAGTTCAAGATTTGGCTAGTTGTCGTATTAAATTCCCAGATGAACAATTGGCTATTATTTTATTAAATTCTCTTCCTGATTATTTTGATAGTTTAATTAATGCAATTGAATATGGAAGAGATACACTAACCAAAGAAATTGTGGTCCATGCTATAAGGGCTCATGATTTCAAAGCCAAGAGTAGGGAGACATCAAGTGGGGAAGGGTTGTTCGTAAGAGAAAGGCCAGCAACTTGGAATGGCAAGAGCATTCATGGCAACTACCAGGAGAAATCAAGAGGTAGAGGGCAGAGCCATGGGAGATCGCATTCTAACCCGAAGTTTGGAGTAAGGTGATGCTTCTACTGCAACAAAGAGGGTCACTTTAAGAAAGATTGCAAGAAGAGGTTTTGGGAAAAGAGAGGGAGAAGCCAAACCAACAATGGAGAGGCTTTGGTTGCCAAAGGAGAACACAAGATAATGTTCTTGTTGTGTGCTCAAATGTGAGCAAGAAGCAAGAAGCAAGGCAGCAAGAAATGGATTTAGAATTCCAGGTGCACTTATCACATGTGCCCTCACAAGGAATGGTTCAAGAATTTCAAGGAAATCAATGATGGAAGGGTTTTCTTGGGGAATGACAATTCTTTCCAAGTGAGGGGGATAGGACACATCTAGTTGAAGATGTTTGATGGAGTCACAAGGTTGTTGCGAAATGTAAGGTATCTCCTGGATTTTAGGAGGAATTTGATCTCATTGGGGAAGCTGAATTCTTTGGGGTATACATACAAAGCCGAGGGAGGAAAGATCAAGGTAACCATGGGTTCCTTGATAGTGATCAAAGAAGCAATCAAAGATGGACTTTATGAGATGATCGGTGAGACAGAAATCAAGGATCATGCAGCAAGCTTGATGGCTGAGATGGATAAGGCATCACTTTGGTACAATCGCTTGGGACATATGAGCAAAAAGGGGCTGCAAGTTCTCAATAAGGATGGTCTACTTAGTGGTGACAAAGTAGAGAAACTGGATTTCTGTGAGAGTTGCATTCTTGGGAAGTAAAATCGGGTCAGCTTCAACAATAGAGTGCACAAGTCTAAAGGGATTCTTGACTACATCCAAGCAGATCTTTTGGGACCAGTAAGGACACCAACGCAGGGAGGTAATCGTTACTTTTTGTCTTTAATTAATGATTATTCAAGAATGGTTTAGGTTTATTTGCTTAAAAATAAATCGGATACTTTGAATAAATTTGTGGTGTGGAAAAAGTTGCTGGAGACTTAAATGGGCAGGGTAGTTAAGGTGTTAAGAACCGATAATGGCTTAGAATTTTTTAATAAGGATTTTGATAAATTATACGAATTAAATGGCATTCTAAGACACAGAACGGTTGTGAAAACCCCTCAGCAAAATGGAGTTGCTGAGAGGATGAATAGAACCTTTATGGAAAAGGTTAGGTGCATGTTAATTGGGTCCGGTTTACCAAAATATTTTTGGGGGGAAGCTGTGCCTACTGCTGCATACTTGGTAAATAGATCACCCTCTAGAGCTTTAGAGCTCAAGACTCCCATAGAGATGTGGAGTGGGAAACCCCCTGAGTTGAGCAACCTTAGGACTTTTGGGTGTGCTGCATATGCACATCAAAAGGATGATAAACTTAACCCAAGGTCTAGAAAAGGTGTATTTCTGGGGTATAGTGATGGGGTTAAGGGATATAGGTTGTGGTCCTTAGAACCAAAAGGAATGAAACTAATAATAAGTAGGGATGTTATTTTTAATGAATTTTTATTTCCCTACTTGGAGAAAACTAACCCTGCAGGGGCTAGTGAGCAAACCAATCCGAAATTTGTGGAGCATCGCATCAAGGAGAATTCGGTTCAGGTAGAGCAAAGAAGCTAAGAGGGTTCGGACCAGGTAGAGCCCATTGATGAAGGCCAAGCTCAAGAAACTCAAGAGGAGGCTGAACTAGAAGGGGTTAATGCAGCAAGTCAGAATGACTACCAGCTCACAAGGGACCAGGAAAGGAGGGTTGTCAGACCACCTTTGAGATATGGGTTTGCCGATGTTAATGTAGCAGCTCCTTGGATAGAAGGAGAGGTTGAACCAGAAACTTACATGGATACCATAGAATGTAAGGAGTCGCCAAAATGGTAGCTAGTTATGGAGGAAGAAATGGATTCTTTGAGGAAGAACAACTCTTGCGAATTGGTGCCCAAACCAGAAAAATATAGAGTTGTGGATTGTAGGAGGATCTACAAGATCAAATAAGGAAACATTCCAGGGGATAAAGTATGGTATAAAGCTAGGCTAGTGGCGAAGGGGTTCACACAAAGAGAAGGCATAGATTTTACCGAAATATTCTCACCGGTTGTGAAATGCAAGACGATACGGATAATATTGGCTATAGTGGTCTAATTCAATTGGAAAATCGAACAAATGGATGTGAAGACAGCGTTCTTACATGGAGAGCATGATGAGACCATTTACATGAGGCAACACGAAGGCTATGAGGGAGGAAGATAGGGAGATTTAGTGTGCCAACTGAAGAAATCTCTATATGGTCTGAAGCAATCACCTTGGCAATGGAATAAGAGGTTTGATTCCTTTATAACCAGCTTGGGTTTCATGAGGAGCTACTATGATTCGTGCTTGTATTACAAGGGACACAAGGTGGAGGAAGTGGTGATCATCCTGATCTATGTTGATGATATGTTGCTGGTTGGGAGCAGTATGGAGAGGATAAAAAAATTGAAGATTCAACTCAGTGAGGAGTTTAAGATGAAGGATCTTGGTTATACACAGAAGATCCTTGGGATGTGTATCATCCGGGAAAGGGAGAGAAATAGATTGAAGATCTCTCAAACTTCTTACATAGAGAAGATGATATCTAAGTTCTCTATGGAAGATAGCAAACCAGTGAAGGTTCCCATTGCTGGTCATTTCAAATTCTCCAACGATCAATGTCAAAGATCGAATGAGGAGAAAAAAGAAATGGAAAAGGTCCCCTACTCTAGTGTGGTTGGTTCTGTAATTTTCACCATGGTAAGCACTAGACCTAATATTGCTCATGCAATAATTGTTGAGGTACTTGAAGGGAAGCCTAGAAGTAGGGCTGATTTATAAGAATAGGGGTAAGTCCATCTGCCTTTAAGGTTATGTTGATTCGGACTATGGAGCAGACCAGGATAAAAGGAGATCGATTACTTCCTACTTCTTCAACTTAAACGGATGTTATGTAAGTTGGAAGGCTCAGTTGCAGCTGGTGGTAGCACTCTCAACAACCGAGGCTGAGTACATAGCGGCTACGAAAGCCATCAAAGAGGCTATATGGTGCAAAGGGTTGTTGGAAGAGTTGAAGGTACTAGAGGAGCAGGTTGTGGTGTATTCGGATAGCCAAAGTGCATACCATTTGTGCAAGAATCCGGTGTTCTATGAGAGGACAAAGCACATGGATGTTTGCTACCATATTATTCGAGAAAATGTTACAAAATGATGCATTCATGTGGATAAGGTGGCCACGGAAGAAAACCCTACAGATTTAGGTACTAAGGTTCTACTTCTAAGAAAGTTCAATCATTGTCTTGGACTTCTTAGGATTGGAGTCGGTTAATATGATGACTCAAAATGAGTTTGGATACTGAGTTCTCTGCACAATGGGTTTAGTTTAAATGCTTAGACAAAGGTAGAGATTGTTGGAGTTTGTCTAAGATTTAAACGGAAGAAGAAGAATGAAGTTCAGTAAGGAGTGCGCACCAGGTCAGGCGGTGGCCCTGCCTTATCCAGACCGCGACGCACAGCAAGAGAGGATACTGGAGGGAGGCCAGGCCACGGTGCCCAGAAAAGGAGGAATGTATGCTCTGCCCTGGGCCGCGGCGCACCCTGGTCTAGGCTGCGGCGCCAAGCACACTGATGCACATTGGTTCAGCATTTGTTAAGTGCATGAAGACATGTCCAAAACACATAGGATCACTAAGGAATGATGAAAGGCTATGGATGATTAGTCCTCTAGATCTAAGGGTGGATATTGACCCTCAAGATTGGTTAAGAAGTTTGTGCACTATATAAAGGGTCACCTAGCTTCAATCTCATAAGATAACACATTATGACATACAAGTGATCATCATACAAGAGAGTTAAAGTGTAAGTGTGAGAGTGCAAAGACACAAAATATAGAGAGGCACTAAAATAGATCTGAAAAGAAAGGCTGGTTGTAAAGAGAGAAGTAGTATGGATTGTAGGTAGAATGTTTTTGTAATAGTTCTATCACTTTCTTTCTTCTCTTCTTGTTCTTCAAGAACCTGTGAGCTCTTGGAAGGGTGTTTCTGATTGTAAGGAACTTCATTGATAAGATAGTGCAGAGAGCTCGGAGGAGCTCACGGGGACGTAGGCATATTATCGAACCTCGATAACAAATTTCTTGTGTTCTTTTCTTTCTTGCTTTGATTAGTTGCTGTCTCTTTTCTTTATACAAGTCACTCTAGACTTGGGTGTTTAGAATATCACCTCATGGGCATCATCTAAGGTGGTTTCCCAACAAAATGACAATCCTATAAACTTTGGATTAGTCCCATTTTTTTCCTCACATAAAAATTTTAATATCTTACTATACCTATGCATTCAACATATAACCAAAAAAAAAAAATTAGAGTTTAGATATAGCTTTACTTGTGTAGTGAAAATCTCCAAGGAAACTCCAATTATTCCATCTGTGTATACTGTTGTAGATTAGTGTAAACCAACAAAGATTAATAAATAGATCAAAAAAAGAAGGAAGAAATTAGTAGAAAAAGATAGCGAAGATAGAAAATGAAAGAGACCAAGAATAATTTAGAAAAAAAAAAGAAAAAAATGCCATATGCATTTTCATATCTAGATGCTGCATGGAGACTTCGATATCGTTGAGAACAAAAATATGGATTTCTGGAAAAAGATGAATCAAGATGGGTTACCAAGGAGAAAGAGGGCACTAGTAACAAAAGAGAGAGATGGAGAGAGAGTGGCAGACAAATAGAAAGAGAGAGCACTTCATCGTTAGAAAAGAGAAAACACGAGTTGAAAAAAAAAGGAAAGAAATAAGAAAGAATCTTTGATGGTAAAAAACAACATTGTTTCATGTGTTTTCATTTAGTTTTCAAAACAATGTTGAAAAAATAGCCAAAACAACTCCCAACTATTTTGTAAATTAAGGGTGATTTTTAGAATTTGTTTTTGAAAATTGTTTTAAAAAGTATTTAACTAAACAAGATTTTTTCCTTTTGAACACTACTTTCAATTTTTGAATAATATATCTAGACATATATTTCTTAATCCCTAATTTTCTATTAGGATGGAATTAGTGTTCTTATTTTGATTAGGGTTTATGAGAAAATTATTTTCTATCCTTAGGAAATAGGTTACCATTTTACCCTTCCTTAAGAGTCAAGTGTCGTGTTTTGCTACTATTCGTACTATATGAATTTGCTATTTTGCTTTTAATGGTTATAACATTTTAACCTTTAGTTGGACGGTGGATTTTTATTTATATCAAATGCCCCACTTCTTTAGGCTAGCTTTTTGGATGAGAAATAAAAGTTGATTTTTCTCTTTAATGGGTAAATTTTTTGCAAGAACTAACCTAAAATTCAAGTGCCTTCAAAGACTATTTGGTTAAGGTTTTTTAGAGGTCTCTTTGAATCTTTCTTCGAGTTTGGTGTCAATCTACATAATGATTGACAAGAAGGCTCATCAATAAGGATATATAGGTCAAGATCTATTCTTTTTAGGGTCCTCTTCTTCATGATTGGTAGCTCGATGTTATCAACCTATCAAGCTATCTTACAACCAAGCTTATGAGCTCCTCGTGATGGATAGCTCAACGGCTTGGACTTAACCAAGGTAAGTGGTATTTATAGCATTACCGACCTATAAGCTTTGTTGAGTCTAGGGTCCTAAGTTTGAAATTTATGAGCTTTATCGAGTTATAAACTGAAAGAGGTCCAACCTTAAGACTTCCCCAACCAAGAGAGCCAGTATTTTATGTTTTTACTAAACTACTAGCTGAAATTTTTTCTACTTTCTGACTTCTTCATCTGAGCCAAGTCAATTTTAGATTGTCATTCAAACTACAAGTTGCAGATGACTCGAGCTTCTTGTCTCCACATCTAGTTCGGATCAACAAGAGAGGGGATATATGGCTATCACAACACACTACATTGATAATGAATGGGAGTTGCAAAAACGCATTATCAGGTTTTTTTTTTTAATATAATGCTTATGTTTTTCTTTCTCTTTTAAGGTATTAATCTATCTTTTGTTTTTCTTAACATTTTTTTATAATTTTTTAAATTATATTTGTTTTAGGTTTTATTATTTGCTCGCTCCACACACAAAGAAGTCATTGTTGAATGCTTGATGATTTCTTTTTTAGATTGGAACCTTGATAAAATAAACTTTCAATTATCATAGTTGATAATTGTTCTGCTAATGATTGTGTTCTGGAGATTTTTGTTGATAGACTTTTTTATATATGTGTTGTTGTACACATATACTAAATCTGATTATGATGGATTGGTTAGATGTTATTGAAAGTGCTATTGAAAAATTAGAGAGATGTGATCTATTAAACGATTGCACAAATAAGGAGGAGAAGTTTGAGGAGGCAAGGCGTCAATTGGGAATGTCAATTTCCAAAAAATTGTGTCATGATATAAAAACTAGGTGGAATTCAACCTACTTGATGCTTAAGAGTGTTTTTCTTTTTAAATTTTTTTTTTTCTCATTTGGAACAACATGAGCCTAGATATAAATCTCTCCTAAAACAAGATGAGTGGGGGTTGGCGAAAGATATTTATGATCGGTTGAAAATATTTTATGAGATCACAAAGTGTTAACTAAATATGTCACGACAAACCTTTATTTTACAAAGGTTTATGATATTTATTGACATTAACTAAGTGGCTCACTAGTTCTAATGGGATTATTTTTAGTATGGCTTTAAGTATGATGTTGAAATTTGATAAATATTGGAATGTGATACATGGTATTATTGGGGTTGTAGTAATATTAGATCCAGTGTTAAATATGGATATGGTTTATTTTTATTATAATTTGATATATAGTGAAAGAGCTAAAGAAGAGTATGATAGAATTAAGTAGAGTTGTAATGACTTGATTGAAAAGTACTAGATTAAGGCATCTAAAAAAAGTTGAGTTGGACCATCATCTATTTCTTCTTTAGATGTTAGTGGCATCATATAGGGACAACAATAATGTATGCATGAGTATAATATGTTTCTCAATAAAAAGAGGAAATTAATATATACTAGATTAGAGTTGGTATATATTTGGAGGAAGATGTTTTACAAGTCTTAACTTTGGGAACTTTGACATACTAGCATGGTAGAAGTCAAATGCTTCGAAATATCCAACACTGGAGATGATTGTTAGAGACATCTTGGCTATTCCCATTCCATTGTTGCTAAGTCTTCTTTTAGCATGGATGGTATTAATTTGTGAGCCCACAACAAAGTAGGCTTCATCATAAAACCGTGGAGGCATTGGCATGTACTAAAAATTGGTTATGGGATTTTAAAAAAAGGGAATATTAAATATTTTTAATAATTTTTAAACTTTTAATAATTGAATCATTGTTTTATTACTATTTGATTATATTTGTTTGATTTTTATATTTATTTTTAGAGTTGAATTCACTTGCCTTTACCATTGTGCTTAAAGAATCAAATGTGAATGTGTTTAGTGAGCAATCTACTATCATCGACTAGGTAAGCAATTTTTTTTTAATTCTTCTATTTGAGTTAATTAAAGACAAAACTTGTTTTGATCCACTTATTTATATCTTGTTTTCCCCTTACTTTTATACGATTAAGTTTGTAGCTTGCAACATGTTTCATGGAGGTAATTTAACTTCGATATTTATATTTCAGATGTTTTGAATATTTATATTTTGAGTTGTAGTTTGAATATTTGTTAATGGTGGTTTGTGAAAACTTTATGTAGGGTGATTTATGTTATGCTTGTGGGGATGGTTTTAATTAGGAATGATGATTTGTGGCTTGTTGGTTTTATTTAAAATATTTGATAATATGCATAGGTTAGAAAAAAAAGTTTGTGCTGCTAAAAGATAACACAATTTTTTTTTTTTATGAATATGCACAGGTTTATATTTGGAAAACATGTTTTATAAAAATTTTAAGGAAAAAAACATGCGGGTGGAAGTGGTTGGACGGAAGTGGATGCCCATTTCTTTTTATAGATGCAAATGCGGATGAATGTGCAACCACAACCACTCGCATCCATTTCCACCCTTATATCTGAATAACATCTAACACAATGTGATATTTTGCATCACATTTCTTTCCCATATACACCTAGCAAAATGTAGTTGCAGAGAGGAAGCACAAACATATTGTTGAACTTGGATCGACAATGATGTTCTATGGTTATATACTTATGGGTTAAGGCATTTTCTCCTTTGTGAAGACTTGATGCCTTCCCTAACTTAGTGTAGATTGACTTGATTCGAGACAAGCCTAAACTCCAAGAAATTTACAAGAAAGTAAATAAGGGAGAAGATAAAATTTTGGTTATTTCATTCAATGAATTTGATCATTCATTGGAGGTTCTATTTATACAACCTAGAACTAAGTTGTTAGTTAGTTAGGATTTTATTTTAGTCATAACAGATTGATAACTAACTCTAACTACTCATTCTTCTTCCTGACTCTTCTCTTAGCTATCTGAATGGTTAAAGTGGTAGTCCTTGATGTCTCAATGACCTTCTAAGCTCCTAGACAGTATCCATTATACTATTTTCTTTACTTGCTTTACTTTCATTCTTTATAGTCTTCTCTTGTCTTTTGGCTACATCAATACTTCCCCCTTTGAAAGATATCTTATCCTCAAGGTGAAGGAAATGTTTTCTTGAAATTTGAAATATTTTCCTTAGTGGTTTCTTTTGTTGGGAGTCCTACCCACTTAATCAACCATTGGTTTGCCCATTTTCCTTATTTTAAATCCTATCTCTCTTCCAATACTATTAGTGGCTTATAAAGTGGGTGTCTTTCTTCACAACTGGAAGGTAAATGACATGGAACTAATCCTTATTCTGGTTCATTATAAGGCTTCAAGAGTGACACATGGAATATATGGTGGATTTGTGTATCTTGTGGCAGTTCCAGTTTGTAAGCAACCTTGCCAACCTGTTTAATGATAGAGAAATGACCAAAAAATGTTCTTCCTAACTTGTTGGATTATCTTTTGGAAACTAGTGTTTGTCTCTAAGGTTGTAACTTAACAAGTACTAAGTCCCCAACTGTTGTGGAAATCACCTTCTTGATGCCCAGGCGGTGATCTTCCAAACACCCAAGTCTAGAGTGACTTGTAATGAATCGAAAACAGAAACAGAAATCAAAGAAAAGAAATAACACAACAATTGTTAGCCTACATCCCTGTGAGTTCCTCTGAACTCTCTGCACTAAATCAATGAGTTCTTACAGATTACAGCAACCCCCTTCAAGAAACCTCTAGTTCTTGAAGAACCAAAGAAGAGAAGAAAAAAAGTGATAAGAACTATTACAAAGCCCTCTACCCACAATCTATACTACTCTCTCTTTACAACCAGCCTCTCTTTTGAGATCTATTCTAGTGCCTCCTGTGTTTTGTGTCTTTGCACTCTCACACTTGTACTTGAATTCTCTTATATGATGATCACTTGTGTTTTCAACTTGTGTTATTGTTTTGAGATTGAAGCTAGGTGACCCTTTATATAGTGCACCACTTCTTGACTAATCTTGAAGGTCAATATCCACCCTTAGATCTTGAGGACCTTTCAATCATATCCCTTCATCAATCCTTAGTGATCTTGTGCGTTTTGATCATGCATCCACGCACCTTTAAAAGAGGCTGAAAAGCTTGTCTCAGTATGCTTGGTGTCGCGGCCCAGAACAAGGCTGGCTGCGGCGCAAGGCAGGGTTGCACTTCTCCACTTTCTAGGCACCGCGACCTAGGGGAGGCTAAGCTGTGGTACACTCCTCCTCCATGTTGGGTGCCGCGGCTTGGGAAGGCTGGGCTACGGCCTCACCTGATGCTGCACTTCTTTGTCTTGCTGTGCACTGAGGCGCACACTTTGTGTACTGAGGCACCAAGGTCTAATGAAGAACCTTGTCAAACCATGTTTAAACCTTAGACAAACACCAATATAACCCTTAAAAGAGTGGTCCTTCCTATGCTTGTCGGCTGCAGCCTTCATTTGATTTTGGGCCTTTTGTAGATGGAGTTTTGATACTTGGAGAATTTCATTTCTCTCCCCTAAGTCTTAATCAATGCTTGCTAGACTGTTGTCACCTTTTGTGTATGCTGTCAGCTAGAAGTTTTTCTCCCAAAAACTACTTCAAACGGGGACATACTAATAGAGAAATGAAAGGCAATGCTGTAGTGAAATTCTACCCAACACAAGAACTTAGGCCATTTGTTTAGGTTGTCACTTACAAAGTACCTCAAGTACTGCTCCAGTGTTCTATTGACTACCTCAGTTTGGCCATCAATTTGAGGATGATATGCACTACTCATGTGCAGGGCAGTGCCTTGAAGTTTGAATAGTTCTATTCAGAATGAGCTCATGAAGACTAAGTCTTTGTCAGATACAATAGTCTTCAGAAACCCATGAATTTTGCAAACAATGTTGACAAATACGTTTGCCACCTTAGCAACTATGTAGTGCTTTGGAAGACACCAACTTTGATAACCTATCAACAACCACAAAGATGATTGTGAAGCCTTGTGCTGGAGGTAGATGTGTATTGAAATCTATAGAGATACCTTCTCAAATCTGTTCAGGAATGGGCACTGGCTGTAGGAGACCATAAGGAGCATGGTTCACAGGCTTAGTTTATTGGTACATCAAGCATTCTTTAACAAGTTTCACTACTTCTTTCCTCATGTGCTTCCAAAAGAAATTAGAAGATAATCTAGCCAGTGTTCTTTAAATGCTAACATGCCTTTCTACTAGTAATGAGTAATACTCATCTAATAGTTTGATTTTGATTGTAGATTGAAGCCTAAGATATATCTTGCCCCTCCAATAAATCATCCCATTTCTAAATATCCATTCAAGGTATTGAGCATGGTGATTTATAATGGTAGCTGCTAGTTGTACTAGCTCAAGCATTTGAGAATTTTCCCCTTTGAGAGTCTTTAAGAAGTCAAATAAAGGTAGAGAAAGAGCAAGACATGATACATTGTCTTTGTAGTCTGTGTGCATTCTTGATAAGCTGTCAGCAACCACATTGTCTTTGCTTGGTTTGTACTTAATCTGGAACTTGAAGCCTACGAGCTTTCTGAGAAAGACTTGTTGCTCAGGTGTTTGCATTATCTGGTCCATTAGTGCCTTGAGATTCCTTTAGTTTATGTGAATAAAAAATTCTGACCCAAGAAAATATTGTCTCCAATGTAGCACTGTTGTGGTAATGGCCATCATTTCTCTAGTGTAAGTTGAGGTTAGTTACAGTGAAGGACATAACTTCTTACTAAAGAATTCTGTAAGGTGGCTTTATTGTAGATGTATAGCTCCAATCCCATATCCATAAGTATCATTCTCAAACACAAAAGGTTTGATTGAAATCTGGGAGTGCCAAGACTGGGTGGAAGTCATTGCAAGCTTGAGTTTCTCAAAAACATCTGTGTCACACTCATTCAAGATGAAATTGTTTTTCTTGAGCAAGTCAGTTAAAGGAAAAGCAAGAGAAGCATATCCTTTAACAAATTTTTATAGTATCTAGTGAGGCCTAGGAACCCTCTTATCTCCTTCACAGTGGTTAGAATAGGCCACCCTATCATAGATTGGATTTTCTATTGGTCTGGTGCTACCCTTTACTCAGAGATGATGTGTCCCAAGTAGTCAATTGAAGTAGTGCCCAAGTTACACTTGGATAGCTTTGCATACATAGAAGCTTTGTGGAGACAAGTAAGCACTAGTGTAAAATGATCCATATGTGCTTCTAGGGACATGCTATAGATCAAAATGTCATCAAAGAATACTATGACAAATTTTTTGAGGTAGGTTTCAAAATTTTGGTTCATTGCAACTTGGGATGTAAAGGGAGCATTGGTTAAACAAAATGACATAACTAAGAACTCATAGTGGCCATGATGAGTCATAAATGTTGTTTTCTCAATGTCCTTTGGATGCATTCTAATTTGATGATAGCCAGCTCTTAAATCCAGCTTGGAGAAGATCTTGCACCATGAAGCTCATCAATCAACTCATCCACTGTTGGGATAGGGAAACTATCATTGACAATCATTGTTTTCAGTCCTCTATAATCCATACAAAACCTTCAAATGCCATCTTTCTTTTTTACTAATAACATTAGAGGGCTATATGGACTAGCACTGTGTTGGATGACTCCCATTTGCAGCATATCTTTTCCTAACTTCTCAATTTCTGTCTTTTGAAAATGGGGATATCTATAGGGCTTGATGTTGACAGGAGGAAAGCCAGGTTGTAGTTGGATTTTGTGAATCACCTTTCTTGTAGGAGGTAAGCCAGTAGGTTCATCAAAGACTATCTTGAATTGTTGTAAGATGGTCTTGATTTTAGGGTCAATTGTATCTTTGAGGAGCAAGGATAATTGTTCTTTGTGCTGAGTGTCATGGACAATCATTAACATAAATCAAGATTAGAAAGAATCATTCATTGTCATCTTCCTAAGCTTAATGTACCCTATCATGTCACATTCCAATCTTTGTTGGCATTGGAGTTTAGGCTTGTCTCGAATTAAGTCAACCTAACTGTTTGAAAATATTCGAACTTCCAAACGAAATAAAAGACAAAACACAATTACAAAGATTTCTTGGCTGCTAAAATTATATTGCTGATTATTTCCCTCACCTTCGTCAAATTTGTGAACTTTTCTATAAAAAACTTCGCAAAAATCTTGTTCCCTGGTCTCAACAGCATACAGATGTTGTCAAACTTCTTAAATCAAAAGTATTAAATCTTCCTTGTCTAGAAATCCTTCATCCAGAAGCGAAGTCATTGTTTGATTTCCTTGAGATGTATACATTCAACAAAAAAATATTCAATCCTTTTGCCCCAGATCATCCTGATCTGGATAAACCAAACGAAATTGATACTATAAACCAACTTGATCAAATCTGAATCACAGGTGATGATCAACAGATCTCATTCATTCATCCTCCTTTACAAAAAGTAACTATTACTTTGCCCCATTACTCATCTCCTATAGTGGCAGCCCATTTTAAGCAAATTAGTGGTCCAGATGACCGACTTGTTATCGGCAAAGATATTCAAAATATATGCTCCAAAAATAACTTTACCAATTAAAATCTCCATACTATTTCCAATCAATTCCATACTATTACTTTTACTATTGACTCACTTGACGACAAAGTTTGCCACATCTCTACTAAAGTAGATACTTCTCCCACAAAAACCCAGGGAAAAGACTTCATGATCCAAAAGTTTCCTACTATTATCCAAAAGCCTATCCAATCTCACATATCCGCACCAATTTTTACACCTGTTAATATTGAAAAACAAAACCAAATAAAATTTGATAACTCAGATGATATTCTCAAATCTATAGATTCAAGATTAAAACACTTGTCCATAAAACCAGAGTCATCTTCCTCAAATATAAATATTATTGAGAAAGACTTAATCAAAAAAATTGAAGAATCTGATCCACCTCATCTCAATAAAATATACAGAAGTAATTTTAGAAACAAAGCACCTCTTCCTCAAACTATGAATTATTATCCTAGGCCAACCCCTCCTGATGTTTAATTTGAAGATAGACCCTACTTTCAAACAGGAGAAACCTCCTCCAGAACTATACCTGGACTTCTTGAAGAGTATAAACGACATCTTCATTAGAAGATGATGCCTCACTTTCTGATTGTGATTCGTTTATCAGGATTTTTGATAATTGTTGTTTAAATGAGTCATCAAGGTCTAACTCATTAATTTTTTGTTTGACTTTACAATTCTTGGCCCAATGCCCAAGTCTGCCACATTTGAAACAGGCCTTGGAGGAACTTTGGGTTTTCTTGAATGTTTTCGGTTTCTTCTTATATGGTTTTGGATTGGAATAAGCCTTTGTAGTCTTTCTGTATTTTTGTTTAAAAGTGTTCCTTTTCTTTTTGTGTTGGGTCGAAGGGGCTCTCAATGTTTCATAACCATATTGACTGCAGAATGATCCAAGTTCTTTTTTACTTTGGAATAATTCTGATTTCATTTTGGATATTAACTTGAGATCATTACAAAGTCTTAATCCTTCATAATTGATATAGCTGGTAATTTCTCCATAAGAGAGATGATCATAAGGTATGGACCCACCATTGAGGTCACAAATTCTTTGACGAACCTTTTCAGCAAATAATTTTGGAAGTCCAAATATAAATTTTTCTTTCCAATAATGATTGTTACTGTCTTTTCTGGTATATATTTTTGCTAAAAATATATCTTTATACCATCTAAAGTCCTGCATAGTGGGGCAGGTTAGATTAATAAGTATTTCAGATGACCTTTCAGCAAATTTCTCAGGATCTCAAATGAAATGTTTAGATATGGCAAATATCAGAGTTTCAAAGGAGTTATTTTGAGTTATAGGTATAGTTCTAGAGGAGGACTCTCCTGTTTGAGGATTTCTAATAGTTTCGGTAGTGTATGTTTGAATAGTGGAATTTAGAACTTGTTGTTTTTCTTGTTCATTAAGATAATTGTCCCACCAACCTTTGAGGGTGCCAATAAAACCAGCAATAATGGCATGGGCTATTTTTAATTCATTATTGTCATCATCATATCTGTAGGCAGGAGCTGCCATACACATTTCTTAAAGGATGTTAATAATCATATGATCATTAGCTCTATCAATATTCCATTCATATATGAAACTTTCATCATATTTGTTTTGATTTTGGAAGTAGGGTCTATCTTCGAATTGAACATCAGGAGGGGTTGGTCCAGGATAATAATTCCTAGTTTGAGGAAGAGGTGCTTTGTTTCTAAAATTACTTATGTATATTTTATTAAGATGAGGTGGATCAGATTCTTCAATTTCTTTGATTCAGTCTTTCTCAATAATATTTGTATTTGAGGAAGATAACTCTGGTTTTATGGACTAGTGTTTTAATCTTGAATCTATAGATTTGAGAATATCATCTGAGTTATCAAATTTTATTCGGTTTTGTTTTTCAATATTGACAGGTGTAAAAATTGGTGCGGATATGTGAGATTGGATAGGCTTTTGGATTATAGTAGGAAACTTTTGGATCATGAAGTCTCTTCTAGGGGTTTTTGTGGGAGAAGTATCTACTTTAGTAGAGATGTGGCAAACTTTGTCGTCAAGTGAGTCAATAGTAGAAGTAATAGTATTGAGTTGATTGGAAATAATATGGAGATTTTGATTGGTAAAGTTATTTTTGGAGCATATATTTTGAATATCTTTGCCGATAACAGGTCGGTCATCTGGACCATTAATTTTCTTAAAAGGGGCTGCCACTATAAGAGATGAGTAATGGGGTAAAGTAATAGTTACTTTTTGTAAAGAAGGATGAATGGATGAGATCTGTTGATCATCACCTGTGATCTAGATTTGATAAAGTTGGTTTATAGTATCAATTTCTTTTGGTTTATCCAGATCAGGATAATTTGGGGCAAAAGGATTGAATATTTTTTTGTTGAATGTATACATCTAAAGGAAATCGAAGAAATACATATCATATTGTATTTTTGTCATCTGAGAGTACCATTCATCACGCATTTGGTCTGCACCAGAATCTACTAAAGCGGTAGTATTAATACGATATTTTTTGTTAATAATGACAGAAATCTTAATATACCATTTCTGATAATTCATTCTTTCTATAAGATTAACAAAGTTATCTTTTGAGTCATCATTTATATCTATTAAATCAGTGTGATTAGAAATTTCAGGGACTTCTTTATTGATTTGTGAAGTAATAGATTCTTTAAGATTATTAATTTCTAAATTAACCATTTTTGCTTTTAAATCAACTGCATCCTTTTGGATTTCTTTAATTTGCTCTTTCATATTATTAATTTCCATTTGAAGATCTTGGGTGGTGGTTATTTTAGGGTTTTTATAATGATCTTCAAAAATCTTTTCAAGGCTATAAAGTTTGGGAGGTGTCTTAATCTTTTTTTCTTCTTGAATAAAATCTCGTAGTTTGGTTAAGTAATCCTTTTTAGTGATGGAGTCATATATTTTGTCGATTATATCTAAAAGAAATTCTTTTTGATTAGTAATCATATTTACTGATTTACAATAACAGAGTCCATCATCACAATCACATTGTGAGTTAATGGAATTTCCTGAATCAGATTCTTCTTGAAGAGTATAAACGACTTCTTCATTAGAAGATGATGCCTCACTTTCTGATTGTGATTCATTTATCATGATTTTTTATAGTTGTTGTTTCAATGAGTCATCAAGGTCTAATTCATTAATTTTTTGTTTCACTTTACAATTCTTGGCCCGATGCCCAAGTCTGCCGCATTTGAAACAGGCCTTGGAGGAACTTTGGGTTTTCTTGAATGTTTTAGGTTTCTTTTTATATGGTTTTGGATTGGAATAAACCTTTGTAGTCTTTCTATATTTTTGTTTTAAAGTGTTCTTTTTTCTTTTTGTGTTGGGTCGAAGGGGCTCTCAATGTTTCATAACCATATTGATTGCAGAATGATCCAAGTTCTTTTTTACTTTGGAGTAATTCTGATTTCATTTTGGATTTTAACTTGAGATCATTACAAAGTCTTAATCCTTCATAATTGATGTAGCTGGTAATTTCTCTATAGGAGAAATGATCATAAGGTATGGACCCACCATTGAGGTCACGAATTCTTTGACGAACCTTTTCAGCAAATAATTTTGGAAGTCCAGATATAAATTTTTCTTTCCAATAAGGATTGTTGCCATCTTTTCTGGTATATATTTTTGCTAAAAATACATATTTATACCATCTAAAGTCCTGTATAATGGGGCAGGTTAGATTAATAAGTATTTCAGATGATCTTTCAGCAAATTTCTCAGGATCTCCAATGAAATGTTTAGATATGGCAAATATCAGAGTTTCAAAAGAGTTACTTTGAGTTATAGGTATAGTTTTGGAGGAGGTTTCTCTTGTTTGAGGATTTCTAATAGTTTCGGTAGTGTATGTTTGAATAGTGGAATTTAGAACTTGTTGTTTTTCTTGTTCATTAAGATAATTGTCCCACCAAGCTTTGAAGGTGCCAATAAAACCAGCAATAATGGCATAGGCTATTTTTAATTCATTATTGTTATCATCAGATCTGTAGGCAGTAGCTGTCATACACATTTCTTGAAAGATGTTAATGATCATATGATCACTAGCTCTATCAATATTACATTCATATATGGAATCTTCATCATATTTGTTTTGATTTTGGAAGTAGGGTATATCTTCGAATTAAACATCAGAAGGGGTTGGCCTAGGATAATAATTCCTAGTTTGAGGAAGAGGTGCTTTGTTTCTAAAATTACTTATGTATATTTTATTGAGATAAGGTGGATCAGATTCTTCAATTTCTTCAATTAAGTCTTTCTCAATAATATTTATATTTGAGGAAGATGACTCTGGTTTTATGGACTAGTGTTTTAATCTTGAATCTATAGATTTGAGAATATCATCTGAGTTGTCAAATTTTATTTGGTTTTGTTTTTCAATATTGACAGGTGTAAAAATTGGTGCGGATAGGTGAGATTGGACAGGCTTTTGGATAATAGTAGGAAACTTTTGGATCATGAAGTCTCTTCCCGGGGTTTTTGTGGGAGAAGTACCTACTTTAGTAGAGATGTGGCAAACTTTGTCATCAAGTGAGTCAATAGTAGAAGTAATAGTATTGAGTTGATTGGAAATAGTATGGAGATTTTTATTGGTAAAGTTATTTTGGGAGCATATATTTTGAATATCTTTGCCGATAACAGGTCGGTCATCTGGACCATTAATTTGCTTAAAAGGGGCTGCCACTATAGGAGATGAGTAATGAGGTAAAGTAATAGTTACTTTTTGTAAAGGAGGATGAATGGATGAGATCTGTTGATCATCACCTGTGATCCAAATTTGCTCAAGTTGGTTTATATTATCAATTTCTTTTGGTTTATCCAGATCAGGATGATTTGGGGCAAACAAATTGAATATTTTTTTGTTGAATCTATACATCTCAAGGAAATCGAAGAAATACATATGACATTGTATTTCTGTCATCTGAGAGTACCATTCATCATGTATTTGAGGCCTTAGATCTTTGGAAAAGGTTGTCATAAACCAATCTGATTTGGCCTTATTTTCTAAAGATAAAAAATCATTCTTAAGTTTGATTTTATCTATCTTAAAATCAGATTTCATTATAACATTAAGTTCATGATCGTGATAGGATAGCTTATCAGATCTGGTTGGGGAAAATTCTCTATTATTCTTTTTGGAGTGCTTTGCTATTTAAGATGATCCTCCTACTTGAGTGTGATCTATAGCTTACTTAAAGGAACTGGTTTCATAGAATCCTCTAGGTATAACCGGGTCAAAATTGACTCATAGTAAACTTTGTTTAGACTTTCTAGATGATAAATCATAACTATATCGAGGTGGAATAATTTGAGGGTCATCATAGAGTGGAGGTCTGATCCTTCTAGAACTAGAAGTCCTAGAGAGCTGCCAGGAATCATTAGGTGTAAATCTAATGACCACACTACCATCTCCATATTCATCAATTTGAGATATATTGGAATTTGTTATAGGCTTAGGAGGGCATAACGCTTCAAGCTTCCAATAGTCAGGAATAGTGATTTGATCCCATTTCAAGAGTTTAGGTGTAATAGTATTAGCATGAAATGTATTTGTTTCAAGAAGCAAGGTTTCTCCTGGTTTAGTTTGGAGAAGAGCTTTGGGATTTATTTTTGTAGTTATAACCTTATAATAGACTTTATATATCAAACTCAGGTTTCTAGTACCTGATTTGATGTCTAATCCTTTTAATTGAATGTCTAATGTTAGAGCATCAATTAAGTTAGGATCATAAAGATCTATTGAAAAGTTTGGATAGCAATTGAAGTAAACAGGTCCATTATGAAGATTTGATTCTACAAGTGATAATAATGAATTTGTGAAGTTAAGATGCCTAGCATCTCTTAAAATCGTTAATATAGGTGTATCAATACCTAAACGATGTAAAGGTTTGATGGCTATTTGTACTAATCCTAGATGTAGATATCTAAAACCTTTTTGCTTATGTTTTTGTATTGAGGGTAATGAAAGTAATTTAACACTTTCACTTTCTCTGTTGATAGAATAAGTTTGTTCCGCAGTTTTGATTGAATAATTAGATTTAAAATCAAAAGTTACTATTTGGTATATTCTATTTATATTTTGTTTGGATATATGCCAATTGAGCAGATCTTGCTCTACCTTGGCAATATTGATTTCTTGACTGTTTATAGCACCGTTGGGGTCTTCGGGAGTATAATCTAATTGATTATCATACCTTGGAGGGGATGATGTATTTGATCCGGACATGGATGAATCATCACCCTGCCGGCGTCTCCAAAATAGTCTATTCATGGACAATAAATATAATTAAAGCTTATCAACAGACTGGTCTACTCTGAAGTTTCCTGCCGGGACCACCTACTGGGGCCATCCTAAAGTCGGACTGACCAACAGTAAACAAGGGCTGACCAACGGCCTTACCAAAAACAAATATAGTAGAACAGATGATAATAAGCAATAAGAACAATTAATGAAGATGAACAAGATATCTAAAAATCGCAAACATGGCTCTGATACCAAATGTAAACAGGATCATTGTTTTGGAAATAATAAACAGTAAACAATATGTTTTAGAAATAATAAACAATAAACAGTATTTGCAACCAATATAAGGTAAGAACCAAAAAGGCATAAGGATTTAAAACAACAATATATATATGCTTTTATAAATACAAACTTGGAAATATCATAAAGATTTGCACAGAGTAGGAGGCTTATAGTGTATAAAGGGAGAATGGACTCTCTCAAGACAAAGTAAAACTCGCTAAAACAACTCTGATTATTACATTGAAAATATACATATTTACAGACTCTTGATTTCGGACTTCAACCATCTACAAATCCGGATGTGCGGACTTCAAAGAGAATTGAATCCAAGAATGATTTGCTTTTGACGTGTCTTCTGCTTTCTTCTTTTGTCGATTTTGCTTTTTGCTTTTTTGATGTCTGGAAACTGCTTTTTCTTATTGAATTCATGAATGATCTGATTTTGACGTGTCTTTTTTGCTTTTGGCTGCTTCTGCTTTTGATGTGTCTTTTTGGCTTTTGGCTACTTTTGCTTTTGACGTGTCTTCTGCTTTCTTCTTTTGGCAATTTTGCTTTTTGCTTTTTTGATGTTTGGAATCTGCTTTTTCTTATTGAATCCGTGAATGATTTGCTTTTTTAGATTTGGATTTTTTGGATTTGGATTTGTCGGTCAGTCTCTCTCCTCATGGCTGTTGAAATGTCACGACAGGTCAAATGCATCATAAGGGTCTTGTGCATCTTGATAGGGTGATCTAGACTGGTCATCTGGAGACTGAGTACTTTCACCATCACTGTCAGACAGCAAAGACAATTCCTCTAATAATTTCTTTTTCTTTTCTTTTTTGGATAATTTGTTGGGTTCTGGTGAGGGGGATGATGCTTTTAGATATTTGAAAGATTGATGATTATCAAAAACCAATTTTTGACAACATCAATGCTAGCAAATGAACAATCGTATTTTTCCCACCACTTGATTTTGAAAACTCGATTTATGGCTAGGTAATCCCAAGAAGTTTCAGTTACAATATAATCCCAAGAGATAATCCAAGGAACGAAAAAAATGATATAAAAGAGTACTTCATGAGAATAGGTTTTTTCAGCATTGGTATTGTGTTTAAAATAATACAATGATTCTTTGATCAGGGGAGGAAGAATAGCTGAGTCACTCCCAAAAGAAAACCACCACTCAAACATCCACATTGGAAGATTGATGACAAACTTTTTGTCAAAGAAAATAAACCAGGAATGAGATTTGGGTCTGATGAAAAATATGTTATACCAGGCCTTTTGATAGTCATAATAATTATATGTGGGGGGGTAAAAATGGAATGAAAAAGGTTCTAGGTTTATAATGATCATCGACTTTGTCTAGAGATATGATACAGAGGATTTTGTATTTTGAATAAGTAATAATATTGGGGTCTGTTGGGTCTCTGGTATGGATTATCTCCATTGATTTGGTATAAATCATTATAAGTTCATAGAATTTTTGGGTCTTAATTGGATCTTCTGGAACATAATGAAAACCTGCAGGGAAAATTTTGTTAGTATAAAGATACTTAGTAATAAAATTGAGATCATTTGTGGGCCTGTCAAGGCTGGTGCATCAAATATACCCTTGGAATGGTTTTTCAATGTATTGACTGGTCTTTGGGATAGAGGATTGAGAGGAGGAAGGTGCTTGGGAAAGTGTTTGGGCATATGACTGGCAGGTTAAATTTGAAAATTCAGACAGATTTGGGAGCCTTCCCAGTGATGTAAATCTGTTTGATTGCTGAGGGTTTTTTGGTTGTATTGGGATAGGTTGATGACCTGGGATTTGAATTTTTATGGCATGGTCATTGAGGCTTTGGGGTTTTGGTGAAGGTGGAGGCACTTTCTGCTTTTCTTTTTGGTTGTTTGAACTCATGCTTTTCTTGCGCTTGATTCCTACAAAAATTCCCGTGTGAGGAAGTCAGGTATGAAATTATGCTCTCCCTTTATATACTCGATATCAAAGTCGAAGGCACTCAGTATGGCCTACCATCTGGCAAATATTTGTTTTGAAACAAGATTTTGAACATCTTTTTGTAAAATTTCTTTTGTTGATTTACAATCAACTTTTAATAAAAAAGTTTTGTTGTATAAATCATCTTGGAATTTTGAAATACATAAAACAATTGCTTAAATTTCTTTTTTGATGGTTGAGTAATTTTTTTGAGCACCGAGCCATATCCCAGAATGGAACCTGACAATTTGTTTATGGGTTTTTTGGGGAAGAATCTGTTTGAGAATGCCTCCATATCCTATATCTGAGGCATCAATTTGAACAATGACCTTTGCTTCTGGATGAAGGATTCCTAGACAAGGAAGACTTAATACTTTTGATTTAAGGAGTTTGACAACATCTGTATGCTGTTGAGACCAGGGAACAGGATTTTTGCGAAGTCTTTTATATAAAGGTTCGCAAATTTGATGTAGGTGAGGGAAATAATCAGCAATATAATTTAAGCAGCCAAGAAGTCTTTGTAATTGTGTTTGGTCTTTTATTTCGTCTGTAAATTTATTTGCAAATTCAATAGACCTATCTATTGGTTTGATGGTTCTTTGGAATATGAGATGTCCTAGAAATCGAACCTTGGTTTGAAATAGCTTCATTTTGGTGGCTGATAATACTAAACCATTATTTTTTATAATCTGAAAAAATGTTTTCAAATGTTTAAAATGTTGATCTATTGATTTTGAAAATATTAATATATCATCAATATAGGTAATACTAAATTTAGAGTAATCTTTAAAAATATCGTTAATGATGTTTTGAAACTCAGAAGAGGAATTTTTAAGCCTAAAGGGCATAACATTCCATTCATAATGGCCAAATGGGACATTGAAAGCAGTCTTATATTTATCTACTTCATTTATTTGGATTTGCCAAAATCTTGATTTTAAATCAAATTTTGAGAAGATAGTAGAGTCATGTAATATGTTGAGAAGATCTTTCTTGTTAGGTATTGGGTATCTAATCTATTGTAAAACTTTGTTTAACGGTTTATAATTGATGACTAGGCGAGGGGCTCCTCTTTCTAGCTCAGCTTGCTTTTGGATGTAAAAGGCAGAACAGCTCTAAGAAGACTTGCTTGGCCTAATTAATTTTTTGTTTAATAAAATTTTTATCTCTTCTTGGCAATAACTTAGTAATTCTTGATTCATCTGTATAGGTCATGATTTTGATGGAATATTCATTTCATTAAAATCTGGCTCATAAGGAAGAGAGACTATGTGCTTCCTTCTTTTCCAGAAAGCATTAGGAAGATCAGCACACATTTCTTTTTTGAATAATTCTTCTAATTCTATGATCTGGATTGGATTTGAGATTGTTTAAGTTGTTATTCTATTTTTTGATAATTTATTTCTTCTTTAAGAAAGTTTATATGAGCTTTTTTATTCTATATTAAATTTATCTGTCTATATAGACTATTGGTTTGTAATAAGTTTAATTCTCTTGCATCTACAAGTTGTAAGAAGAGGAAAAATAAAGTTTGTCCTAGGATATTGGTTTCTATTCCTAGATAGCTAACTTTGAAATGATAGATCTAGTTTAGGAGACCAGGGAATTTTGAAATACATAAAACAAGTGCTAAAATTTCTTTTAATAAAAAAGAAAATCATTCGTGATCCAAAAGTTTCCTGCTATTATCCAAATACATCATCCCCTCCAAGGTATGATAATCAATTAGATTATACTCCCCAAGACCCCAACAGTGCTATAAATAGTCAAGAAATCAATATTGCCAATTTAGAGCAAGATCAACTCAATTGGCATATATCTAAACAAAATATAAACAGAATATACCAAATAGGAACTTTTGATTTTAAATCTGATTATTCAATCAAAACTACGGAACAAACTTATTCTATCAATAGAGAAAGTGAAAGTGTTAAATTACTTTCATTACCCTCAATACAAAAACATAAGCAAAAAAGTATTAGATATCTACATCTAGGATTAGTACAAATAGCCATCAAACCTTTACATCGTTTAGGTATTGATATACCTATATTAATGATTTTAAGAGATTCTAGGCATCTTAACTTCACAAATTCATTATTATCACTTGTAGAATCAAATCTTCATAATGGACCTATTTACTTCAATTGCTATCCAAACTTTTCAATAGATCTTTATGATCCTAACTTAATTGATGCTCTAACATTAGGCATTCAATTAAAAGGATTAGACATCAAATCAGGTACTAGAAACTTGAGTTTGATATATAAAGTCTATTATAAGGTTATGACTACAAAAATAAATCCCAAAGCTCTTCTCTAAACTAAACCAGGAGAAACCTTGCTTCTTGAAGCAAATATATTTCATGCTAATACTATTACACCTAAACTCTTGAAATGGAATCAAATCACTATTCCTGACCATTGGAAGCTTGAAGCCTTATGCCCTCCCAAGCCTATAACAAATTCCAATATATCTCAAATTGATGAACATGGAGATGGTAGTGTGGTCATTAGGTTTACACCTAATGATTCCTCGCAGCTCTCTAGGACTTCTAGTTCTAAAAGGATCAGACCTCCACTCTATGATGACCCTCAAATTATTCTACCTCAATATAGTTATGATATATCATCTAGAAACTCTAAACAAAGTTTATTAGGAGTCAATTTTGACCCGGTTATACCTAGAGGATTCTATGAAACCAGTTCCTTTAAGTCAGCTATAGATCACACTCAAGTAGGAGGATAATCTCAAATAGCAAAGCACTCCAAAAAGAATAATGGAGAATTTTCTCCAACCAGATTTGATATGTTATCCTATCACGATCATGAACTTAATGTTATAATGAAATCTAATTTTAAGATAGATAAAATCAAACTTAAGAATGATTTTTTATCTTTAGAAAATAAGGCCAAATCAGATTAGTTTATGATAACCTTTTCCAAAGATCTAAGGTCTCAAATACGTGATGAATGGTACTCTCAGATGACAGAAATACAATGTGATATGTATTTCTTCGATTTCCTTGAGATGTATACATTCAACAAAAAAATATTCAATCCTTTTGCCCCAAATCATCCTGATCTAGATAAACCAAAAGAAATTGATACTATAAACCAACTTGATCAAATCTGGATCACAGATGATGATCAACAGATCTCATCCATTCATCCTCCTTTACAAAAAGTAACTATTACTTTACCCCATTACTCATCTCCTATGGTGGTAGCCCCTTTTAAGCAAATTAATGGTCCAGATGACCGACCTGTTATCGGCAAAGATATTCAAAATATATGCTCCCAAAATAACTTTACCAATCAAAATCTCCATACCATTTCCAATCAACTCAATACTATTACTTCTACTATTGACTCACTTGACGACAAAGTTTGCCACATCTCTACTAAAGTAGATACTTCTCCCACAAAAACCCCGGGAAGAGACTTAATGATCCAAAAGTTTCCTACTATTATCCAAAAGCCTGTCCAATCTCACATATCCGCACCAATTTTTACACCTGTCAATATTGAAAAACAAAACCAAATAAAATTTGACAACTCAGATGATATTCTTAAAACAAGAAAAGAAAAAGAAATTATTAGAGGAATTGTCTTTGTTGTCTGACAGTGATGGTGAAAGTACTTAGTCTCCAGATGACCAGTCCAGATCACCCTATCAAGATGCACAAGACCTTTATGATGCATTTGACCTGTCGTGACATTTCAGCAGCCATGAGGAGAGAGACTGACCGACAAATCCATATCCAAAAAATCCAAATCTAAAAAAACAGATTATTCACGGATTCAATAAGAAAAAGCAGATTCCATACATCAAAAAAGCAAAAAGCAAAATCAATAAAAGAAGAAAGCAGAAGACACGTCAAAAGCAAAAGCAGCCAAAAGCCAAAAAGATACATCAAAAGCAGAAGCAGCCAAAAGCCAAAAAGACACATCAAAAGCATATCATTCACGAATTCAATAAGAAAAAGAAGATTCCAAACATCAAAAAAGAAAAAGGCAAAATTGGCAAAAGAAGAAAACAGAAGACACATCAAAAGCAAAAGCAGCCAAAAGCCAAAAAGACACATCAAAAGCAGAAGCAGCCAAAAGCCAAAAAGACACGTCGAAAGCAGATCATTCATGGATTCAATAAGAAAAAGCAGATTCCAGACATCAAAAAAGCAAAAAGCAAAATCGACAAAAGAAGAAAGCAGAAGATATGTCAAAAGCAAATCATTCTCGGATTCAATTCTCTCTGAAGTCTGCACATTCGGATTTGTAGATGGTTGAAGTCTACAATCAAGAGTCTATAAATATGTATATTTTCAATGTAATAATCAGAGTTGTTTTAGCGAGTTTTACTTTGTCTTTAGATAGTCCATTCTCCCTCTATACACTGTAAGCCTCCTACTCTGTGCAAATCTTTATGATATTTCCAAGTTTGTATTTATAAAAGCATATATATATATATATATATATATATATATATTGTTGTTTTAAATCCTTATGCCTTTTTGGTTCTTACCTTATATTGGTTGCAAATACTGTTTACTGTTTATTATTTCTAAAACATACTGTTTACTGTTTATTATTTCCAAAATCTAGCCAGTGTTCTTTAAATGCTAACATGCCTTTCTACTGGTAATGAGTGATACTCATCTAATAATTTGATTTTGATTGTAGATTGAAGGCTAAGATATATCTTGCCCCTCCAATAAATCAACCTATTTCTAACTATCCATTCAAGGTATTGAGCATGGTGATTTATACTGGTAGCTGCTAGTTGTACTAGCTCAGGCATTTGAGAATTTTCCCTTTTGAGAGTCTTTAAGAAGTTAAATGAAGGTAGAGAAAGAGCAAGATATGATACATTGTCTTTGTAGTTTGTGTGCATTCTTGATAAGCTGTCAGCAATCACATTGTCTTTGCCTGGTTTGTACTTAATATGGAACTTGAAGCCTACGAGCTTTCTGAGAAAGACTTGTTGCTCAGGTGTTTGTATTATCTGGTCCATTAATGCCTTGAGATTCCTTTGGTTTGTGTGAATAAAAAATTTTGACCCAAGAAAATATTGTCTCCAATGTAGCACTGTTGTAGTAATGGCCATCATTTCTCTAGTGTAAGTTGAGGTTAGTTGCAGTGAAGGGCACAAATTCTTACTGAAGAATTCTGTAGGGTGGCATTATTGTAGATGGATAGCTCCAATCCCATATCCATAAGTATCATTCTCAAACACAAAAGGTTTGATTGAAATCTGGGAGTGCCAGGACTGGGTGGAAGTCATTGTAAGCTTGAGTTTCTCAAAAGCATCTGTGGCAAACTCATTCAAGATGAAATTGTTTTTCTTGAGCAAGTCAGTTAAAGGAAAAGCAAGAGAAGCATATCTTTTAACAAATTTTTATAGTATCTAGTGAGCCCTAGGAACCCTCTTATCTCATTCACAGTGGTTAGAATAGGCCACTCTATCATAGATTGGATTTTCTATTGGTCTGGTGTTACCCTTTACTCAGAGATGATGTGTCCCAAGTAGTCAATTGAAATAGTGCCAAAGCTACACTTGGATAGCTTTGCATACATAGAAGCTTTGTGGAGACAAGTAAGCACAAGTGTAAAATGATCCATACGTGCTTCTAGGGACATGCTATGGATCAAAATGTCATCAAAGAATACTATGACAAATTTTTTGAGGTAGGTTTCAAAATTTTGGTTCATTGCAACTTGGAATATAAAGGGAGCACTGGTTAAACCAAATGACATAACTAAGAACTCATAGTGGCCATGATAAGTCATAAATGTTGTTTTCTCAATGTCCTTTGGATGCATTCTAATTTGATGATAGTCAACTCTTAAATCTAGCTTGGAGAAGATCTTGCACCATGAAGCTCATCAATCAACTCATCCACTGTTGGGATAGGGAAACTATCATTGACAATCATTGTATTCAGTCCTCTATAATCCATACAAAACCTTCAAGTGCCATCTTTCTTTTTTACTAATAACATTAAAGGGCTATATGGACTAGCAGCATTGTGTTGGATGACTCCCATTTGCAGCATATCTTTGACTAACTTCTTAATTTTTGTCTTTTGAAAATGGGGATATCTATAGGGCTTGATGTTGATAGGAGGAAAGCCAAGTTGTAGTTGGATTTTGTAAATCACCTTTCTTATAGGAGGTAAGCCAGTAGGTTCATCAAAGACTATCTTGAATTGTTGTAAGATAGTCTTGATTTTAGGGTCAATTGTATCTTTGAGGAGCAAGGATAATTGTTCTTTGTGCTGAGTGTCATGGACAATCATTAACATAAAACAATAATATAAAGAATCATTCATTGTCATCTTCCTAACCTTAATGTACCCTATCATGTCACATTCCAATCTTTGTTGGCATTGGAGTTTAGGCTTGTCTCGAATTAAGTCAACCTAACTGTTTGAAAATATTTGAATTTTGAAAGTTCGATTGATTGAGGATTTAGTTTGGTCGACCAGAACAACTGAAGAAAAGAAACAACTTTTTCAAAAACCCTTACTTTGGTGGATCGTGAGGACTTTCTGTCTAAAATTCTTTGGACATGAGATTTCCTTCGGTTGACCAAGATAAAAAGTCGATGGACTGAGTTTTAAGAGAAGTTTTGCAATTCAAAAAGATTTTAACAAAAATTCTTTAAAAAATCCAAATTAATTTTTGAAAGCTCCAGAACACTTTTTAATAAACCACTATATATATTTAAATCCTTCCAAAAAAATGTTCTAAAAATATTTAAAGATTTGAGCCATGGTTTAGTTAAGAGCTGAAGTGGGAGAATTACAAAATATACTAATGTTCTATAAACTTAAAGACTTCTCCACTCTTGCTTTTTCCTTGAATAAAGCTTGAGAAATTAAGATAAAGTGCTTGTAGGTTGGATTATTGAACTAGACACATTCAAACAAACATACCACTCTAACTTAAATGTTCTGTTATCATCAAAATCAAACTAAGATCAATAACCTGAATATCAAATAACACCCTAAAATTTACAGTGAAATTAAATTTAATGAAAATTTTGCGCAAATTTGATCCAAGTGAGTTTACGTACGAAATATGAAAGCTCGGACACCTTACACTTGCACTTACTATTTAAGGTTGAATTTACAAAAAAAAATTAAAAATATTGACATTCAAAAGTCCTTATGTTTTTCTTTGCATTTTTCGTTTGTTTCACAAGAAAATGTCTTCTTAATCTTCAAAGAGTATGTGCAATGCATGTGACATTTCACACATATTATAAGTGCAACAAAATTACGTTAATTCTAAATGTATTGTGGATGATGAAGTGCTATAAAATGCATGTTGTACATAGCAATTGAAAGTGTAGATTTTATATGATAAAACCTTTCTTTTATTAATTAATTTCGTTTTATGTTGCTAGTACTCCTATTAATTTTTTGGATCGATTATACTTTTGGTCCCTAAACCATGGATCAAGTTTTATTTTGGATCATCTTTTCCAAATGTATCAATTTTAATAAACAATTATTCTAACATTTCATTTTGATCACTCAAATGGTAAACTTTTTTACTTCTTTTATTTTTTTATTAAAATATTTGTATATAATAAATAATAAATTATCATGTATCATTTTATATAAAAATCACTATATTATATTTTTAGTCTAACCACAAAACTCAGACAAAAACGTTTGAAAAATTAAACGTTAATCGGTGTACATTTGGTACAAGAGAGACGGAAACGAAGGTAAACTCATAATTTAGAGACAAAAATGTAATTAATCTTAATTTTTTTATTCAACGCAACCCCACCAAAAATTAGTAAGCAAAAATGATTGAAAATACAGTCCACCGTTGATGAAACCAAAGGTCCAAAACTACATCTCTCACAAATAACGAGGCAAAATCCAGAGACATTTACGTTCGTCTGAAGAGGACAGCATCGTAGCCCGGTCTTGTAAGTAATTAATTATCGAACATTTTGCTCGTCTGTGGCCCATGCCAGGCCTGATAGATGAGAGAGAAAGGGCAGGCCAAAATTGAAAACAAGGAAAAAGAATTAAAAAGAGAAAAATTTAAAAAACCCCAATGCTAAAATCCTATGCCAATTGTACCGTAGTTTAAGTAATGGAATCAAGAGCCTGCGTAACTCGGTCCCTTTTCCTCCCAGACAGCGGCTTCGATTTATGTTCCTCTTCGATCTGTAAGTGTATACATGCCTATACATATTGTATTTTTTTTTTGGCTAAGCACAAGCATATTGTTTGGATACACATATATAATGTGTATATGTATTTGAATATGTTGTTTGGTTTTCTGTATGTGATTAGTTGAATCTTTTAGGTTTTATTAGTATTTGGTATATTGGGACTATGGTTCTTAGAATTTCTAGGTTTTTGCTTGGAGCTGTGGATCTTCGAATCTGTGCATTTGATTTGTGAGAGTTGGTGTTTGGGAATTTTATCTAGGGTTTTTCCTTTTTGTTGGATTGAGGAAATCTAGGGATCGGAAATGAATTCTGATTTTTTTTTTTTTTTTTTTTTTTTTAATTTGGAAACTTTTTCACCCTTTGGAAATGCAAAGAAAAAGCCCACGCAGCAGTTCCTAATACAACTTTACTGCGTCGTTTAGGAGATTAATCTTATTTTCTTCTTTCACGTTTCGCTTGAAAGTAATGCGGAATGTCGGATAGAGTTTAATTCTTTGTTTCTTTTATTTTTTTCCAACATTTTTCATCTCTAGCACTTGAAATTGCGACGGGGAGCTAACATCAGCTTGTAGGGCAAAATTCGTTCTTATTTAAAATCTTGCTTTTCTAAAAGAAAATTTGAATTTTACTTAGCTACTTGGATTAATTGTTTTTATATGGAATTATTAACTAAGTGAGGATTTGTGCTGGGTTTGTTAATTTGTTTAGGCAAAGATTACATTGTGCTCATTTGTGGCTGACAGAATGCAGGAAGGAGAATAAGAAGATTAATTCAATCTAATTATTGTAATTCTTTTTTCTTTCTTTTTCCTGTTTCAGGTTTGGTGAAATCTTCGTTCTAGTACCTCCTTGTAGATTTCTATCAGTTGATAATGGCGGACCCTAACTCACTTGATGTGATTTTGGAGTTTTTGCGGAGAAATCGCTTCACGAGGGCTGAGGCAGCTTTGCGCAGTGAGCTCACTAGCCGCCCTGATTTGAATGGATTCCTTCAAAAATTTACCCTAGAAGAAAAGGACTCAGGTAAGGTGTTGGACGAAGAGAGTGGGAAAAAAACGGCAAGCGGATATCAAGGGTCAGGCTCTCAAAATAGTGGTGAACTTTCTAAGGAACTGATTGTGAAAGAGATACAGTGTGGGACTGGCAGAAATGGGTCTGAAAACAAATGGAGAAATGGTGCTTCTGCTGGGGAACGAAGCAAACTTAATGAAGCAACCATGTCAAGTGAGAAGGGAGTCACTTTCTCTAAAGGTTTGGGGGTTGCTGTGCTTGATTTGCATTCATGGAACTTTAAGCCTGGCAATAGTCCTGATCTTTATCAAAGCGATGTTAGTCCTAGTGACAGTAACTCTTTGGATCCACCAAAATCAGAGCAATCAAGATATTGTACGAGCGAAGTTCCTGATACAGGTAAAGCCAATGCGAAGCCTGGGGATGAGATTGTCTTTTTTGGTGAGAAGAGAACTTCTTGGCTTGGAAGTACTAGCAAAGCCAATGCAGACTCCAAGCATGACAAAATTCAAACAAGTGAAGCTAATGAACTTGACCATCAACTTAAGACTTGTCCCACATACTTAAAAGAAGACTTTGCAGATAACCCATGGTCAGGAAGTGAAGAGGTGACAAGTTTGTCTTCAGACCTGTGGAAAGATTGCTCTGTGAAGACTGTTTTTCCATCCTGCAATGGGGATGTGTCAACCAGTTATGATATTGTTAATGCTTCTGACAAGAAAGAAGGAAAGAAGAAAGCAGACATGAGTTATGTTAGGGCAGTAATTAAAGAGCAGGAGGACGAGGTTGGAAGAGCCTTACAATTTGGGAAATCTAAAGTTAGTTATGAGAAAAAGACTTTAAGCAGCTTAGGTTTCCCTCTTGCCTCTGATAATCGGAAGGAAGAATTACCTAGGCTGCCACCTGTTAAACTCAAGTCGGAGGACAAATCTATTAATATTAACTGGGAGGAAAAGTATGAGCGCGATGGACCAGGTGCGAAGCTAATCATTGCTGATAATAGCCTCCTTATAGGCTCATATCTAGATGTTCCTGTTGGACAAGAAATCAACTCTTCAGGTTAGCTCACAGGATTATTATAACCATATAATACTTTGGAGTTTGGACTTCCGCAAAAAATGTAGCATTTTAATTACTGATTCGAATAGATGGTTGGTTATCTGGATTCCTTTTGGCTTCTATGCATTTCTACCATTTATTATTTTGGCAAGGATTTTGATACTAGTAGATTTTTTAAGGAAAAAACTATGGTAGTGATCATCAGTCTCATCATTATTGTTATATAAACTCTTTTTGCATAGAATATTTTGCTGCCCTAACTGGGTGATAGCTTAACAAGGCCTTGTAAATAATTTGTACTCCAATGATTTGACTTTTGTTGATTAAATTATTAAATTTTCTTCTTTGAAAGTAAGTTGAAATTTCAGGAGCTAGGTAAAGTTGTGGATGGTGTTGCTAGTGACTGCAAAAGTTCTAGTTATCATGATGGAGCCATTTATTTAGTCTTTATGGTTGAACAAGTTTGACATTCTTCTGTTAGTAACCACATCTTTTAGGTTACGTGCTAGTGTCTTCTAATATTTTTGAGTAGATAACTACATTTACTTTTATGTTTCCAAGCATTACAAAACATTGATATAATGTTCCTGAACTGTCCTTGACTTCTTGATGAAAGTACACACTTGAATGAAATTTCACCTTGCTCATTGAGTCAAATATGTGACATTCAATTCGTTATTTTTTTGTTATATTCATCTTTTTCTCTGCAAAGCAGATAGCACCTAGTATACTTAACCTTCAAGAAAGTATCTTATTGTAAATGCATATGGCGCATCCATTTGTGAAAGATTGTTTGTGATTGTGTTGTTCAAGAAAAAGCTTGTTTGATCATTTGCACCCCTTATATTTTTAGAATTCATTGAAGGGTTTCAACTTCTAGCTCTTCCAAGTTTTCTTGGATCAACCACTTCTCTGATCCTGAACCTTATTAAATTTTTTCCCTACTTGTGTTCCGTTGCATTTACTTTTTTATTTTATTTTATATTTTGGATGAATTCTATTCTAAAGTTTTCAGAATAAGCTTTAATTTTTTTGTGATTATCTAGGTGGAAAAAGAACTGCAGGCAGCTGGCTGTCTGTAAGTCAGGGAATTGCAGAAGATGCATCTGATTTGGTTTCTGGTTTTGCTACCGTTGGTGATGGTTTAAGTGAATCTGTTGACTACCCAAATGAGTATTGGGACTCTGATGAATATGATGATGATGATGATGTTGGATACATGAGACAACCTATCGAGGATGAGGCCTGGTTTCTGGCACACGAAATTGATTACCCCAGTGACAATGAGAAAGGAACAGGGCATGGAAGTGTTCCAGACCTGCAGGAAAGAGGTCCAACCAAAGATGAGGATGATGATCAATCTTTTGCTGAAGAGGATTCTTACTTCTCTGGTGAGCAATATTTTCCGAAAAATGTTGAACCAGTTACAGCTTCAGATGATCCTATGGGGCTCTCAGTGACTGAAATGTATGGGAGGACTGATGAAAATGATTTAATTGGTCAATATGATGGACAGCTGATGGACGAAGAAGAGCTGAATTTGATGCGTGCTGAACCTGTCTGGCAGGGATTTGTCACTCAGACAAATGACCTCATTATGTTGGGGGATGGGAAAGTTTTGAATGACTGTAGAAGACCTCGTTTGGATGATATTTATGTTGATGATGATCAGCATGGTTCAGTTAGATCAATTGGTGTGGGGATCAACAGTGATGCTGCTGATTTTGGCAGTGAAGTACGCGAAAGTTTGATCGGAGGCAGTAGTGAAGGGGATTTAGAGTATTTTCGAGATCATGGTGTTGCACTTGGTGGGTCCAGGCACTCTCATCGTGAGACAGACAAGAAATATATTGATAAATCAAACAAGGATGAAAAGAAAAATAGTAAACATGATCCCAATAAATATGTTGTTACTAATGATAAAGGTACAAGAACACAGGTGAAGAATCTTAACGATGCAGGTTTTTCGTTTCCCCCACCACTAAGAGATGGGCAACTTGTGAAGGCAGGATCTAGTAAATCTGCATGGTCAAACAATTGCAATGTTGTTATCAGTGATGAAACTAATGAATGTTTGAATGCTTTGATGGGAACTGATGACATGCTTGCTACGTGGAGGCGGAAAAGTAGTGATTCTTCAACTGTCAAAAGTTCTAGGGATGAAAATAATGCAAATGCTGTCAGATCTGCGGACTCTACTCCCTCAACTGTCTCTAATTATGGTTATGTTGAGCATGCCAAGAAAGAAGATGACGGGAAAATTAGTGGTGCTAGGGAGGAAGATCCAGGGGCATCACTTGAGGATGAAGAGGCAGCTGCAGTGCAAGAGCAAGTAAGGCAAATCAAGGTGCAGGAAGAGGAATTCGAGACCTTCAACCTCAAGATTGTGCATAGAAAAAACAGGTATGTTCTCTCTCACGAATTAATTTGAATCATAGATTAATTAATCCTGCTTGTTTACTGTTCAATCTTGTGTCTAAAGATGCTGGACATTGTCATCTAGATAAAAAGAAATATTCAAAAGTTGTTGCTACCCGGAATATGGTATTATGACCTTTTTCATTTTCCTAAACATAAGTTGATGACATCATGAACCTTTTCGGTTATGATATACCAAAAATGATAATATACCTGCTCCCTAGAGAGCTCCAAGCTGGTTGCCTACTTCCTCCTTTACCACCCAAATGTCATGATGCTTTCATATATTATGGCTTTAATATTTGTTAGCCTTCCAGTTCAAATTAGTTTTGCTTGGCTAGTTACACTCTGAGAACTTATTGAGAAACTACATTATCACATTGAGTAGACATACCGTAGTCATGGTGGTACTTGTCTTCTTCAGTTGATGGATGGAAGAGGATGGATAATGAATTCTTTCCCTAGTATTTTGTTGAATCTATGAAGGCTTATGTTGTTACTCTTTTTTTTTAATATATGTTACATCAAAGTAAAAAAAAAAAGCATGGTTCACGCTATGCAGATTTCTTTATTAGTTTTATAAATTTATGGAAGAATAAGGGCCAAAAAAGGGGGACAACTCCAGTAAATTGAAGTATACAAGAGAGCAACAAAAAGGCAAAGAATAAGAAAGGCCTAATGCATTTAATAGTTGTAGACTTATAAAAAAATGCATTTAATAGTTGTAGAAATGATCCAGAAGAAAGCAGATCCAAATGGACCATTCCGTGCAACATGACATTTATTCCTACACAGTACTCTAACTTGATTCTCATCTAATAATTTCACAACAAAGAGAAAAGTACAAGAAAATTTATAAGCACCTGCACAATAAAGCAGAGATAATACCATTTAAAATTAAATGATCTAACTCATCTTTGTAGATAAGATTACAAAAGGAGCAACCATTTAAACAAAAAAAGGAGACTTTTTGGGAACTCCAACCTGCCAGTAATTCATCTGAGGACAGGTTTGTCTCAATGCTACGTCATGTCGCTCTATGTTGTGGTTTCACCGCAAACTACCCATTCTTAGTGTTATAAAGTTTCCAGTGAATCTCTTCTTTCACTTTACCACTAACTAACACTTCATATATAGTTTTTTTTTGTAAAAATTATATACTGAATCATATTAAAAAAAAAACTGTATCCGAATCCGAATCCGAATCCGAATCCAAATCCAAACATGTATAGATTAGACCAATTTTGTTGGACTCTAATGTCAATTTCCTTCGGCCATTACATTTAGTCTGAAACCTTAGCTTGACATCCATTGCAATAAAATACAGATCTGAAACGAGTCCTTCAGGCATTGCTCTCTGAGTTGCATACTGTATTTTTCAATTTATTTTTGAAATTTCAAGGCATGCGTGAGCTTCTGCTACTTACTAGCTGAGAAGACTGTCCTTCCGCCACTCCTGCGGGGGTTGGGAAGAGGGAGTACACCTGTGATGTTCCTCTAAGTGGTAGCCATCAAACTTTATCTTTGTTCTCTTGAATATTTTTTGTTTTGTAAATAGGTAATTAAATCACTGGGATTGGAAGTTCTACAAACTTTTATCTCCTTATTTCCCAATTGCATATTCTATTGACCAAGATTGCCTGGTAAATACTACAACTAGATATAGTCATGTTATGCGAGTTCAGTGATACTCTAGTGTTAGACTGCATTTATGAATGTGCAGCTTTTACTGCATTTCATATAGATACTTTTCCTTGTATTCTTCCTCAATAGTTATTTCATGCCAATATGAGCAGGCACTATATTTTACTCTCTTTCTGTTCATTTTCACTGGTTATGTAGCTTGATTCTATTACCTGAGTTTCTGCTTTTGTTATTCAGAACTGGCTTTGAGGAAGACAAGAACTTCCATGTGGTTTTAAATTCTGTCATAGCTGGGCGCTATCATGTTACTGAGTATCTTGGATCAGCTGCATTTAGCAAAGCTATACAAGCACATGACTTGCACACCGGGATGGATGTTTGTGTAAAAATTATAAAGAACAACAAGGATTTTTTCGACCAGAGCCTTGATGAGATAAAGCTTCTCAAGTATGTCAACAAGCACGATCCTGCTGACAAGTACCACATTCTCCGGTTGTACGATTACTTTTATTACCGAGTAAGTATATGCATGTTTTAACTTTTGGCTCTGATTTATTGCCTCCTTTTATAATTTTTCTACAGTTTCATGTCTAGAAACAGGATCTACCTTGTTTGATTATGTTACTATTCCTATCACTTAAAGTTAGGGTGAGAGGTTTATTACATGCTGCACTAATAATCCACTTCCCCGCATGTGCCCTAATTGGATTTTAGTGTGATAATTCTGGATTTCCAAGTGTGTTTTCCTCCTCCACCTTTATAATTTATTCTTTCAAATTTTTTCTTTTTCTTCTTCTTCAATTGTGCACTTTCTTAAATATTTGGGGGACCTGTTCCCTATGATATATTCCTCATTGGATGGGTAACATAACACAGACTTTTGACATTTACATAAGTATTGGTTATGTTTCATATCATAGTTGAATAGTTTCCAATTATCAAAATGGAGTCATATTTAGGCATTCTACTGGAAAGGTCATACAAATCCATGTTTAATATATTTTGTTTTGTATAATATCTCACGATTCAATGATTTTGGACCATCTGATATGGTTGCCTCAACTGGTTATGAAACTAATATTTCCATATAAGAAAATCATAATATCAGATAATCCTCGATAATAGGTTGATGTTGGGTCGCTTGTCAGAAGCTTGTTGTCATTAACAGATATTGTCAAGGGTGAGTTAGGGTGTTCAAGCATGCTCTAAAATTAGAATATTCTTCACTTACGGAGATGCTAAAGTGTATTCCCCTCATCTAAAGAAGGAAAAAAAGAAAAAGATGCCTGTGTGGATAAAATGAAGTTAAATACTGCCATATAGAAAAATGCTGCTATATTTCCTATTATGGTTCTTGTCAACTAATCCTTTTTTTCCTCAATAATTAATGATGCATTAAAAAGAGAGGGTGTGATACCTAGAACAGAGGATGTATACAAAGAGAGAGCTGAAGAAAAAACAGAAGGAGAAAGAAAAAGAGAAAAATAAAACTGGAGTCCAAAATGAAAGGATATGAACAAATTTCACTAAGAAGCCAGAAAATTCCAAATTAGTGGAGTTGGGAAACCATGAGAAAGGATTTCTTAAAAACCCAGATTTCATGACTTGAATCAAATTTTGAGAAAAGATTCCTTAAAAGCCCAGATTTCATGACTTAAATAAAAAAAATTTGTCGGTTAATCTTATCAGTGTGATAACTGGTGATGTTTCATACTTTTATTCTACAGATTTGCAACAAATTCAACAGTTTGATATTGTGTTACACTGCAAAATGTATAATTATAGTCCTTTTAGCTAAACTGCCACTACCTTACATGCCATTATGTGTGGGATATAGTTTTTTTTTTATAAAAAAATTGGAGGTGGAGGGATTTGACTGACCTCCTCTTTAAAGGGGATGTGGTCACTAATTGGGCTATGCCCAAGCCTCATTTGTGATATTGATTTGATATGGGAGTTTGTGAACTAATTGATGTTTCAGATTCGGTGCCTCTTGTTTTCTTGTTTGGAGTACATGTTTCATTGGTGTTCACATTGACTGGACACTTTTTCCTAAACAAGTATGCCAGGGCGTAAAGTTCTTATCCTTTTGATGCCCCTGGTGTAGTTTAGCTTATTCTGTGACAACTTTCTGTGAAGGACACTTTCCTGGTGACGTGGACTTGTATGAGTATTTATGCTGTGTGCATTTAACTGAAGCATGTATTAAAAATACTGATCGAACCAAAATTTTTGGTTTGCTGAAAAAACAAACCGAAACCTAACTGAATCACTTCGGTTAACCAATTATTTTGATCAGAAACCAATGGTTAACCGAACCGAATCAAATCATATATCAAAACACATATATATTATATATTTTTATTTAATATAATATATAATAGTTAAAATGTATAACATATATAGTATTCTAGAAAATTTATCATATTTAATATATCAATTGACACCAGGTGTAAGAATAACGACGTCTTACACTATTACATAATTTATTGTATAAATTGTGGTTTACAAAATCGGCCATTGGATTTAATCTTTTAATCATATAGATGAAATACTTATAAATATTTTATTGATATGAAATTTTGTGTGCATGACCTATGTTACTAGAAGATTAAATCCAATGTTCGGTTTTGTAAAAACAATTTATTAAAAAATTTAAAGTGCGGTATAAATCATCGTTATTCTTACACTTGGTGTGAATTGATGCTTACTCATTTTATATATGTTGACACGAATACATAACGTAAAGTATAATGTATATTCTAATATTTTTTTTGATAAGTAATGTATATTCTAATATTTATGTGTCTTATATATAAAAAATAGTGGTTCGGTTCGGTTAACTGTGATTTTTGAAAATAAAATACTGAAACCAACTGATAACTAAAAAGAATTGTGACTGATTTTTCGGTTCATTTATATATGGTTATCATTTTTTAACATCCCTAGTGTGCTTTGATTCTGCATTGCATGCTGGATTAATTTATAGCCGACTTCCCTTTGTTTTGCAGGAGCATTTATTAATAGTATGTGAACTTCTCAAGGCAAACTTATACGAGTTTCATAAATTTAATAGAGAATCAGGAGGGGAGGTTTATTTCACAATGCCAAGATTGCAGGTTTGTGGTGCCATTATCTTTTGAGATTTTATGTATATGTTTTGCTGGTTTCTAATTTTCTTTTGAATCATCCTGTGCAGTCAATAACTGTTCAGTGTTTGGAGGCACTTCATTTTTTGCATGGCCTTGGGCTTATACATTGTGATTTGAAGCCTGAAAACATATTAGTCAAAAGCTATAGCAGATGCGAAGTGAAGGTCATTGATCTTGGGAGCAGCTGTTTTGCGACAGATCATCTATGCTCCTATGTTCAATCTAGGTCCTACCGAGCCCCAGAGGTTATCCTCGGACTTCCATATGATAAGAAGATAGATGTTTGGTCACTTGGCTGTATCTTGGCAGAACTCTGTACTGGCAATGTAAGTTATGGCCTTCCATGAAACTTAGATATTATTTATTTATTTCCCAACAGCTTATGAAGTATGGCTTATAAGATGCAAGAGGTTATTCTTATACTTCATTTTTTTATCTTCTCTATTATAAAGTTATACTCTTTTTGTTTAAAACTTAAAAAAAAAAAAAAATCTTTTAATTTTATTTAAAAGAATCTTTAGACGCGAGAAGAACATGGAATTCAAAAGAATCACTAGGATTTAATTCTTCAAAATTATCCTTGGTGAATTCTATTTCTTTGTCTTAGTAAGCTTCATGTCCCACTGATTTCCAGTAGCCCAAAAGCAATGATGGGATAATTGTTGGGATCCATAAATTGATTTGACCGCAGGAGGGCATGAAAGTCTTGCCATTCCCCTTATGCTAACTTAGACAAAACTGGCTATAAATATTGCACTAACACAAAACTGGCTATAAATATTGCGCTAACACAAAATTGTCTACCTATAAAGTTTCCTTGCAACATCCATCAGGTTTACCAATGGATCAAATCGCGATGTTGCTATGGTGATGACTATAACATGATTTAGCTGCACACGAGGTAGACATTTTGGCTTCATTTTGTCTTGTGGAAAATGTCCCACTGTAAAATTTTCTTCTGATAAATCCACAGATCATTTCAATTCCATAATGGATATACATAGCTCTGCAATGAGGACAGTGCATGTGTGCTTATGTGCTTTCTCCTTTCCCTTCTAGGGGCCACTTGATGTATAATTTTTCTTTTCTCATAATGCATGACATTGCATTTAATGAACATCGACTGGCGAAGGTGGTAAAGAAGGTCAAATCAACATTTTTACTCCATTGTTGGTCAGTTATTCAACTGACCATTTAAATTACTTTTTTGAGATCTACCTATTTGACTGTAGTACGCTGTGCAAAAAGTTAAATTGGACTCTAAACGTGATCTTACAAAACTACAACTCTTTACTGAGCAAGATTCCATCCTATATAAATTTGAGGAAACTAATATGTGAGAAAACCAGTAAATAATGTGTGATAGACATGTCTTTGTGCTCTATAACAGATAAGAATAGAAAGTTCATAAGTTTCAAAGGAGGTGAAACTTATTGTGTATCTGTTTGTGAATGATACTCTGGTCTGCAGTGGATACATGTTTTAGTGTAATGCTCAGAGCTATCATCTAAATTTTGTAGTGGTTAATATCTCTTTTTGGCAACGATCTCATTTCTAAGAGTTGGAAAAGGGCTATTTCCAGCATTTTATTAAACTTGGCATGATAACAAGACATGTTAATGCATTATTTGGCTGTCAGGTGGGGCTGAAAACCTGTGATAGAGATGCTGAGAGTTGGTGGAGAGATTAAACGGATTGTATCAATTGCTTTAAATGACTATTCAAATACAATTCCTTTTTTTGTTTGACTAGTAAAATCAAATACATATACGTAAATGTTACACAGTGAAATTCATTAGCTTTACTTGAACGTTACTATTTTGAATAATTTTCTGAGAGGGAATATAGATTATATTTTGTTCGCCCAAGTAATTATAAGGTGCAAGAAATGGGGAGCTTTTCATTGGGTTTATGTTGTGATTGATTTTATGAAATATTTGTTTGATAATTGGAACTTGAATTTCTGTAGGTTCTGTTCCAAAATGATTCGCCTGCAACTTTGCTTGCAAGGGTTATTGGAATCATATGTCCCATTGATCAAGAAATGCTTGCAAAAGGACGGGATACACACAAATATTTTACCAAAAATCATATGCTTTATGAACGGAATCAGGTGAGTCTTCAATCCCCCTCCCCCCCCCCCCCCCCCCAAACCAAAAAAAAAAAATGAAAAAGGAAAGAAAAGAAATTTTAATTTCTATGAACGGAATCAGGTGTTTCATATGTGTGTGTGTATATATATATATATATATATATATATATATATATAGGCTCTGACACCTACTTCCAGTGCAATTAGTGTGTTTCATGTCCTACACGGAATCGGGTGTTTCGTATATATATATAAGCACTGACATAGTGACACCTACATGCAGCGCAATTAGTGTGTTTCATGTCCTACCTGTGTTGGTCTTGATATTATGATGTTTCATGTAATATCGTTTCATCATGTAACTTTCTATGAGCAATTGAATGCCTTTTCTTCTAGAATTCCACTGAACAGTGATACCCTTCAATTATTTTTTCCATTTGTTTGGAGCCAGCCTCTCTACTCTGTCTCTAATCATTTTGGAATATCCTCTAGATGCTTTTGTAAGGAAGCAGAATAACCACTTAATAGCTTCTGGCAAATATCTATTTCCCATTGCATTTCAATGCAACTTCGAAGGACACTTTCTAGTAGCAGTTGAGAAGACAGTTAATTTTTGTTTCATTTGAATCCCCTTTCTAGCAAAGAATATATGTGAAAACTCGGGTTATTGAGCTTAATCATCAGAGCCCAAGAAGAATATCTAGTTAATGTTTGCTGAAGTATTTTCATGTCATGTGTTTCTAGTTTTGGTGGAAGAATAGTCCAATGAATTTCATTACATGGATTATATATCTCTTGACAAAATAGAACTTTTCACATGTTATGTTATCATCAATTTAAATTCACTCGGATTTAATGTGGTGTATATTACTTTCTATCCTTCAGGAAACTAATAGACTGGAATACCTGATAGCCAAAAAGACATCCTTAAGGCACCGATTGCCGATGGGGGATCAGGGCTTCATTGACTTTGTTTCTTATTTGCTCGAAATCAACCCGAAGAAGCGGCCATCTGCGACTGAGGCTCTGAAGCACCCATGGTTGTCATACCCGTACGAACCCATATCAGCTTGAACTGATGGAAGACTTGCTTGGTGGGTGATGTGCTGCTGGTGCCCTTGTGTTTGAGTTTGGGTGTCTTCTTGAGAGGGAAGGTGCTGCACATGGTTACTAACTGAAATTTGTTTTGTTTTCTGTTTGAAGTGATCTTCAAGAAGATTTCCCTGCACGAGCATGCAAAATGCATTGAAAGGTGTATTTGGTATTTTGTTTTCCCCAATATTTGTCTTTCCTACCCCTTACCAAGTTGTATTTCAATCCATCATCAAGAATGTAATTTTGCGCGCACTGTATTCTTAGGGTTTTCCTTCATCAGTCATCACTTTGTTCAATCTGGTGGAAGGGGAATCTTAAATCTTGTTGTACATGATGTGTGATTATTCATTTAGGTAATTTAGTAGTAGTTTTTGAAATAGCTCCATGTCCAATTTTGAGTATCTTGACACGGAATTGTTGCAATGTTTCAAGTTTGGAGCGAGCCCAATGTGATTTTCTGCGTTTTTGATGCATTGTTTTGTACAATCTGCGTTCATCTTCTCCTACTCCTTGCCCATGATTGCACATTGGAGTTGGAACTCTGGAGCTTCGACTTTATGCCATTACATCTTTAGGGTGGAAGAGGGAGGGAGAATGAAGTATACTTGATTTTCTTGATGTTGATACTTATTCCTATTTCAAGTAGGAATAAAAAGTACGACAAACGACACAAGCATCGGTTGAAGTTCTGTATAATTTGTTTATTATATAAAAAAAATACTCACTTTATTTTACCATGATTGGTTAAACGGAGTTATAAATAGTAGTGAAGTAACAAAATTATTACCAAAAAAAAAAAAAAAAACTTTGAGATTGAATTGCACTCATATTACGAGTGAGGTTAAAAAGAGAAAAGATGATTATTTTAGTTGTGCAGTCCATCAGACAAACAATAAGAAAACATCCATTGTTTTTTTGTTTTTTTTTTTTTAATTTATTTTCACAAGAAAATACACTTCAAACAAATCTTAAAAGTTTGGGAAGTTGCTGTTGATAGTGATACCCTAAAATTCGATTGCTGAGTAATGTAATACTTCAAATTTACGAGGGATTGGTTCAGATTAGACTAAGAAGGAACTAAAAATCAAAATAATCATATATGAAAAAAAAACAAAAATAGGAAAGGATATCAACAAAGACAATCAAAATTCAAAGGCTAACAATTAAAATTTTTTTTCTTCTTACAATTGGACTTAATTACACCCGAACAATCATAACATGCTACGTTAATAAAATTTGATGTGATATTTTATGATTGATAGGACTTAATTAAGTGATTATATTTTTTTAAAAAAATATATTTAAAATTATCTAAGAAAATTGATTGGAAAGAAAATCAAGGAATATCAAGTCTTGGTCAAGCTCATTTTCCTTTAACTCTTCATTCCCGTGCACCCGTGGATAAACCAAAAGGCAAAAAGCATTTCGTAAAAAAAAAAATACTAGTTTTTGAGACTCATGACACGGCATAAAAAAAGTACGACATGATACGAGGTCCAACACGATACGGTATGAGGCACAGCTTGGCCCGATCCTACACGAGACACGATCCATAACATTTAATAAAATTCAAAATTACATACAATTTGATACCATTAGAATGATACGTCAATAAGAATTAAATAGTGATAAATTTGATATATTAGGATAGTGGAAGAAAAAGAAACATTATTACCCTATTATTAGCATAATGGTACAGATCTACTAACTGTTTCGGTGGAAGAAAAACAAATATTATTATCCTATTATTAGCATAATAGTACATGATCTACTAACTGTTTCAGTATCTACTACAGCATTGGAACAAGCTTTTAGTGCATGTTTTACAATTTTGGATGAATTGCGATCAAAACTATTATCGAAAATATTGCAAATACTAGTATGGACAAATGATTGACTAGATTCCAAAGGTTGTACAAGTAATATATTAAAGAAAGATAAATATAGCAGATCGATTGACAATTGACAATTGAAGATATCAAGAATGAAGAAAAGTTTGTAACTCATTCTCCACAGGAGTATAAATGGTAAAAAGCTAAATAATAATAATAATAATATTTTTGTCTTTCTAATTTTTAAAATTTCTAAGTTATTTTTATATTCCACTCATTTGCAAATCATTTCATTTTTCTTTGTTTATTTTATATGTTCTTGTTTTTGTAAGTTATTTATTTGGAACTTGTAATTTTTAAGTTATTTGTTTATATTGTTTTTGTTTAATTTTTAAGTTATTTTTAATATTAAACTTCGTCAATAAAATGATCGTTTTTTTATACAATTATAAGCATTCAATTCAATATTTACAAGTTTTTTCATTTTTACTATTTTCAACAAAAAAATCAATATATAACTATGAAGCCCACAGGCCGACACAATATGACCCAATAGCTATGCGGGTCTTGGGCCGAGCTGGGCTTACATTCTTAAAATTTTACACGAAAGAAAAAAAGACACCACACGAAAGCACTGAACTACTTTGTGTGGGCTGTGGAACGGCACGACACGACTCATTGCCACCGCTAATTCTCTCTCCTCTAATCTTTTTCACCATTGTGTCAAAACCCTAAATCGATTTTGTAATTTATCCTATATAAACAAAATCCACAAGGAAAGAGAGCATGCTCCGGTCAATAAAAATTTCAGAACAAAAAAATAATTGATATACAGATTACAAGATCAATTATTAAAAGACCCATCAAAATTCGTAAAAGGCATAGACTTATCCGTCTAAACTCAGACATTAATTTAGAGTATTTCATTTTTGGAATAAGCACTATATGTGTATGATTAATAGAAGGCGGCATCTTACCATAAGAGAAGTATTAAAAAGCATACAAAATGACATCGGATTCAACCACATGCCAGAATATCTGACAGAAACAAGGCAGACATCCCATCAGGCTCGAGGGACTTTGTAAGGAGCATCTAAAAAAACCGCAAACCTCACCTCATCTGCTGAAAACTTGGCAAGAAAAGAGTCATTTTTCCTCTCAGAAACTACTTGCTCAATTGGACCAAGCGCCACATCCATAACTTACGACACCGATGATAAGTACCATCGCTGTCCAAAATATCCCATGATTTTATTTCGCCGCTTCTTATGATTACCTTTGATATGGAGGAACGCAATGTTTCGATCCCCCCCTTAGCCATACTGCCCTTATCTGTCTCCAATACATCTCTGCAACTCATTTATTTCAGCTTAAAGAACCACCTCCTTTCAGGCTCGCGATCCCCCTCTAAGGTGTTTCAACCTCTCTCTGACAAAGTGGCGTTTAGCATGAGTAAATGTAATCTGATTCCATGAATCAAGTGATGCACAACAAGCTGAAATTATTACGTGTGTTATCGAGCCACCCAACGGGTTCAACGGAGCCTCTGAAACCACTTTCCCGTAGTTGTCATGCCTCAACCACATGAATTCAAATCTAAAATTTCTGTCATGTCTAGGAGACCTACTGCTTCGTCTCACCAAAGATAATTCAATGGCCAAGTGGTCCGAGTTAGCCACCCCTAAGTGAAGCAGTAGCATTTGGAAACATGCTGCTCCAACCTGTTGGAAAAATATAATTATTTATAGAACATTAGAAGACAAATTCGAATATATATATTTGTTGAATTCAAAACAATTTAACACAACATGGAATAAGGTATAAAACAAAATACTATAGTTAATTAAAACTAAAAATTAGAAAATAGAAGGAACTGGCCTGTGAGTCGTGAAAAACTATTGTCCTAAAGTCCTTATAACCTCTCTATATGCAGATACGAATGGCTAAGATCGACTTCAAGATAAAACCGAAGTGCTCGCAGCTTTACCTCCTACAATGTGCATGTCCATTGGGAAGCGGGGATGAATCGACCCAATCAAGGTTGCCCAAAAACAAAAAAAATATAAAAACTAATAGAATAACTCTCTCAAAGCATGGAACACAAGATGAAGATTATGAAAAAAAATTTTTTGTGTCTTAGGCTCTTGAAAAGATTGGTATTTATATGCACAAGTGAGCCTAAGAATTTAGTTCAAACTTTAAAATAGAAATAAATTCAAAATTTGTAACTCTCAATTTATTAAAATTAATCGCAAATTGTAACCTTCAATTTATTGAAAATAATCACAAATTTATAACTCAATTTATTGAGATTAATCACAAATTTGTAACTTTCAATTTATTAGCTATATTAAAATAGCCAATAATGGATTTTGAAAAATCACTATAAATTCATGTGAGAAATTTGAAAACTTTCTAGCAATCCTCCACAAGTTTTAAAATTTCAAAACTCAAAATAAACAAAATAAAATATAGAAAGTATATAAGGACAACTCTAATATTATGCAATAGGCGTAGGAGTTTTCTGGACTTGAGTTTACACTTAGTGTTGACAGTATTCATTTGTGGGAGCCATAATGGACTACGCCTTGAATTAAAACCCTTGATTAGACTTCAACAAGTCACACACAGAGTACTTGATATAAGGTCAGGTTCACAGGTTAGCACTATTAAAGGCCATGTGCTCTTATCTTGATTCTCATGAGATTCTCTATGGAATAGCCCAATCTCGTAGTCGCGGCCTCACGACAACTCTCACTTAGGTGAGCTTCCAAGGGTACATGTGACAAGTACCTTGCGGCAATACCTGCCTTGGTCTCATTAATGGTAAATACCAATCTTGAACATCACACTAATAAGCACTATCACCTTAGGGATGGGAAAGAGATGCTCTCATGGAGACATACTCCTCAAAATTAGTGCTAAAATTGAGTCACGCACTACAGGTTGTTTCTATCCATTGAACCTTCTTCATAGGATCTCCAATCACAAAGGATGGGTTGCCTCTGTTGGTGACTCCCTGTGGGCTAAGTCCTTCCCATTCGATGTATCAAGTATACCCCTCATGGGCAGACCTTTAGTCAAGCTGTCAACTACATTCTTTTCAAATCTCACAAAATCTAGGGATACAACACTTCTACTCAATAGTCTTCTGACTGACTTATATCTTTATAACAACCCATCTCGGGTTGGCCACCCCCGATACGGTGTCATCACATTTTGAAAATCTCAGCACGATACATATATGCAACAATAAAACTAATACTAACAGAAATTTCTTTAATATCATTCTGATATTAATTTAAACATAATATACAATGCAAAATGCATGAATATTTACAAATAAAATTTTTATTTCAATTTATCATTTGTCTTAGGATATTGACACGTATGTGCCTTACAGAAAATGTTTTCGTCTGCTTTCAACCCACCAACTACTAGTCCTGTTTGCTACCTGAAATCATTGTACAATGAAGGGTGAGATTCACAAGCTCAGTGAATTTAATTTACTAAAAGTATTCTATCTGCATAATTAGTCCATTTATATTTAAACATTTATCTTTTATACAACTGGATAATAACATATAGTCTAATGTTTAAATAATTATTATCACATCATCCTTCTACGTCTTTTTCTCATTGAAACTGTCTCTCTCTGTGAGGCTCATTTATCTATAAATAATTTCACAATATCCACAACATTTCAGTAATAAAATAACATGTAAAACAGATGCAATGAATGAATTATTTTTATGGGAACATCTTCCCACATGTTGACATGTTTTTATTATCTTAGACCGGCCCCATCTCGGTTCTTTTCTATACAGCTTATCCCGGCTGTCACAACATTTATTTCCAGCATATACTGACTGTCATGATTTTTTAATTAGATCGGCCCCTTCTCGGTTCTTTCGGTTCTCTTATTTAATGCACATGCATATGAACAATAATATAAAATCAATGAATTTAAAATATTAAATTAACTATCCGATCTTTCCTCATATATCGCATCAATTTATTAACCAAAACTCGTCAAGAATTTATTCATCACTATCACTATTAAATCAACTCATTATACCAATAATATTTTTTTTCACATAAAAATCTTCTACGTGTCCAATTTTCATATTATACATATCAATTTAATTTTTATCTACCACCAAAGCATAAACTAATAATTTATTTTAATATTATTATTAGATATTTTATTTATTATTTAGATTACTTAAAGTAAATCTAACTCACCACGTAGCACTTAAAGCTACCCGTGGATCACCTCATTGCCTTTTCCGTTCTTCCTCATAATTTCTTCCAGTTGTTGACCGCCAACACCCAATATTTGTATTCAATTTCTAATTATTTCTTCATTTCTTTATAAACCACACCTTTCGAAAATTTCCACTTTGAATTAAGAGAAATTTCATGAATGCTAAAAATTCAAAAATAAACACTATATTATTACCTTCTGCTTTTTTTATAGCTATTTGTGACTCTCTATGAAATTCCACAGTAAATCTCGTTAAAATTTTGCTCTTTCAACTTTTCTTTGGGTTCCCAAATGTTTAAAGAAAACGAGTAATTTAAAGGAAACTATGAAATCTGTTAAGTATATTTACGATTACACTATATATATATATATATATAAGCCAAAGTTCGCTATTTTTTTTTAAAAACAAGTCTACAGCCCCCTTCCCCCCCTCCCCCAAAGTTTTCCACGTTATTTAGGTGTTAGAGGGCTTGCATGTTCAATTTTTACACTTGTAAGCCATGCATAAAAATTGGGCAGTAGGTGCTGCCACAAATTTATGTATTTTTTTTTTTACTTTTAAAAATAAAACTTTTTTTTTCTCTTTTTTCTCCCTTATGGGATCTGGATGTTTCACGTCCCTTATTTTTTTTATTTCTATTCTGGACATCCACGTCCCAATTTTTTTTAAAATTATTTTATGAAAATTTGACTTTTTCACATTTCAAAATATCTATATTATTTCAACTCTTTGTCATATTTATTAAAGTACTTCTTTACCCTTACTTTACAAATACTGGTATTACAATTCTACCCACCTTACAAAAATTTCGTCCCCGAAACTTCCTTACCTAAAATCAAGAAAAGAGTTGGAGGTAATCCTTCCTCATTCTTGCTTCATATTCCCACATGACTTCTTCGACATCTATATATCGCCATAGTACTTGAATCAAAGGAATGACTTTATTGCGCAAGACTTGATCCTTTCTGTCTAGGATTTTGACCGGCACTTGCATAAAGGTCAAATTTTCCTGAAATTCTATTGCCTGATTCGAGATACTATGAGATTCATCGTGTAAGTACTTTATCAGTAGTGACACATGAAACACATTATGTAATTGTTTTAATTCCGGAGGCAAATCCAAACGATATGCTACGGGTCTAATTCTCTCAATCACCTCATATGGCCCCACAAATCTCGGACTCAGTTTTCCCTTCTTTTTAAATGTCAACACTTCCTTCCACGGAGATATCTTCAAAAATACCCAATCACCAACCTGGAACTCGAGAGGTCATCTTCTTTTATCAGCATATCCCTTCTGTCTGTTCTGGGCTGCTATGAGGTTCTCCCTAACCAGTTTGATCCTCTCAGTAGTCAAGTCTATCATTTCTGGGTCATATATCTTTCTCTCTCCAACTTCTTCCTAGCATACAGGAGTTCTACACCTTCTACCATATAAAGCCTCGAAGGGTGCCATCCCAATACTAGTTTGATATTGATTATTATATGCAAACTCAATCAAAGGAAAATAAGCATCTCAGCTCACTGAGAAACTCAATACACTTGCCTTCAGTATATCTACTAGTATTCTGATGATTCTCTCCGACTGCCCATCAGTTTGTGGATGAAAAGCTGTACTAAATTGTAATTGTGTACCCATAGCTTCTTGGAAACCCCTTCAAAATCTAGAAGTAAAACTAGAATCTCTATCTGAAATAATGCTCAAGGGTACTCCATGTAATTTTACTATCTCAGCTACATACAACTCAGCCAATTTTTTTGGACTCTAGGTAGTTTTAATAGGAAGAAAATGTGAAGACTTATGAAGTCTATCCACTATAACCCACACCGCATCATGCCCCCTCTGGGTACGGAGAAAACCAGAGATAAAATCCATACTCATATTTTCCCATAGGCACTCAGGTACTGGGGGAGGTTGTAATAAACCTGTTGGATGTCTATTCTAAGATTTTACTTGTTGACAAGTCAAACATCTAGCAATATATTCTGCTACATCCTTCTTCATCCTTGACCACCAATAATTCTGTTTCATCCCCCTGTACATCTTATTATTACCTAGGTACATGGAATATACAGAATCATGAGCCTCCCTTATTATCTCATTTCTCATCTCCCCATCATTGGAAACACAAACTCTATGCCCAAATACTACCATACCATCTTCTCTAATTCTGAACTCGGTTGGCTTCCCACTCAACACTTCCGTTTGATCTTCTCTATCCCCTCATCTCTACCCTGCATCTGTAATAAACGATCAATAATAGGAGATTGTATCACCATATTCACCATCAATACTCCTCTATCATTGATACTCAACTGTATCCTCATTCTTCTTAATTCTATAATCAAGCTAGTTTTATGACTCCTAATAGCAGCTAATCTCCCTCCAGTCTCTCTACTCAATGCATCAGCTACTACATTAGCCTTTTTTGGATGATAGTGAATCGTACAGTCATAATCACATATCAACTCCATCCGCCTCCTCTACCTCAAATTCATCTCCTTTTGGGTCGATAAATGCGTCAAGCTTTTATAATCAGTAAAAATTTCACAATTGGCTCCATATAGATGGTGTCTCCAAATCTTCAAAGCAAAAACTATGGCAGCCAATTCTAAATCATAGGTCGAGTAATTTCTCTCATGGTTTTTCAATTGCCTAAGTGCATAAGCTATAACTCTACCATGTTGTATCAACACACATCCCAACCCCTGATGTGACGCATCACTATAAACTACAATTCCTTCATCACTAGAAGGAAGCACTAATACCGGGGTAGTTTCTCCTTCAACAGCTGTAAACTTCTCTCACATTCCTCTAACCACCTAAACTTCACATCCTTCTTGGTCAATTTAGTCAAAGGTCCAGTAATCATTGAAATTTTTTGGATAAATCTCCTATAATAACCAGCCAACCCCAAAAAGCTTCTAATTTCAGTTACACTTGTGGGTCTTTCCAAATTCAACACCGCTTTTACTTTCTGTGGGTTAACTACTATCCCCTCTCCCAATACAATATGCCCCAAGAAAGATATCTTGCTCAACCAAAACTCACATTTAGAGAACTTCGCATATAATTTCTTTCTCCTCAGAATCTCCAACACTATCTCTAAATGTTGCATATGCTCCTCTTCATTCTTGGAATATACCAAAACATCATCAATAAATACAATCACAAATCTGTCTAAGAATGGTTTAAACACCCGATTCATAAGATCCATAAATGCTGCAAGAGCATTAGTCAAGCCAAATGGCATCACCAAGAACTCATGATGCCCATAACGTGTCCTAAAAGCAGTCTTAGGCACGTCCCCCTCCTTTATCCTCAATTGATGATAACCCGACCTCAAATCTATTTTAGAAAACACTCTAGCTCCCTGTAACTGCTCGAATAAATCATCTATCCTGGGCAAGGGATATCTATTCTTGATGGTGATCTTATTCAGCTGCCTATAATTAATACACAACCTCATTGTCCTATCCCCATTCTTGACAAATAACACAGGGGCTCCCCAAGGTGACATACTAGGTTAGATAAACTGTTTATCTAGCAACTCCTGAAGCTGAACTTTCAACTCTCTCAATTTAGCTGGTGCCATTCTGTAGGGTGCTATGGATATGGGTGTTGATATTGGAATCACCTTTGTTGAGAGGAAAAATAGATTTCTATAAGAATTTGCTAGAACAATGCTTTTTGAAAATAGTTTACCAAAATACTTTTGGGTTGAAGCAGTAAACACTTCTTGCTATATCTTAAATAGAATTTTAATTAGGCCTATGCTTGACAAAACTCCGTATGAATTATGGAAAGGTAAAAAGTCTAATATCTCTTATTTTCGTACTTTTGGTTGTAAATGCTTCATCTTAAACAACAATAAAACTAACTTGGGTAAATTTGACTCTAAGACCGATGAAGGGATATTTTTAGGATATTCAACCTCTAGTGAGGCTTATAGAGTCTTCAACAAGAGAACTCTAGTGGTAGAAGAATCCGTACATGTAACTCTTGATGAGTCTAACCCAATTAGTAGTAGAGAAGTTTCTTTTAATGATGATGCAGATTTTATTCCAAGAACGGAAACACCTACTCCGATTATTGACCCAAAGGAGAGTTTACCTCAAACAAATGAAGAGATAGAAACTCTCAAATTAGACCAACCATCTACAAGTCGACAAGATAATAGTCTTCCCAAAGATTGGAGGTATGTAAATTATCACCCGATTGATCAAGTGATTGGTGATCCTTCACAAGGGGTAAGAACTCATTCCTCAATTAGAAATATTTACATTTATGTAGCTTATTTGTCTCAAATAGAACCTAAGACATTTACAGAAGTCGAAAAGGATAATGATTAGATAATTGCAATGCAAGAAGAAATAAATCAATTTGAAAGAAACAATGTTTGGAATCTAGTTCCTAGACCTAAGAATCATACAATAATTGGAACTAAATGAGTATTTAGAAATAAAATGGATGAAAATGGAATAATGACTAGAAACAAAGCTAGACTAGTTGCTAAGGGATATAATCAAGAAAAATGAATAGAATTTTAATGAGACCTATGCTCCTGTAGCAAGATTAGAAGCTATTCAAATGTTATTAGCCTTTACATGCTTTAATAAGTTTAAGTTATTTCAAATGGATGTAAAAAGTGCATTTTTAAATGGAATTATAGAAGAAGGGGTTTATGTTAAGTAACCTCTTGGATTTGAGAATCATAGTCTTCCAAATCATGTCTACAAGTTCTCTAAGGCTCTATATGGGTTGAAGCAAACTCCAAGAGCATGGTATGAAAGACTAAGTAAATTTTTGATTGACAATAACTTTGTAAGAGGTAAGATTGACATAACCCTCTTCACAAAAACTCAAAATAATGACACTCTACTAGTCCAAATATATGTTGATGATATTATATTTAGTGCTACTAATGAATCTATATGTCAAGAGTTTGCCAAGTGCATGCAAGATGAATTTGAAATGAGCATAATGGGAGAGCTTGCCTACTTCCTTGGACTTCAAATCAAACAATTGAAAGGAGGCGTCTTCATCAATTAATCAAAATACTCTAAGGACCTAAAGAGGTTCGGGATGGAAAGCTCAAAGCCACTTGGTACACCTATGAGCCTATCTACAAAACTTGATCTTGATGAAGGAGGTAAGTGTGTAGATACTAAATACTATAGAAGCATGATATGAGCTTTACTTTATTTGACTGTAAGTAAACCTGATATTATGTTCAGTGTATGCATGTGTGCTAGATTTCAAGCTAATCCTAAGGAATCACATGTAGTAGCAGTAAAAAGGATCCTTAGATACCTACAAGGAACTCAAACACTAGGATTATGGTACTCTAGAGATTCATCTTTTGAGCTTGTAGGATATTCAGATACTGATTTTGCTGGATGTAGGTTAGATAGAAAAAGCATAGGTGGAACATGCCAATTCTTAGGTGCAATGTTAACCTCTTAGTTTTCTAAGAAACAAAACTCCGTTGCACTATCAACCGTCGAGGCGGAATATGTAGCAGCTGGAAGTTGTTGTGTCCAAGTGTTATAGATGAAACAACAACTAGAAGACTATGGCATAAACCTAAAGAGTATATCAATACATTGTGATAATACTAGTGCTATCAACCTAACCAAAAGTCCTATTCAGCACTCTAGAAACTAAACACATAGAAATTAAACATCATTTCTTAAGAGACCATACTCAAAAAGATGATATAAGACTAGAATTCATACCTTTAGAAGATCAATTAGCTGACATTCTTACAAAACCTCTAAGTGAAGCTAGTTTTTACAAGATTAGAATGTTAATGGGATTGTTGGATTATGATAAATTGAATGTCTAATTGCTTCATCATACATTGCTTTGTATACTTATCATCTAGTGAAAGAATATTAATCCTTGTTTCATATCTCCCTCACTCAAGATGGCATAAACAAACAAATTTCGTGCTAAGACTTAAAGACTGGAAATTTTCTTAAGGGTCCAGTCGACTGGTAAGTCTATCCTAGTCGACTGGTAAGTCTCTGCCTAATTTCCTAGTCGACTGGCAAGTCAATACCAGTCGACTAGTTCATTTAGACCTTGTTTGGAGCCAATTTTTGAAATTCAGTTATGTCCACAGTCGACTGGTATTTGTCTGCCAGTTCTTCCAGTCGATTGATACCGTAATCCAGTCAACTGATATGCAAAATCCCTCATCTCTGCAAAGGACCCAGTCGACTGGTATCGCGATTCTATAAATAAGCTGTTCATTTTTTTTTTCTTCAGATTTTCACGCCATTTTCAAAAACCCTAGCTTTCTCTCTTTACAAAATCTCACCATTTTTATCCAAAAACCATCAAAGCACTACCAAAACACACTGATCTACTCATCCCCAACATCTATTTCAACTTTCTACGATTGAAATCCACCATTCCCTCTCAAAACCTATTTTACTCAAAAACTCTTTTTCCAGAAATGTCCGATAGAATCCGAAAATACACCACTGGGGGACCAAATGTGCCTACAAGGCCAAGGTCCACCAAATCCACGGTACCGAATTCAAAGAGGAAGAGCGTGGCGGATTCATCCAATAGATTTTTTAACCACTCAACCTCTGTACAAGTTGTATCTAGAGCTATTAACTCAGCCTCCACAGTACTTCTAGATATTATTGTTTGTTTTTTTAGATCTCCAAGATATTGTTGCTCCTCCCAGTACAAATACATATACTATAGTAGACTTTACATCTAAACTATCAGTAATCCAATATGCATCATTGTACCATTCTACCACATTACAAAAACCTCTATAATGTAAAGAGTATCCCAAAGTTCCTCTAATATATTTCAAAATTATTTCTAAAGCAACTGAATTCTCTCTACTAGGATTGTGAGTATATCTGCTAAGTCTCCCAACTGCATAGGCAATATCAGGTCTTGTTCTATTCGTAAAGTATAATATTGATCCTACTATCTGAGAGTATTTCAATTAAGATACAGGTTCCCCTAAATTATTCTTTAGACTTACTCTCGAATCATATGTAGTAGCTACAAAATTAGTATCATAATATCCAAAAAAATTTAAGCATTTTTTCTAGAGCTTTGGACTGAGATAAAATTTTCCCTTTTGAAGTTATTTTTAACTCCATTCCTAATATTACATGAGCCTCTCCCAAATCTTTCATATCAAAATTCTTGGATAAATAAGACTTTACATTATTCACCACCACTAAATTTGTCCCAAAAATTAAGATATCATCAACATAGGCATAAAATCACAAGTTTTTTTTGCCAAAATCTTTATAATACAAACATTTGTCATATTCATTGATCTTGAAACCATAACTCAAGATAACATTATCAAATTTTTTCATGCCATTTCTTAGGAGCTTGTGTCAAACCATGCAATGATTTTACTAATTTACATACTTTATTTTCTTGGCCTTTAACTTTGAACCCTTCAGGTTGTGCCATATAAATCTCCTCATCTAAGTCTCTATTCAAAAATGTTGTCTTGACATCCATTTGATGTATTACCAAATCATTTATAGATGCTAGTGCTAAAAGATTTCTAAAAGTAGTGATCCTAGTTACCGATGAATAAGTATCAAAATAATCCATCCCTTCCATTTGTGTAAAATCCTTAGCTACTAACCTAACTTTATATTTATCTATACTTCCATCAGGTTTCAATTTTTTCCTGAAAACCCATTTACAACCTATAAGCTTACTCCCAAGAGGTAAGTCAGATAAAACCCAAGTATTATTTTGTATTATTGATTTAAATTCATCATCAATAGCTTCATTCCAAAAAGGTGCATCTCCACAAAACATAGCCTTACTATTGGTAGAAGGTTCTCATTCTACTAGAAATGTAAAGAATTCATCTCCAAAATTCTTTTCAATTTTCGCTCTTTTACTTCTTCTAGGTTCAAAAGAGGTTTCGAATTTATCCCCTAGGGATGAGCTAGAAGGTATGTACTCATTTAATTGGACATTAGACGATTGAACCGACACCTTAATTTTAAAAGGAAAAATATCCTCAAAATATGTTGCATCTCAAGCTTCTATTCCTGTGTTATTGGATATTTCACTTATTTCTGAATTTATCACTAAGAATCTGTTTGCACTACTATTTTGGGCATAACCTATAAAAACGACATCTATAGTTTTGGGTCCTATTTTCTTTCTCTTTGGTTCGGGTATAGATACCTTAGCTAGACACCCCCACACTTTTAGAATATCTACTTTTGGAGGTCTATTTTTCCATATTTCAAAAGGAGTTCTCTTACTATTTTTAGAGGTTACTCAATCTAATATATAACAAGAAGTTAGGATAGCTTCACCCCACAAAACTCGGGTACACTAGAACTTAGTAACATAGAATTGACCATATCCATTAATGTTCTATTTTTTTTCCTTTCAACTACACCATTTGATTGAGGAGAGTAAGGGAGAGTAACCTCGTGTATTATCCCATTATCTTCACAAAATCCCTTAAGCTCATTTAAACTATATTCCCCACCTCTATCGGACCTAAGAATTTTAATCTTTTTCTTTAATTGATTTTCAACTTCATTCTTATATGTTTTAAATTTATTAAATATTTCATATTTTGTTTGGATGAGATAGACATAACAATATTTTGAGTGATCATCTATAAATGTTACGAAGTATTTATATCCATCCCTAGTTAGAGATCGATTTGAATCACAAACGTCACTATGTATGAGTTCTAGGAGACTAGTATTTTGGTTAATAGGTCTATAAGGCTTTCTAGGTTGTTTAGCTTGTACACAAATCTCACATTTATTCTTGATATCTAAAGAATCTTTAAGAATTAAACCTAAATCCATCAAATTCTTTATCTTCCCAATGCTTATATGGCCTAATCTTCCATGCCATACATTATTAGATTCAATATTGAAAATTAAATGAAAGACATTGTTCAAAGTACTTGAGACATTTAATTTAAATAAACCATAATAATAAATTCTTTCCCAATAAAAACATTATTTTTACTTATTACAACTTTATTAGATTCCTTAACAAGCTTATAAACATGTTGAACTAGATAAGATTCACTAACTAGATTTCTCCTAAGATAAGAAAATACTGCACTTCTTCAAGAATTAATGTCTTCCCAGATGTCAACTTTAGATCAATTCTTCAAATTCCTAGCACTCGTGCGGTGGTACCATTTACTAGAGTCACACTTCATCCACTTGAGTTCTGATACATTTTAAACAATGAACGATTGAAACAAACGTGAATATTAGCCCAAGAATCTAAACACCACTCACTATTTTCATAAGTGAAGTTTACTAAAGAAGGTTTAGATTTAGACCTAATAGAGGGTTCTCTATCCTCTTGCATGTTGACTTGATAGCCTTTATTCCCAAAGTTAGGCTTGAACTCACTAGTCTTCTTGTAGTAAAAATATCGGGCAATATGATTAGTCCTTCCACATATGTAGCACTGTCCTTGAGTCTTGCATTTGCCCTTAAAGTTCCTAGAATTTGGGTTACGGGAGTGATTGGGTTGGTTTTGATGATTTTGGTTGGGTTGAAAGTTATTAGGTGAGTTGTTGCACCTAAAGTTGTTAGGTCGGTTGTTATTATTATTCTTCCAATTTTTATTTTTGAAGTTGTTTCCCCTAAGCTTAAATCTCTTGGAGGTTTTATTTTGTTCTACCATATTTACTTTAGCCTCCATCTCATTTTTTGAGTTAAAACTTAACCTATGTTGTTCTTCTATTCTAAGAGAATTGAAAACTTGGGTTAAGGTCAAAGTACCTTGTTTATGTCTAAGGCCTTTGGAAAATTCACTCCAAGAAGGTGAAAGTTTATCTATAAGACAAGACACCTAAAAATAATCACTAAAATTAGTACCATTCTCTTCTACACCTCTAAGATGGTTTTGAAACTCATGAATTTGATCGTTAATTGATTTACCATCTGCCATGTGGTATTTATTAAAGGTTGAAACATTAAACCTTTTTATACCCGCATCATCTATACTATACTCATCTTCTAAGGCTTTCCATAGATCTTTAGCACTTTTGGTAGAATGGTAAATGTCGTAAATACGTGGAGAAAGAGCACTAAGAATTCTGTTGTGAAAATGGTAGTTTATTTCTTGAAGGGTGTACCTAGGGTTTTTGGATTCACTAGTTGATGTATCTCTAGGTTGAGTTAAATCTTCTAAAGAGGGTATAAAACCTAACACCGTTAACCAATACATCATTTGCTTTTGCCATCTCCTAAAAAAGAGTCCATCAAATTTTTCAGGTTTTACACTATTGGCTTCCTCGTATGATGTCATTCTAGGAACTACTTAGGGCAATTCAAGTTTCTATGGGTATAAAATCCAGGTTCGATATATCAATTACTAAATATATATATATATATATATATATATATATATATATATATATATGAGTAAGATTAACACAAATACACTAAATTAATAATTATAACGTAAATTATTTGCACAAAAGAAAATATATATCAAATTTAAGTACGATACAAGCTAACACCTAAAAAATTCAATAAGATATTAATTATTCTAAAACTTTGTAATAATGATATTTTGTTTTGGTTGCTTTATTGTTTCCCTTTTTAAATGTTTTATTGAAAACAAATAATCCACAAATCTGTTTATAGAATAAAATTGTATTGGTTTGATTGTTATAACATATTTGAAATTGATATGTATCAGTTTTGTTTATAAATAAAATAAAAACTAATTTAAGTAGTATTATTTGTTATTAAAGACAGTTTGAATATAGCAGCTTTATTTTGATTTAATACGTATATGAAACTGATTTCATTAATTTTTATATTTAAACAGAATTGTAAAGCACACAGTTTAGAATTGAACTGTAATATGTTTAAAACATAAAATGTTTTTAAAATTTGATCAAGTTTTTGAAGTTGATTTTAACAAATATCAAAACATCTTTTTTTTTTTAAAAAAAAAACTACAAATGAATTAATATGGAGTTATTTGAAAAGAACAAGCTTTTTTTTTTTTTATAACTGATATTTTGTATATAGAATGCAATTTTTTTTAACCAAATTTTAGAATAAGTTATGCCAAATAAAATATAAATAAAGATGCAAATTTGAACTTCTAACGACTTTAACTGTTGGAAAAATATAATTATTTCTAGAAAATTAAAAGACAAATTCGAATATATATTTGTAGAATTCAAAACAATTTAACACAACATGCATAATAAGGTATAAAACAAAATAATATAATTAATTAAAACTGGAGAGTAGAAAATAGAAGGAGTTAGCCTGTGAGTCATGGAAAACCAGTATCCCAAAGTCCTTATAGTCTCCCTACGTGCAGGTAGGAATGGCTAAGATCGACTCCAAGATAAAACCCAAGTGCTCGTAGCTTTGCCTCCTACAATGTGCACTCCCATTGGAAAACGGGGATGAACCGATCAGATTAAGGTTGCCCCAAAAAAAAATATAGAAACTAATAGAATAACTCTCTCAAAGTATGAAAGACAAGAAGAAGATTATAATTTTTTTTTTTGTATCTTACGCTTTTGAAAAGCTTGATATTTATATGCACAAGTGAACCTAAGAATTTAATTCAAAATTTAAAATAGAAATAAATTTAAAATTTGTAACTTCCAATTTATTAAGATTAATCACAAATTGTAACATTCATTTTATTAAAAATAATCACAAATTTATAACTTTCAATTTATTGAGATTAATCACAAATTTATAATTTTTCAATTTATTACTTATATTAAAATAGTCAATAATGAGTTTTGAAAAACCACTATATATTCACGTGTGAAATTTGAAAACTTTCTAAGATAACCCACCATGGTTACCGCTCTATCTAACCATTCTGCAATAAAAAGCTATTCTCCTCTCTAATATTGCACCATGTGAAACAATCCCCTAAAAAACCCAAATCTCAAAATTCACAATCATCGAGCACAGCCTGAAACTCTTGATGAGCCTTAGATTTAATTAAAATCCCATCCCACTTTTCATGCAAACCAACAATTTAATTAAAATCCCCCACGCAACACCAAGACAAGTCACTCGACCAACAAATTTTACGATTCTCACGACCGTCTTCGTAAATGAGCCTTGAGATTACCATAAAGTTTAGCATTGAGAAGTTAGTGATTTGAACTGAAAGTGTCTTTTGTTATTTCTATTTGGTTTGGAATTTTAGATCTTTTACACTTTTAATAGTGATTTAGGTGTCATTTTCATTTAAATTAAATTAATTACTCATATAACAAAAAGTATATTAATTTTTTTTTTATAAATGTATGTTATAGTTACTTGTTTCGTGATCTAATCACATAAAAAATATAGAGAATTCAAGGAAAGAATTAAATTGACCTGATGGGTCAAATCAAACTCGAAATGACCCGATCAAGATTTGACCTAAATCTGAAATAATCTAATCTCATAATTACTTCAATTTGAATGAATCAATATGAAACTGACTCAAAACCTAAAATAGCTCAAATATAAGTTGACTTGAGCCGAAATAACCCAACTTGGCCCATCTAATTTGTTAGAATATATATTATGTGACTTGTCTAATTAAGGTTTTAATTACTTGTTATATATGCCTCTCTGAACCACTATATATACTGCAGTATATTTGTAAATCAAGACATATTCAATAAAATTATTTTCTTTCAAAACTCTATTTCTATCTTATTTTCTATCATGGTATCAAAACCTTAATTTCTGAGTTTTTATTTAGTGTTTTTTGGTTGATGCAAGATCAATGTTTGGTTTTTTTCATGCCATCGTTCATCTGCTCCTGGGTTGTCTACTATGAAATTTTCTCTTACCCATTGGGTTTCAGTTGGTGTTTGGATCTGCATGAAAGGTCTTTTATCCTTGATCTGTCTGTTTTACAATTAGTGTCCTCAATAAAGGACAAGCCTTAGTACTTTCTTGGTTTTTCACAAGAATGAAGCTTCCTAATAGTGCCAAATCAGATTTGCTTTCTACGTGTCAGTTATATACTTGCAGCCATCCTACATAATCAGTATGGTTCCTTATTGTTTGTTTCCTTATCTAGGTATTTGTAGGTATTTGTTACATTGACCGGTTCATCTTTGCCCAAAATTTTGATTAGTCCGGTTAAGCTCTTTTTGATCGGTTTTTGTCTCCTTCAGATCGGTTTCTAAGATTTTTTGATGTGCTCTTTTTGATTTTGAGGTCTATTTTCTCCAATTCTTCTCCCATTATTCAGTTCTCTTTGCTATGGTACTATGACCACCTTAGTTGCTCATTTTTTTTTTTTTTTTTTTTTTTTTTTTTTTTTTTTTTTTTTTTCTGAAATCAAAAGACTTGTCACTATTTTTCAGAAGCCTAGACATTTTATTACAGATTTTCCAAATAAGGTTTGTTGGTATTGTTATCAGAATGGTCATTTTCTTACAGATTGTCCCATCCGACTAGCGAGAGGTACGTTTTCTCGGGGTACTCAATCTAGACCAGTTATGTAGTCTACTTTCAACTCTGGATCTCGGTTCACCACTGTTGTTGTCTCTGAAGGTTCTCAAAATGGTTTCTCAACACCCACATTTTCGACTGATGATCTTAAAGCCCTCTTAAAACAAGTTTTCTCTAACTCCCTTACCCAACCTACTACTGCTATGTCTACAAACCTAGGTACTTCCCTTTGTTATTTTGATTATACATGTTGTAATCACATGACTTTTGATTTTTCTCTTTTCTTTTTGAAAATATATGATTCTTCTGCCCCTATCATTTATACTACTAATGGATCTTCTATGCATGTCAGTCATACTACTTACATTTTCACGCTCACATTGTCCTTACATAACACATTTTTAATTCCTAAGCTTTCTTTGAATCTTATTTCTGTTGGAAAACTCAGTGACACTTCATGTTCTTTTTTTTGGGTCAAACTTGCATTGTACAGAATCCTCAGACGGGAAAAAATCTTGGGACCGACTGTAAAGTAGGACGCATCCACCTCGCCTTTTCACTTCCGCTTTGGTATAAGATATTTCTCCTCTGAGTTTTTGGCATTCACGTTTGGGTCATGTTTCTGTTAGTCAATTATGTCAGTTACTTTCTACTAGTTCTTTAGGTTCTGTTATGGATGATCATTTTGATTGTTTGTCATGTCGACTTGCTAAACAAACTGCTTTACCTTTTGCTAATAGTACTTTGATTTCATCAGCTTCTTTTGATTTAATTTAATTCTGATGTTTGGGGTCCCTCTCTTAATGCCACTATGGGGGGATTGAAATACTTTGTCATTTTTGTTGATGGTTTTTCTCGTTACACTTGGTTGTGTCTTATGCGCATTCACTCTGATTACCATAGATTTATAAAAAATTTGCTGCTATGGTTAAGACTCAATTTTTTCTATTAAAAATTTTTGTGCTGACAATGCTATGGAATATTTAGAATCTAGTTTTCTTGCTTTTCTCCAGATCCAAGGTACTTTTCCTCATCGCTCATGTCCTGAAACTGTTCGTGCTATTAGTAAAGCAAGAAAACTAGATTCTAAATATTCCAAAATGGGCACGCTAAACAAAATGGACATGCTAAATGCTAAATGCTAGCATTTAGCATGCCCAGTTTCAAAGAAATGTCTATTTTTGTGTTGACAAAATGGGCATGCTAAAAGCAAACATAGACATATCTTTGAAACTGTCAATGCCTTAGTCATTTCTACCTCTTATACTGAGCGTTTTTTGTGGGAAGCTGCTCTTACTGTTTTTTACACCATTAATCGTATTCTTTCCCCTGTCATTCAACATTAATCTCCATATGAACACTTGCATGGTACTCCTCCAAATTATTCCCTTTTTTTTTTTTAAAGTTTTTAGTTATGCCTGTTTTGTTCTCCTTCAACCCCATGAACACACCAAGTTAGAACCTTGTGCTAGACTTTGTTGTTTTCTAAGCTATGACATAAAACATAAAGGTTATAGATATTGAGATCCTATATCTAACCAACTTCGTGTTTCTGACCATGTTTTTTTCGGGAGCACAAGACATTTTCTTCTTTATCATCTTTTTCATCTTCTCACAGTAGCTCTATATGATAATGTTTCCAAAATGTAATTGAGCTTTCACAGGTTCTTTGGACACTAAAATGACTCAGTCTGTAGAGTCTGCTCCTTCTTATGGTTTTAGTCCATCCTTCTCGAGTCTTCAGACTCGACTGTTCGTTGTCTTTCTTCCTAGGTAAGTAAACCACCTACTCATCTTCATGATTATCATTTTTTTCTACCATTGTCTCTTTATATGAACCTCAATCCTATCGAAAAGCCAGTTCTAATCCTCTTTGGCAACAAGCAATGAATAACAAGCTTCAGGCATTTACTAAAACTCATACTTGGAACTTGGTTGATCTACCATATGGTAAAACTGCAATTGGCTGTAAGTGGGTCTATAAAATCAAAACTCGTTCTAATGGGTCTACGAAACGCTATAAAGCTTGTCCTGTTGCTAAAGATTATGCTCAAGAATATGGTATTGACTATGAAGAAACATTTTCTCTTGTTGCCCATCTTAAATTTATTCATAGTTTGCTTGGTATCGTTGCAGTATGAAGATGGAATATGTTTCAAATGGACGTCAAACGTGCCTTTCTCAAAGGTGATCTTAATCAAAAAGTTTGTATCCAACCCCCTTTTAGTTATGATCACCCACCTGATACAGTGTGTCATCTACGACGAGCTTTGTATGGTTTTAAACAAGCTCCACGAGCTTGGTTTGCAAAATTTAGCCATACTATCAGCCAATATGATTTCACTTCAAGCCTTATGACACAACCCTTTTTTCTCAAGAAAACTGAACAAAGTTACATTTTTCTCATCTTATATGTTGATGATATGACCATGACAAGTGATGATATACAGGGTATTTATAAGCTTAAAGCCTTTATTGGTGAAGAATTCAAAATGAAGGATTTGGGTCCTCTTAGCTATTTTTTTAGGTCTTGAAGTATCATTTGACTACACCGGTTATTATTTATCTCAAGCTAAGTATGCTTCTGATCTTCTTACTCGAGCTGGTTTGATAGATAACAAGGTTACCTCTACTCCTCTTGAGACCAATGTCAAGTTCACTTTTACTAACGATCAACCTCTTAGTGATCCTACACTTTATCATCAGTTGGTTGGGAGCTTGGTTTATCTCACTGTGACTCATCCTGATCTTACTCATACTGTTCCTATTGTTAGTCAGTTTATGTCTGCACCTTGTACCACTCATTTTGTTGATGTTTTTCACATCATTTGGTATGTCAAAGGTACTTTGTTTCATGGCTTGCATTTATCCTCACAATCTTCTCTTGAGTTACATGCCTATTCTAATGCTGATTGGGTTGGAGATCCTACTGATCGACGTTCTACCACTAGTTGTTGTTTCTTCTTGAGTGTTTCACTTATTTCCTGGCAGAGCAAGAAACAATCTCTTACTTCTAGATCCAATACAAAATTAGAATATCGAGCCATTGCTGATACTGCTGCTGAACTTCTTTGGCTTCGTCGATTACTTTAAGATATTAGTGTTATACATTCTGCTACCACTATTATTTATTGCGATAATCAGAGTGTCATGACTATTACATATTCTACTACTACTATTATTTATTGCGATAATCAGAATGTCATGACTATTACTCATAATGATGTTTTTCATGAATGGACCAAACATATTGATAATGACTATCATTTTGTTCGTCAACATATCGATCGTGGTACGTACTATTTGCCTTCGCTCTGCTACTCAAATTGTTGATATCTTCACTAAAACTCAATTACCTAGTCGTTTTCATGAGATAGTTGACACTCAAGTTGACTTGTACTTTGCCACCTTGAGTTTGAGGTGGTATTAGAATATATATTAAGTTTATTGTCTAATTAGGTTTTAATTACTTGCCTAGTTTATACTTGCTACATATGACTCTCTGTCTAAGGCTGGGCACGGTTCGGATATCTGATCCGAAAAAGATTTTTTGATCGGATTCAAAATTTTCGATTCGAAAAAAATTCAATTTGTGAATTTCAGATATCCGGTCAGTCGATTATCCAGAGGTTCGGTTATGATATTGGATCTGAACCGTTTTATTTGAGAAATTGTTGCACCTGAGATTCAAGCAAACTATAGTTTTAACTCTCAAATTCTCAATTTCTATCATTTTTGCCCAAATTTGTAACACAGCTCAAAATAAGAGAAAAAAAAAAGTATAGCATCTAACATAACCAATGAACAAAAATTGCAGACTTTTTTTGTTGATAAATTTAAACAAATTATCTAAGATTTACATCGAATCTGAACTGCCCATTAACTGAAACTACTTGCAGATAAAATTGCATGAGAACTACTTATCTAAAGATCTCAAAAATAGGAAAATTCAAATCTAAAAAATTAAGATGCCTTGTGAATGGAGAAACCTTAAAAACTAAAATTGCAGACTTTCTTTTACACCCAGCTTCAATTAGCCAAAAAAAACTAGAGCTTCCAAATACAGAAATTCCCATTCGTTTCCATCTTTTTTCAGCAACCAACCAGAGCCCAAATCCCTTTTCTAAAAAATAGAGCCGAAATAAAAAATAAAAAAACTTTTGTCGAGCTCACCGAGTGGCGATTGAAGAGACGAGAAATCCATGAAGATGGCTGTTATAGGAGATCTTACCTAAGGACAGGAGGCGACTGGTCAGTTAATTCGACACTGGGGCAATGTCCTTGAGTGACTGAGGGAGACAGGGAGCGGTTCTGGGCTCGTGCGCGACTGAGGTCTGAGCGCTTGGTTCGATGGCAGGAGGAGGTATGGCGTGGTGGTGCGATTCACAATAGAGAGAGGGGAAAAACATGAGAAGGAGGAGAAGAGAGAAGACGAAGAAGAATTTTGGTGGCGCGGCGGTGAGGAAAAGCGAAAGTCGATGGCAGGTAGAGGTATGGCAGTGGTACCGGTGAGGCTCTAGAGAGGGGGAAATCGTAGGAAAGAGAAGTTGAGAGAAAATCGTGAAAACTGAAAATAATTGAGGGGCTTAAATACCCCTAGGTTTGAGATTGGATTGGGTTTAGGGTAAACGGATAAAGCTTTGGTATGCGGTTCTGTTCGGATTTCCGTTTCATAAAAATTTTATAATCCGATCTAATACCTGAATTTTAAAAGAAATATCCGATCCGATCAGCAAAAATTCGAATACTTCAATTTTTAATTCAAATCGATTCGAATGTTCGGTTCGAATCGAATATTTATTTTTTTTGTTTAACTTTACTCTGTATCACTATATATTACCGTATATTTGTAAATTAAGACATACTCAATACAATTATTTTCATTCAAAATCTTATTTCTCTTTTTTTAAAAAGAGAAAGAGAGATCTAATTACAACAAACACGGAGAAACACTTGATATAAAAGCATTATTGCTTGTATCCTCTTTTCTTTGAGCTGAAACAACCTTCAGAAAATACAAATAATGGCTGCTATATGCTACTGCCTGTTGAACTGAAGGTTCACCTCAATAGTGAACGATCACTCTATAATTAACCCAGTGTCACACTTATTTGCTTCCCAACAAGCAACAAGAGGATTCAACCTCATTTTTAAAGCTTCCCCTGCAAAAGTGCTCCTTATTTTAAAGGTCATACGCTATCTTAAAAATAGACCTTGATGAAAGGAAAAAAAGTAGAAGGCTTCTAAGCGGAAGTCAGCAGAGTAAGAACTACATCACCACTGCTTGGCATAAAAATAATTCAAGGTTAACATCAAAGAAGGATAGTCCATCCTATCAACAAATATTTATCAAGTGTTGATGCTCACTTGAAGACCAGAAATGGATATACACAAAAGGAAACTTCTATTCAACAATTTGGATATTTCCAAAACAATTTATTTCATGTAACTGATGTCAGGCACATGTTTTAGTATATCAGGTATATCATTTGCAAGTATTATCGGTAATGATGCCAGCACATGATCACAAATGGACAGAATCGTTCTCTAACTTCTTATAAATGAACAATAACATGTAGTTTTGAGGTTGCGAATAATTTAATAGCAGACCCCTACATGGAACAGAATGTCACTCCAATATAGATTGAGCTTCAGAATCGAATGCTTTGCAAAGAATTTCATAATTCTTCTCAACTCCAGTCTGCATACTTCAAACATTATAATTAGATGGCATAAATACTGTAGGCAATGTGTCAATAATTCCATACCAATGGATCAACTTTGGATAGTGAAATACTTGATATAATATATCTGTACAAAAATCAGAACTCAATCATCAGAACAACAGTCAAAAGTAAAACAAAACCATTCTGATGAACAAATTCTTGCATCATAGATTCATGGGATGGATAAGAATATCTAAAGTTAAAACTCAAAGATAGGTCAGCAGTTGCATTTTTATTTTGCGCGAGGGTTTTAGAATATATATCAAGGTTCATTGACAAATTTGTCTTCACATTCACTAGTGTAAGTACCACCAGTCCCCACAAGATGCAGAGTAATTTTATGCTATGATTACTGCTTGTTGACATGATATAGACGTATGAGAACCTTAATGTTTGTTACCAGTTGGAAGACTAGGAAACACAGATAAGCATGTTACTACTAGAGATAGTCTCAAAAAGTGAGCAGTATTCTTCCTCTCGGCAAGGAGTTAACTTTCTTTAGTGTTTCATCACATATAATGTATACTTGAATAAGACAACATATGGTAGTTATCACTGTGATTACCATACAATATTTTCTCGAACTATTCTCTGTCCAACATATTCAGAATCAAATAAACAGAAACACAAGAAGAATTTGTTTTTCAGTCTGTGTTTATAAACAAACATTTTTAATAGATAAATATGCACGTTCATATATGTATATGTAAGCAAACCCACAAAATACCTATTTAGCTGTCCCCTTTTTACTCTAGGGTTGGAGGGTTTCCATATCCGAGCACCCTAAATGCAACTGGACCACAACCCATGATACTGTGCATATAACATTTTCAACCTCTTCACTAAGGCGTCAAACTTTTTCTTTTAATGCCATCGTTTACTCCAATAAAAGAAAGGACTTCCGAACAATCATAATGAGAATGGCACTGCAACTTTTAACTTTTATATATATAATTTTATAATTATATATTTTACAATTATATTATAAATATTTATACATTATTTTATATTCAATAAACATAATAAAATATATAAAAATATAATTACATTTTTTATTGGGTTACTGGTTTGAGTCGAGTTGAAAATTTTAAACCTATAACTCAACCCACCTAATTCAAAACTTTTTCAAATCAACTCAACCCAACTTATAAAAAGACCCAACCAAATGCAACCCATTATATTGGTTTGAGTCAGATTCACAAGTCGACCGGGTTCTATACTCACCTCTACCTCCAGCACACCCGATTTCAAACACCGAACCATCAGTATTGAGCTTAGTTAAGCTTCTTGGAATCCCAGTCGAAGTAACCCACTTGCAAGTCCGAGGTGCTTCCGCTTTGATCTTCAAGCCCAAAGCATTAATACATTTTATCCGCGCATAAGAAATATCTCGCTTTGTGCTATAGATACAATTTAACTCCCTCAACCCATAAAGTATACGGTTAATGACCGAATCTACTTGAGCCAGAACACCTTCATGAATTGCCCTATTTTTCGCCCACCAAAGAGCCAACAAGCCCAGAACTAAGATGCACACCCGATTAAAACCATACAGATCATTAAGGTTAGCCTGATGAAACCAGGCCATGAATAATTCCGTTCCAGAACTGGCTTCAACAATATCCATCCGATAACAAAAGTAACTCCACCCTAATCTAGCTAGCTCTCCAGTGACCATAAGATTATCCAAAGTCTCCTCATTCGCAGCTGGGCAATAGATACACTTGGAAACTAATGGAACACCAAGACTTGATTTTGCTATCCACCGGGGTAGCCCGTAAATGAACTATCCGAACTGTTAAGGTTTAAGAGAGGAAGTGAGACAATACAAAGAAGAGAATTGTATTGAATGGTGTGATTTACTTACAAGTGAGCTATCCTATTTATAGGAGCCAATAAGAGAGTCAAAGATATACACAACCAATGTGGGATTAAACTAACTAAGCAATAATTATGCTATACATAATCTAACAGCCCCCCTCAAACTCAAGGTGGAATATGAGAAACCAACTTGAGTTTGAAAACAAGATCACGAAAACGCCCTGGAGGATGTGACTTGGTAAAGATGTCTGCGAGCTGATCCTTGGATGTAACAGAATGAAGCTGTAGGGAGCCTTGAAGAAGATGATGACGGACAAAATGACAATCAATCTCAATATGTTTGGTCCGTTCATGAAACACATCATTATGAGCAATCTGAATAGCACTTCTATTGTCACAGTATACAGGAGTGGCAGTAGAAAGTGATATACCCATATCTTGTAACAACCATCGTAACCAAAGAAGCTCAGAGGTAGTGTCAGCTAAAGCACGATATTCTGCCTCTGTACTAGATCGAGCAATAACAGTTTGTTTCTTACTACGCCAAGAGATAAGAGAGGTGCCAAGTAGGAAACAATAACCGGTGGTAGAACGACGATCTGTAGGATCACCTGCCCAATCTGCATCGGTATAAGCACACAACTGAAGAGAAGACTTAGAGGAGAAAAAGAGCCCATGAAACAATGTCCCCTTTAGGTAACGAAGGATGCGAAGAACAGCAGCAAAATGAGTAGAGCGAGGAACAGCTATAAACTGACTCACCTGATGGACAGCATACGAGATATCAGGTCGAGTAACAATAAGGTAGACAAGACTGCCAACCAAATGTCGATATAAAGTAAAATCACGAAGAAGTTCGCCATCATGGGGTGTAAGACGAGCATTAAGCTCAGTTGGTGTGTCAACAACCTTACTGTCTGTGAGATTTGCCCGAGAAAGCATATCAGAGATATATTTGGCTTGTGTCAAATAATAACCATCAGAAGAAGATGAAATCTCAAGACCAAGAAAATAGCTGAGAGGACCAAGATCTTTCATCTCAAAATGTTGATTGAGAAACTGTTTAAGTTCCTGAATACCAATGGGATCATCCCCGGTGATAATCATGTCATCAACATATAACAGAAGAAGTATGATGCCCCGGTCTGTGCGGCGAACAAACAAAGCTGAATCATAGGAGCTGATGGAATATCCAAGGCTAGACAAAGTGTTGCTAAACTTAGCAAACCATGCTCGAGGAGCCTGCTTAAGTCCATATAGAGCTCGACGAAGACGACATACCTTGTTTGTTGGATTAGATAGTCCAGGAGGTGGTTGCATATAGACTTCTTCATTAAGATCACCATTAAGGAATGCATTTTTAACATCCATTTGAAAAAGTGACCAATGGCGAGAGGCTGCAACAGCTAGCAAAGCACGCACAGAAGATAGACGAGCAACTGGAGCAAAGGTCTCCTCATAGTCCACACCATACTCCTGAGTAAAACCCCTGGCAACAAGTCGAGCCTTGTACCTGTCAACAGTACCATCTGAACAAGTCTTAATTTTGTAAACCCATTTACTGCCAACCACAGACTTTCCAGGAGGCAAGTCAACCAAATCCCATGTATTATTCTTGTGTAAAGCATCAAGTTCCTCTTTCATCGCAGTCTGCCAAAAAGGGTTAGTGGAAGCCTCACGATAGGAGTGGGGCTCATGTAAAGTAGCTAAAGCATGAAAGTAATGAAAATTCTGGAGATGGGATGGAAGAGATCTTACTCTGGTGGATCGACGAAGGTCTGGAGAGGAAGTGTGAACATGATCCTCATACGTAACAGACCCTGGAGGCTCAGGCGAAGCGATGTCGAGAGTATCAGGTGGAGTGGAATCGAGAATATTAGGTGAGGGAGACTCGGGCAAGATATTACTAGTGTGAGGTGAGGGAGACTCGGGCAAGACATCACTAGTGTGAGTAGGAGAAATAGGAGGCTCCATAAGTGTGGTAAAAGGAGGAAAAGATGGCATGCTGAATTTGCCAATTTCATGAAATAGTCTATGCTCCCAGGAAACTACATGACGGGAAATGCGAAGACGACGAGACACAGGATCATAACACCGATAGCCTTTTTGTTCAATTCCATATCCAAGAAAGCAACACATCCGAGAACGAGGCTCAAGTTTGGTGCGTTCATGAGGTTGGAGTAAAACAAAACAAGCAGAACCAAACACACGAAGATGGTGGTATGAGGGAACATAGCCAAACAACCGCTCGTAAGGAGTGCAATTATCAAGGATAGGGGTAGGCAGCCTATTGATCGTGTAGATAGCCGTTAGAGTGGCTTCACCCCAAAATGGGGTAGGAACAGATGTGGAAATGAGGAGGGCTAGAACAGTGTCTAAAATGTGCCTAAGTTTACGTTCAGCTCGACCATTTTGTTGTGAAGTGCCAGGACATGACAAGTGAGGAACAGTGCCATAACTTTTTAGGATGTCTTTAAAAGCATGTTGAGTATATTCTAAAGCATTATCAGAACGAAAAGCTTTGATAGGTTTTGAAAATTGGGTTTCAATCATTTTAGCAAAAGTACGATAAATATCCAATAATTCAGAACGAGATTTCATTAAAAATACCCAAGTGTAACGAGAGAAATCATCAACAAAAATTACAAAATAGCGTGAACCACTCATACTAGCAACGGGAGAAGGTCCCCAAACATCAGAATGAATTAAATCAAACGAAGCAGTAGCATGAGACTCACTATTATTAAAAGACAAAGCCGGCTGTTTTCCAAGTTGACACGAAATACAATCAAAAGAACTTTTAGACACTGACCCTAACAACCCCTTTGAAGCTAGAAGTTGTACCCGAGATGCAGATGCATGACTAAGACATGAATGCCAAAGTGCAAGGGATGGTGGTGACAATGAGGCAGCAGCAGAGACGTTAGAGGCGGGAAGGTTGGGCAGGTGTAAGGATGAGAGTTCGAACATGCGCCCAATTCTACGCCCGGTCCCAAGGGTCTGACCAGTACGAGGATCCTGCACATTCACACCAGAAAAGTCAAAGATAATTCTATATCCAAGTTCACATATTTGCCCAACGGAAAGAAGATTATAAGATAATTCTGGTACATGAAAAACTTCAGGAATAGAAAGAGAACGACTATTGATGGTGCCTATAGTTTTAACAGTCATAGTGGAGCCATCAGCTGTGCGAATGAATGAGGAATGAGGCGAAGGTGCAGATGTAGTAAATGAAGCTGGGAAAGGTGTCATATGGTTGCAACAAGCGGAATCAAAAAGCCAAGAGGCAGAATTACCTGGCAGGACTGAGAGGGCAGAGGAAGATGCATTACCAGAACGAGACTGGATGACCTGATTAACTATTGCCTCGAAGTCAGTTGCAGATAAGGTGACAGTAGAACCTGATGACCCGTTAGAGAGTGCAACTGAAGATAAAGCTGTAGTCGCAGATGGATATGGAACAACTGTAGAGAGAGTGCTCTCAGGATGAGCAACTGCTGCAGTGGGAGCATTGGATCTTCTCCTTTGCCAACATTTATCAATAGTGTGCCCACGACGTTTACAAAAACGACAGAAATTGTTGTCACGAGGCTTAGGAGAAGGTCGAGGAGCACCAAACCTGTCAGAATGCTTTGGCTGAAATGATGAAGAACTAGATAATGGAGCAGCCAACACTGAAGGACTATGTTGAGAGTGCATAGTCTGTGATCTGCTTTCTGCACGAACAAGTTCAAAGATAGCATTGTCCAAAGTAGGGAGAGGAGAGCGATGTAAAAGTTGCACACGAATAGGCTCAAAATCATCACGTAATGCCATAAGAAAATGGTGAAGACGATGTTGATCCCTTCGTTCAGCATACATTTTGGCATCTGTAGGATCCTTCCAAATAGGATCAGAGAGATCAATTTGATTCCATAAGAATTGCATGCGAGCAAGAAAATCATTAATACTCTGCCCCGGTTCTTGCTTCAGGCAGAAGAGCTCAAACAGGAGCTGATATTCTCGAGCACCATCAACAGCAGAATAACGAGAAGCAAGCATATCCCAAGCACCCTTAGCTTCATCAAAGCTACCAAATAGGGCAGAAATAGATGGAATAGTAGTATTACGAAACCATGTGAGAATTGGATGATGATTACTTTCCCAATCAATGAGACGAGTGAGAAGAGCATCATTAGTTTCAGTAGTCCCTTTAACTGGCTTCTCGACAATACCAACTACGTAAGACCAAAGCTTACGACTTTTGAGGAAACTTTGCATAGATTGAGACCAAACAATATAATTTGTACCATCCAATACAGACTGAACATGACGAAAAATATCTTTTTCTGCCATCTGGTCAAATCTGGTTGTCGGTCAATGGTCAACGATCAACGGTTGAATAGTGATGTCGATGGAGCAGCGGCTGAGATGACGTCGATGGAGAATGAGACTCCGACTATAGTGGTGACCTGACAGACATGAAAAGGATATTCAAGAAGTTTTTCTGATGTGAAGGATCCACTAATAGTGGCAATCACAGAGCATACTCAACTCTTAATATACCGACAACCTTAAAGAAGTTTTTCTGATGTGAAAGATCCACTAATAGTGGCAATCACAGAGCATACTCAACTCTTAATATACCGAGAACCACGAAGGCTCTGATACCATGTTAAGGTTTAAGAGAGGAAGTGAGACAATACAAAGAAGAGAATTGTATTGAATGGTGTGATTTACTTACAAGTGAGCTATCCTATTTATAGGAGCCAATAAGAGAGCCAAAGATATACACAACCAATGTGGGATTAAACTAACTAAGCAATAACTATGCTATACATAATCTAACACGAACAAATGTAGCTATTTTCGGAGGTACCCATTTATTCCACACCTTCTTGCATTGTTTAGATTTCTTTGTTGGTAGCATACAAGTTTGCACATTGGTTATTCCTAGTAACCCAGACTTGCATTCTAAATTAACTTTTAACAATTTATGCTTTATGTTTAGGTTTTAAATCAGTAATTCTTTTTGCAGAACCGCATGGGTGTCGTGGTGCAAACTGTTCAAAAAGTGAACTTGTTAGCTATGAATTCCTATATCAGTAAGCTGAGTTAAACTTTTAACTTGACAATATCACCCTCTAAATTATTTTTGCTAACGAAGATGCAATTCAGTGATAAAGAAGCTCAATTATATATTAGGATGTGTTTTTCTTTCATACTGTATCAATGTTTTCTTTTACTGGATTCATGTTGATTGTAAGCTCTACGGAAACCATCATCTATAATTCAGGAAAAAAATTTGGTATTACGTAGTTCTTTGTCCCGCATAAAAGGCAATTAGAAACCATGGCCCGACTCCTCTGCCCAACCCCATCCCTGAAAAAGAGAGAAATAAATACTCAACTCAACCAAGCCTTATCCATGAACTAGTCAGGGTTAACTACATGGATTCGTTTCTATAGCTTGCCCAATCAAAGACCATATCTTCAGTGAGACTTTTAGAAATCAAGTCTTTTTTAACTACCTCAACCCAAACTACCTTCTCAACAAATCTGGCGTCTAGATGTATATAAGACTCTTGGACCTGGTGGTGAAGCTGAATCGGCTACTGTTCTGGCATTTGGAAGCCGATTCACAGCTCTGTACAATAGGGATATGATCACCAATAAACCATGCAATGAGATTTACATGATCAGAGAATGAGAGATATTGCAGACTATTAATGAAAAATGTATGATTTAAGTTTTTTTATTTAATTTACTGATTTTAGTTTTTTATATATATTTTTAAAGCAGGTGTGGTTAGAGGAAAAAAGTTAAGTTAATGAAGAAGGGAATAAGATAGGTTTCGTAGAAATTAATTTGAATCATATATCAAACTACAAGAACTATTGATGTAATTTATTTATTTTGTATTCGATAATGTGGTAAAATTAATCTCATTTAAATAAATAAAATTAAATCAATCATATTTAAACAATTAGAATTTTTAAGAACTTTACCTGTATTGGGAAAACACTCAACCTTAGCCCTATCCTTACCCCTCTTCGGACAAACCACTTGACTTTAATCACTCTTGCACTTTGGTGCGTCCACAGGCATGCATTAGTGTACATATCCAAACAATATAAGATGCTTTTACCTCAATTATATATATATATATATATATATATGAAGAATACTAACTTAGTTTATTGTATGTGTAAATTAGCATTATGCACTAACTTTTTGGATAAAAATACACCCACATATCTAGTTTAAGAAAAACAGACTATAACGACAAGATGACAATTTTACATAAATATATCCTCTCAATAATTTTACAATCCCTATCTATAACTTCTCTAGATCTTACCACCAGCAATTAACACACACAAAAGCACTACCGTGATCAGAGTAGGAGGAGGAAGCATGCTGGCCAGAAACGAAGGAGGAGATATGGCCGGAAACAAGGAGAAGATTTGGTCGTTGTTGCTTGCTTTGTAGATCTATGAGTAAATCTCCAATTATAAGGATGATTGGTTGCCAGATTTGTTGTGAATGTATCTGTTTGGATTCACCCTCTTTTGTGATTGGCCAAAGTTTGAGTGTAATCTATTTTTCAGCACATGGATCAGTGCGATACTTTTGGATTTTCAGCGGGGTGGGATACTCATAGATGATTAAAAATACAATTAATATTTCCTATCGCTGCAATTGCTTGGATTTATCAGTGTTCAGTATTGTTTATCGAGGGGAGAGAAAGGTGAAAATAGGAGATTGAGATGAAATGATAAATTTTTCCCTCCATCTCTTATATACTTAACTAAATAGAACAATATTTTTGTCTAAGTAGTTGAGACTCAATGCTAACTTATGCTTTAAGTGAAATAAGCTAGCATTCTCTCTCTCATATATATATATATATATATATATATATATATATGGTAAAGCGTTATGAAAATTTAATTTTTATTTATTTTTGTTTAGTTTGTATTAAAGTAAAGTTCTTCGAACTTTGTATTAAGTAATTTAAGATACTTTGTAAGATTTAATGAATTATTATATGGATTTGGTTTTGGATTTACTAGAATATTTTTTTTGGTTATGTTATATGTATGATTTAATTTTTTAGTAAAAAAAATATAGCTCCCAAACCGACTCAAACCGACCCAAATCAATTTAAATGAGTTGGGTTGGGTTGAGTTGAAGTTAGATTGGTTCATAGATTGAGTTGGGTTGAGATTTTTTCAACTCGATATGAATGAGTTGGATTAAATTTTTAAACTAATCTGACCTAAATCGACCCATGCTCACCTTTAATTGGAGGTGGTGTCTTCTGAGCTGACCTCTCATTTGTGCTTGCGTTTTTGAGTGTGTTTGCGGACTGCACGAATATGCACGCAGATGCCTTAGCTTTGTTGGAAGGTTTGAAGTTAGCTCAAGACCATAATATTATGCTCTCGGAGGTTGAATGCGATTCTAAGGCTTTAGTGGATATTGTTATTTGGAAATGTAATTGCCCTTGGGAATGACGTATTTAATTCGTGAGGTTTAATAACTGTGACCTAAGACAGTGTCCCTACATCATGTTTACAGGGAGGCAAACAGAGTTGTAGATTGTCTAGCAAAATTGGACCCATCTCTCGGTGGTTCCAACACTTTTTTGGACTGTAGAGGACTTACCTTAAATTTGTGAAGAGGCTCTAGATGGTGTTGTTTTGGGTTTAAAAGACATATAGGAAATTGTAATTTCTTTAGGGCAAGGCTTAAGACCCTTTGTGATTGTACAGTTGGGTTCTTTTATCATCTCATTTTTTTGTAATTATTATTTTTTTAATAAACTGATAGGGATCTTGCTAAGCCCCCTTCCATATCTAGATGGAGTTTTTTTTTACCAAAAAAAAAAAAGAAATCTAAACAACGCAACATAATATTAGAAACTAGAACACGTGACTATATCAAGATAAATAGTATCCAAGTTCTGAGAAATCTTTTCTCAGTTATATATCAACAGGTATCTGTTCCTCCAAAGTGAGTCGATAATGTACAAATCCAACAATGGGACCCCTCTCTTCTGTGCAACTAGTTGTTGACATCTCACTGACACTTGCATTTGAAGCCTCATGCACAAATATATATAACCTGCTTCCAGAGAAACAATTTCCCTGTGTTTCAACTTCTATTTTGTTGGCCACTCGGATCCATATGGCCCCTCCATGTTGACCTGAACATTTCAAAAGGGTATGTTAATGGTACTCAAATGGAAACAATGAGGAACTCGACAAAATTAAAGATGAAAAATTGAGATTGTAACTTTTTGTCACCTTCAGTAGGTGTTGAATGTACTGCTTTGCAGGTAAGGAGAGCTTATCCCCACGGCCAGATTCCAAGCACACCGACAGGCCTAGTAATATGGGGTAAAAACAAGCTTTATATTGCCAAACCTTAGGTCTTAACTCAACATCAAATTTTTTTTTTTTTTTAATTAAGGGAAACGACAAGGTAGGATCATTATAGGCCATGTTTGGACTCCCGGATTAAAGCCAAACTTTCTTAAATTCTGCATTGAAATTGACACTCAATACTGCAGAGGTACACTATCTCTAAAGAAATTTACAGTACCAACATTTGGCTCACTATCACTGTCTTTATCGCCTTTTCTTTGTTTTTTTTCTTTTATAAAGTTGTTAAGGTACGGTGAAATGTGCCATGTGATGCTGTCAACCTGGCATATGAATGAATGCAATTTATGTTCTTCAAACATGCTATTGCTAGTGTTATAAAAAAAAAATTTAAAAAAAAGACAGTTGCGGGCCTGCCTTTCAACTTGAAGCACGGCTACTCGCCCCTTATTGATTTTTTTCTTTTTCATCGGGGTTAGGTTGGTAAATTCCAATCAATCATTATAAGACAAATGACAACAAAATTTAAGCAGACTTAAATATGAATACCAAACTAAACCGTAGTCTTTTATTTTACACAAAAGATAATGATAATAGAAAGAAAATCATACAACTTCAATGAGGTGAATTTTGACCTTTTAATACTCAAAAAGTTGTAAATGTAACTAAATTGTAATAACAATGTACTAGGGAAAATACTTATAATCATATATAGTGAATATTTTGCAGGAACTGGATCAATGCACTCGGGATTGCGTGCTTATGACAACATAACATAATCAAAATTTTGCAGAAACGTCAAAAGGGAATCCAGGAAATTCAATCGTACGATTAACTGAATCTTTAGCTCCAAATAGAAATTAGGTTCATAAATTGCTTCCTCTTCGAGTATACGGTCTCTCACTGTTACTTATCCGTAGCGGACCGTTTGTCAAGCAGGTTAGGTTGTAGTTGTGCACCATTTTAAGAAAGTTCTTCTATGTCATTCAGAAAAGTTTCGCTATGGTAGTGATCAAGGTAAAATCGATAAAATATCAAAGGAATTACTACTAATTTGTTACTCGTTAGTTTCTATATCATTAGCATTAAGGAAATATATTATGAAAGAAGGAATAAGATGACATTTTATTTTTATTTTTGTGTGATATAATTTCACATTTATCAATATATTTTTGTTTTTCTTAATTATTTAAAGTTAATTATTTATATTAATATTATTTTTGTGTATTGACAAACTAAATATATTCTTTTAAAAACATAACAAAAAATATTGAGGTAAACTCGCCCCTAAAACCAAAAAAAAAAATCAATATACAAATAAAAACACATTGAACAAAGCAAGAAAATATATTCTTAAAAAAATGCAACTGTAGTCATTTTTAATTATATTTACTACCATTTAATTAATAGTATTTATATATATGTTTAGAGGTGGTAAATAGCTGAGCCGAGTTCGGTCATTTTGGGCTTTAGATCGTTTAGGTCATGGGTGACAGATTGTTCGGGTCACTGTTTATACCAAAATTAATTTAATGTGGTGGCATGCCTTGATTGAACTACTTGTAAAGGTCTTTGCGTGTAAGAGAGAATACAACTTGGGAGAGAAGATGTGTAATATGAGCATTAAATGAGACAAGACGATTAGCCATTATAAAAGCCCGCGAAGCAAGAACTTTTAAAAGAGAAGTTCGAGGGACAATATTAAGACAAAAGGTCAGCTCGAGGACTCGAGGCTAATAAGCTCGAGTGAAAGTTACTTCAACCTCGAGTACATATAATTGCTAATCCAACTCTTCGAGGATTGAGGATAAAATCAAAAGTCGTATATTTAATTTGATTAAGGTAACAGTGGTCATGATAGATACAACTCATGTAGTGGAGTAAAAGATTTGAACACGTGGCATGGTAGGTGCAATTAATATAGAGAATGTGAGAAAGTTGAAACGTGAAAGAATCTTTGGGAGAATCAATACAAATGTCCAAGCCTAAGCATTATAAATAGCATCGGAATAAATCCTAAGGGACACTCAGACAATCATCCAATAATCATTTATCTATTATCTACATTTACTTTCCTTTACTTTCGAGTTATTTACTTTCCAATCAATCGGAGTAGTTTTACTATATCCGTAACTGTAATTCCCTTTCTCCATTCCAGTTCTGTGTTTGTCTCAAAGTCAAGCTAGAGTTACATTGAAAGCTCAGCATTCATTACAATATGCTTAAGGTCTGTATCTGGTATTTTGAGGTTTCAACTTTGTAAACCCATTGTATCAGCATTGTTCTCAATTTCAATATCAATATTTATTGATTTTGTTGTTACTTTGCACTTGCTACTTATTCTGTTCATTACCTGCTAGATTAAATTTTTGTCTTTGAATTTATAACGGCATATCATTGAAGTCCTCTTAATTAAGGCATTATCGGACCCTTCTAGAGAAGTATTGTTCCAATCGAGACCGTTTTAACCTCGATTGACGCTTAAATTAAATCTTGCACTAACAAGATTTCTAGCAACCACAGTGGGAGTAAATCTAGTATATATCAGCCACTAGATCAATGACAAAAACTCTAGTGAATCTGGAAGAAATTCATGTTCTTGATGTCTCTGCAAATTGCATAGACAAATTGGATCAGGATATGGTGCAATTACACTCCTAAATGAATATATTGGTGGCTAACCAGTGTTAAGCCAGAGAGGAAATAGTCCAAACAACTAGACAAGTAACTGAATTGTAAAGCCAATATCAACAACAAATGGCTCAGTAGCAAACTCAAAGCCTATTGAAAATGACTACGATTTTAGAGAAACTCAACATGTTGATAGATCAAAGACCACAATATGAGGATATTTTCATTAGAAACAACAGTGATAGAAAAGGTTTTGTGTAGCATGAAGCAGAATCTTCAAGGGTACTCCCTAGACGAAATGATTCTGACATGCCAATAGCCTATCCTCGAGTGTTACCTAATAATAATACAGAAATTCTCACCAGAGATTTGAATGCTATACAGGTAACAAATGCAGGGACTACTGCACCAATAGACCCCCAGGTCGTTCATGCTCCACTTACTAGAGTACATCCATCAATTGGAGTCCAACAACCTATTGGAGTGCCGACACCACCTAGACCTGCAATTCATGCACTAGGCTATCCTCCTACCATGCTTAACCAAATGGGATTTCTTAATATTCCACCTACTTAGTAGGTTTCCCATGGACAACCAAATGTTCAGCAAGGACAAGATCGAGCCAATATCACACTCGTTTAGCCCAATGTACCTTTAATACAACCAATTAAACCTAATGTACCACTGGTGCAATCCATACCAATGGTACAACCAAATATTTTGGGATAGGTTGGAGTTTGACCTTAACAAATATCACATTAAAATCATGATATATATCAAGTTGCACCACATTCTAACCTCGATGATCCTGCACGTGGTAATCAACCTTACATCCCAGACCAAATATCACCTAGGTATCTTGAGCAGTTCGAGCATCTATATAGGCATGGGATTCATAGGGTACAAAGGCCTGTTTATAGGAAACCTTACCCTGATTACATAGACTAGCAATTCAAGTTTCCTCAGAACTACAAAATCCCCAATTTTATTACTTTCTCTAGAGATGATGAAAAAACAACTCTAAAGCATATCAGTCGATTTATTGTCCAATGCGGAGAATATTCTAACCACGATTTCATGAAATTACATTTGTTTCTTTATTCTTTGACATGACAGATGTTTTTTTGGTAAATTAATCTCCCTCAAAACTCAGTCATGAATTAGGATGGTATGCAAGAAAGATTTATAACTCAGTTCGCTCGAATGAGCGTAGGCGTTTCTATGGTTGACTTAGCCATGCTTAAACAATAATAGGATGAGTCTGCTAAAGATTATCTTAATTGTTTTAAGCGGGCTCAAACCAAGTGTAACCTTTGTTTACTTGAAGTCGAGTATGTAAAGCTAGCACAAGATGGGTTGAGTTTTAAATTTTGTAAGAAGTTTGAAGGAATGGTCTTTTGCTATGACTTGTTCAAGCTAGTAGAAAGGGCTACTTGATATGAGTATATTCTAAATGAAGAATAGAAAAAATTGGGCTTTATCCTATGGGACATATTAATATGATCCCAACGTTGAAGTGGATGTAGCTGAGTTTGTAGGTCGAGAACCATTTATGTGAGAAGCTCTGGCCAAGAAACAAACTCAAATGCAATAGTCCAATAGACCCACTGCCTCAATGAGATTATATTCTTTTAATATAAATAAGGTAGATAAAAAAAAATTATTTATTATTGCAGGCTAAGCAACTAAGATTGGTAAGGCGACATAAGATGCCCTCAAGTGAAGAGTTCCAAGGCAAAAAATTTTGCATATGGCATAGCTCATTTACTTATTTAGCTAATTAATGAGTTATATTTATAAATCTTAGTAAAGATAAGATAGATCGAGGGATACTTAAATTCCCCGAGAAAGAAACAAAAACAATGCAAGTTGATACTAACTTATTCCCTGATTTGGTTAATGCTAACATGCTTGCTTTGAATGTTTCTCAATTATCACAAGAAAATAAAGAGTTTACTAATACTAAATGCTTGTTTTCAGGAACAACTATGAGTACCTCACGAAAGAAAACCCAACAACAAATCCTAAAGGAACGGTACGAAGGCAGAGATTCTAGAGTTGGATTTCTAGGAGAGCCCTTAGGCAAGTTTGACTATTATGCCACATATTCAAAAGTGGTGCATCTCATTTTGTTCGAGGAGATCAAATGCACAGGATAGGGAGAAGAATTTGATTACTAACCAACAATGGTTGAAAATAAAAAGCTGAATGTAAAAATGACAGTAACGACAAAACCAGCAACTAGGATTCCTAAATCGATTTTACCGGTGACCTTACCTGATGCCCAAAACATCTTATATACTATATGCTAAGACAAGGTGGCAAAGTTGTTCATGGAACATATGAGGATAAAAAATCTAGAAATGAAAAAAAAAATAGACTAGCTCGAAATAGACTAGCTCGAGTGGAAGGATTGTCCCTTCGACCGACATCAAGCTTGCGAATGGCTAGTGCTCAAGAAAGAAAGGAAGGATATTCGCAAAAAAAAAAGGTCAAGTTGCTTGGAAGGGAAAGCTTTATGTATGACCAAGATTAGGCTGAAAAGGGGAGGAAGCAACACAGGTGGTGATAAGGAAACCAGAAACCTTTAAAGTACCTGATTACGCCCAAAGAATAACGCGGTGGTTGTGGCATAGCTTTGGGGTGTCAATTCCACATAGAGACAAATTAAAAGAATAGTAGAAAGAACAAAGAAACTAAAGAAAACTATCAAATGATTAATTGAGAACAAAGATTAATTTTAAATGCAAATTAAAATAAAGCAAAGTGACTAACGGAGAAAGTACTCAAATTTGATAAACAATAAAGCGTTAGGAATCCCTTGCACAAATCTGGTATTTTAATTATTCTTAATTTATTGAATAACTCAATTGGGAACTCAATTCCCAAAATTCCCAATCGGAAGGTGTAGATTTATAAACCAAGATTAAACCAAATGTAACCCTTTGAAAAATCATTCACTACTTTTAAAATACGTAAATTATTATCACTATTGAGAAAATCCAACGACAACAATATACTCAGGAAGCGATATTGCAAAAAAGAATTAAATCAATATAGATAAATAATTGATCCCAACATAATCAAAGAGCTAATCCATTCAATAGAAAAAGTATGACTGAATCCATAAAAAGAATAAATTCTACGATTATTCGGAGAAGAAAACATCACCAATAAATTGAGAATGATAAAACAAAAGAGTTTTAGTAATTGAAAATCAAATACATAAATTAAAAATAAACAAAAATACCATCAACTGTGCAAGTTCATCCCTAGCCCTACTTGAGAATTTAGTTATCCATAAATATAATGGACAATAAACATCTCAAGGGAAAAATTAGAGCAAATATTAAAGTGTTAAACATTAAACTTTAAAACTTAAATGAATTAAATTAAAACTAACAATACATGGAGAGAAATTCCACCCGCAGCTGTTGTGCGGTGCTTCCCCCGATTGGTAGCAAAATCCTCCATATTGCACCCTTTGGTAGCAAAGCCTCTGAGATTGCACACCCCTTTGATGAAGTGAAATGGGGCTTTTATAGGGGAACATCATGAGTGCAATGTGTTTCCAATCTGATGTGGGATGTGGGATGTAGAATATGTTTCCAACTGATGTGGGATGTGGGATTTAAGCCATCATATACCCTTCAAAACTTCTGCCCATGCTGAAATCACACACAACCTGGCCTTTGTCTACTAAAACTGTCATAACTTTCTTTAGAAAAATCACATTTACGAGCCGTAAAATTCTCCAGAAAATAGACATCCGGATCTTTCCAAGCATATATGGCTCATCTCCTACTTCTTCTTGAATGATTAGCGTTTAATATGCAAAAATTACTTCTACCACACTGAAATCACGCACAACCTGACATTTGTCTACTAAAACTGCCTAACTTTCTCTAGAAAAATCGTATTTACGAGCCGTAAAATTCCCCAGAAAAAGGACTTCTGGATCTTTCCAAACATATATGAGTCATATCTTAGTTCTTCCTAAATAAATACAGTTTAATCCATAAAAATGACTGATCTGTACAAGAAATTCTGGCAATTTAGTGAAACTCCTTTCCAAGTGCTTGTAAACTTGTAAAACAACGAAAAAACAACTCAAAGTAACAAATTCCTAAGCTAACAAATGTAAATTAAGAGGCCAAGATATCCAATATTTGGCACTCATCAGTACCCCTTATAGAGCCAAGGAAATGGTACCACCTTCATACCAACATGAAGGAACATCTGGAGTCGAAATTTAAATATGGTTACAACCCAAATTTCCCAAACATGGCTTGTACCCAACGGAGAAGATGCCTACGCTAGCAAGATACCTAACAAAAACAAGATATGGAAGAGAAATAACCAGTAGCATATTACAGAGCCAAGGAACACAAAAGGCTCAAGAAAGGTGTTGAGACTCCTAACTTAGAGAAATAAGAGAAATTTGCTCGAGCTCAAGAGGAATGAAGAAAGAAAAGAGTCACTAACTCTATAGACAGGAATGAGATCATAGTGACCTTCTTAAATATAAGTGATGATGATGATGAAGTGTACGTGGAAGGAACTCTCACACGGGATAGGGAGTTTATCCCAGTTCCAATAGGGGGATTTCACATAAACCACTCTATAAGAGAAGTCAAGGTAGAATGGCTAGAGTCCATGAGCATTAACGAGTCCATACACATTATGAATGTGAAGACAGCTAAGCAACAAGGACAAACATCAAGAACTTCAGAGAGTTTGAAAGAAGAGTAAACCTTTAAGGAAGATTCTAATCATAACAACGATAAGGAATATTGTGGGGAATTTTTCTAAGAATTAAAAGTTAAAGATGGAGCTTCAGCAGCCTAGTGTGCGCCGCAGCATGAGTCTTTGGTTCTTGAGATCTAAGGGTTGTGATTGACTTTAAGATTGGTTAAGGAATTTATTGCTCTATATAAAGGGTCATCTAGGAGCAATAACAAGCAACATGCAAGACACATGATACAAACGTGTCAAGATAAACACAAGAAGAAGTCTCATTCCAAGAGTGGCTGGTGTTTAGAGAGATAGGCTCTCAAATCTTCAAAGGTGTTTTTAATGAGAGAGAGTATTCAAGATTAGGGGTTCAAGGGCTTTGTAATTAGAATTTTCTTAGGGAAAATTCCAGGGAAACACTTAGTTCTTATCTCTTTCTTTTCTCTTCTCTCATTCTTCAAGAACACATGGTTCTTGAATGAGTGTTGCTGTAATTGTAATAACTCCATTGATTTAGTGCAGCGAGCTCGAAAGAGCTCACGGGGACATAGGCAAATTGCTGAACCTCGATAACAATTGCTTGTGTTTTCTCTTTTATGGTTTGATTCTTGTTTAGTACAAATCATTCTGGATTTGGAGGTTTGGAAAAATTACAACCTGGGATTCTTGTAAAGGTGATTTTCCAACAGTAGTATCAAAGCAAGGCTCCAAGAATCAAAGGAAACTTTTTGGCTGATTCAAGAACAGTGTTGGGATCAAGATTTGATCGGGTTCTTAAGGTTCAGAAGTTGGAGAGAAGACGGTTGTAAAGCAATTGTGGGTGCTGCATAAATCTTGGGATTTTTCCTGCAAGATGGGTTCAAACTTCATTGTTGAGAAGTTTGATGGAAATGGAGACTTTGCCCTTTAGAAGTCGAAAATCAAGGCAGTTTCTTATGCAACAAAAAGTGGACTTGGCAATTGGAGAAGATAATGATTTTCCAGTAAGTATCACGGAGCTCCAGTGGAATAAAATGAAGAAGATGGCGTATAGCACCATCTTTCTGCACATGTCGGATAGTGTGACAATGGAATGTGGAGATTTGAAAGATCCAGCTGTCATTTGGAAGAAACTAGATGAGTTGTTTCTTACCAAAACTCTCCCTAATAAAATTTATCTTCTGAAACGAATCTTTGCTTTTAAAATGGATCCTAATAAAGATTTGCAAGATAATCTTGATGTGTTTAATAAACTAGTTCAAGATTTGGCTAGTTGTAGTATAACATTCCTGGATAAACAATTAGCTGTTATATTGTTGAATTCTCTTCCCGATTGTTTTGAAAGCTTGATTAATGCTATTGAACATGGAAGAGATACACTAGCCAAAGAAATTGTGATTAATAATATAAGGGCTCATGATTTCAAAGCCAAGATGAGAGAAGGATCAAGTGGAGAAGGTCTATTCGTAAGAGAAAGGCCTGCAACTCAGAATGACAGTAACATCTATGGCAACTATCGGGACAAACCAAAGGGTAGAGGTCAAAGCTATCGAAGATCACATTCAAAACCGAAGTTTGGAGGAAAGCAATGCTATTACTGCAATAAGGAGGGTCATTTCAAGAGAGATTGCAAGAAGATGATAAGGGATGAGAAAGGAAGAGGCCATACCAACAATGGAGAGGCTTTGATTGCTAAGGGAGAACAGTATGATGATAATGTTCTTGTTATGTGCTCAAATGTGAGCGAGAGGCAAAACAGCGAAAAATGGATCTCGAATTTCGGGTGCACTTATCACATGTGTCCTTATCGGGATTGGTTCAATAATTTCAAGGAAACCAATAAAGGAAAGGTTTTCTTAGGGAACGATACATCTTGCCAAGTAAGGGGCATAGGAGACATCCAATTGAGGATGTTTGATAGAGTTACAAGGCTACTGCGTAGTATGAGATAGCTTCTAGATTTGAGAAGAAATTTGATCTAATTGGGGCAGCTAGATTCCATGGGGTACACATATAAAGTAGAGGAAGGAAAGATCAAGGAAACCAATGGATCTTTGGTAGTGATTAAAGCAGCAATAAAAGATGGTCTCTATGAGATGATTGGAGAAACAGACATCAAGGATCAAGTAGTAAGCTTGATGGCTGAGATGGATAAGGCGGTTCTGTGGCACAATCGCTTGGGATATATGTGCGAAAAGGGCCTGCAAGTTCTCAGCAATTACTTGATGGTGACAAGGTAGGAAAACTTGGTTTCTGTGAGAGTTGTGTTCTTGGGAAGCAACATCGGGTTAGCTTGACTACATTCATGCCGATCTTTGGGGGCCAACAAGAACACCAACACAAGAAGGTAATCTTTACTTTCTTTCTTTAATTGATGACTATTCTAGAAAGTTTTGGGTTTATTAGTTCAAAAATAAATCAGATGCTTTGAATAAGTTTGTGGTGTGGAAAAAGTTGCTGGAAACTCAAACGGGTAAGGTAGTTAAGGTTTTAAGAACCAATAATGGCTTAGAATTTTGCAATCAGGATTTTGACAAATTTTGTGAGTTAAATGGGATTCTAAGACATATAACGGTTGTGAAAACCCCTCAGCAAAATGGAGTTACTGAGAGGATGAATAGGACCCTTATGGAAAAGGTTAGTCGCATGATTATTGGTTCCGGGTTACCAAAATGTTTTTGGGAGGAAGCTGTGTCTACTGCTGCATATTTGGTTAATAGATCACCTTCTAGAGCTTTAGATCTTAAGACTCTCGAGGAGATATGGAGTGAAAGACCCCCTGAGTTAAGCAACCTTAGGACTTTTGGATGTGCTACCTTTGCACATCAAAAGGATGATAAATTTAGCCCAAGGTCTAGAAAGTGTGTGTTTCTAGGATATAATGAAGGGGTTAAGGGGTATAGGTTGTGGTCCTTAGAGCCAAAAGGAACTAAACTCATAATAAGTAGGGATGTCATTTTTAATGAGCAATTATTTTCCTATTTTGAGAAAACTAACCTTGCAGGGGAAAGTGAGCAAACCAGTTCAGTTTTTGTGGAGCATAGCATCAAAGAAAATTCAGTTCAGGTAGAGCAATGAAGATAAGAGGGTTCGGATCAGGTAGAGCCCATTGATGAAGGCCAAGCTCAAGACACTCAAGAGGAGGCTGAACTAGAAGAGGATGATGCAGCAAATCAGAATGATTACCAGCTCACAAGAGACTGGAAAAGGTGGCACATCAGACCACCTTTGAGATATGGTTTTGCGGATGCTAATGTAGTAGCTCCTTATTCAGAATGAGCGATAATCAACTATAAACTAGAAACTTACATTGATGCCATGGGATGTAAAGATTTGTCAAGATGGAAGCTAGCTATGGAGAAAGAAATGCATTTTTTGAGGAAGAACAACTCTTGGGAATTAGTGCCCAAACCGAAAAAACATAAAGTTGTGGATTATAAATGGATTTACAAGATCAAAGAAGGGAACACTCCGGGGAATAAAGTCCAATATAAGGCTAGGCTGGTGGCGAAGGGGTCCACACAAAGAGAAGGCAAAGATTTCACAGAAATTCTCTCACCGGTTGTGAAATACAAGACAATAAGGATAGTGTTAGCTATGGTGGTCCAATTTAATTAGGAGATTGAACAAATGGATGTGAAGACAACGTTCTTACATGGAGAGCTTGATGAGACCATCTATATAAGGTAACCCAAAGGCTATGAGGAAGGAAGGTAGGGGGATTTGGTGTGCAAATTAAAGAAATCTCTCTATGACCTGAAGTAATCACCTCGACAATAAAATAAGAGGTTCGATTCCTTTGTAACTAGCTTTGGTTTCATGAGGAGCTACTATGATTCGTGCTTGTACTACAAAGTTCACAAGGTGGAGGAAATGGTGATTATCCTCATCTATGTTGATGATATGTTATTGGTTGGTAACAGCAAGGAGATGATAGAAAGGTTAAAGTCTCAACTCAGTTTGGAGTTTGAGATGAAGGGTCTTGGTCATGCATAAAATATCCTTGAGATGAGTATAATCCAGGAAAGGAAGAGAAACAGGTTGAAATTTTCTCAAACTTCTTACATAGAAAAGATGATATCTAAGTTCTCTATGGAAGATAGTAAACTAGTAAAAAATCCCCTTGCTGGTCATTTCAAGTTCTCCAACGATCAATGTCCTAGATCGAATGCGAAAAAGAAGGAAATGGAAAAGGTCCCTTACTCTAGTGCAGTTGGATCAGTCATGTTCACTATAGTAAGCACTAGACCCGATATTTCTCGTGCCATTAGTGTTCTCAGCAGGTTTATGAGTAATCCCAGAAAGAAGCATTGGCTTGAGATGAAGTGGTTGTTGAGGTATTTGAAGGGAAGCTCATATGTGGGGCTTGTTTACGAGAAGAGGGGTAAGTCTATATGGTTAGAAGGTTATGTCGATCTACACTATAGAGCAGACCGGGATAAGAGAAGATCGATTACCTCGTACTTCTTTAACTTAAACGGGTGTTGTATAAGTTAGAAGGCTCAGTTGCAGCCAGTGGTAGCACTCTCAACAACCGAAGCAGAGTACATAGCAACAACGGAAGCGATTAAGGAGGCTATGTGGTGTAAAGGGTTGTTGGAAGAGTTCAAGGTCCTAAAAGAACAGGTGGTGGTGTATTCGGATAGCCAAAGTGCATTGAATTTGTGTAAGAATCAAGTGTTCCATTAGAGGACAAAGTATATGGATGTTCAGTATCATTTCGTTCGGGAAAATGTTACGGAATGATGCATTCATGTGGACAAAGTGGCCACGGAAGAAAATCCTGCAGATTTAGGCACTAAAGTTCTACCTTTGAGAAAATTCAATCATTGCCTTGGACTTCTTAGAATTGGAGTCAGATGATGTGGTGACTCATGTTGAGTTTAGATCCTGAGTTCTCTGTATAATGGGTTCAGGTTTAATTGCTTAAACAAAGGTAGAGTTTGTGGGGAATTTGTTTAAGAATTAAAGGTTAAAGATAGAGCTTCAGCAGCCTGGTCGCCGTGGCTTAGGCTTGGTGCACTGCAGCCTCCAGCAAGGAGGAAGTCCTCATCCAGGTGCACGCCGCAGCCCAGGCCTTGGGCCCCGCGGCCTCCAACAGATGATGAAGTTCTCCCTTGCTATGCGTTGTGGCCTGCCCTGTTCTGAGCCGCAGTGTAAGGCACACCTGATACATGTTTTTCAGCACTCTTTAGCTGGTGCGTGGGTCTTGATTAAAATGCACAGGTTCACTTAGACTCTTAAATAGCCATGATTCTTTGGTTCTTGATATCTAAGGGTTGAGATTGACTTCAAGATTGGTTGAGAAAGTTATTGCTCTATATAAATGGTCATCTAGGAGTAATAACAAGCAACATGTAAGACACATGATACACAAGTGTCAAGATAAACACAAGAAGAAGTCTCATTCCAAGAGTGGCTGGTGTTTAGAGAGATAGGCTCTCAAATCTTCAGAGGTGTTTTTAGTGAGAGAGAGTATTCAAGATTAGGGGTTCAAGGGCTTTGTAATTAGAATTTTCTTGGGTAAAATTCCAGGGAAACACTTAGTTCTTATCTCTTTCTTTTCTCTTTTCTCATTCTTCAAGAACACATGGTTCTTGAAGGGGTTTTGCTATAATTGTAAGAACTCCATTGATTTAGTGCAAAGAGCTCAAAGGAGCTCATGGGGACGTAGGCAAATTGCTGAACCTTGATAACAATTGCTTGTGTTTTCTTTTTTATGGTTTGATTCTTGTTCAGTACAAATCATTCTGGATATGGGGGTTTGGAAAGATCACAACCTAGGATTCTTGCAAAAGTGATTTTCCAACAAATATCCCCTTAAGGACGAAGATCATTAACATGAAGAAGACCAAAGCAAAGACCCTGAGAAGAAAGATCCAGTGGACCAAACTATGACTGTGGACTGCAACATGGTCATCCTCTTACCATCCTCTTTTCAAGCAGTGTACAATCATCGGTACGAAGTTAAGGAGGTAACCTTAAGAGGTAGTATGCATTTGGGGCAAGGAGCCAGGGACACAGCAAATGGAGATGGGAAAAGAAAATTTCATGATCATCGAGAAGCTCTCTCGAGGTATGGCTCAACATCTTAAACCTTTGTATATTAATATTCATATAGAAGGTAAACCTATGAATCGTGTATTAGTTGAAAATATTATCTTCGTAAACTGAGAAAAACATAAGAGGATTTGATCCCTTATGAGATTTTCAATTGCGGTTTATCAGGAAATACCATTAGAACACGAGAAGTCATTCCCCTCGAATTACAAGTTGGAAGTCGAGTCGTGGTAGCCACATTTTTTGTGGTTGACTCTACTTCAAGTTACAATGCACTATTAGGGCGAGATTAGATTCATTCTAATTATTGTGTACCATCATTATTGCATCAAGCATTTTTCTTTTGGAACGAAAATAACCAGGTTGAAACTGCATGTGTAGATGATAAGCCATATATGAGGCTACACAAAAAGTGAAAGACCAACATAACATTGAGAGTATAAAAAATCTAGATGAAATTGGACTAAAATATGCCTCAATTTGGCTTGAAGATTTGAAGGTAAAGACACAAGATCCCATGGAGGAAGTCGAATTTGGTGATGGAGAAGAAACAAAACCAACTTTCATTAGTAATCTATTTCCTCAACAAGTGAAGGAGCAACTTACTTCTCTTTTGAGACAATATAAGGATTGCTTCGCTTGGGACTACGATGAGATGTTAGTTCTAAGTCGAAGTGTGGTAGAATATTGACTCCCCATCAGAAAAGGCTACTTTACCATTCCAGAAGGTGCCTAAAAGTATGTCCACAAAATTCATCCTTAAAGTCAAAAAGGAGATTGAGCGCTTGCTAAAATTTGGATTCATTCGAATAACCATGTGTGTAGAATGAATTTCTAATATAGTTTTAGTAAAAAAGAAAAATGGCCAAATAAGGGTATGCACTAACTTTAGGAATTTAAACAGTGTCACCCTTAAAGATGAATATACTATGCTAATGGTTGACCTATTGGTAGATAGTGCGACTTGTAACCAAGTGCTCTCCTTAATGGATGGGTACTCAGGATATAATCAAATTTTTATATATCCAAGGATATACATAAGACTACCTTTCATTGAAATGGTAATCTAGGGATATTCGAGTGGGTAGTAATGCCCTTTAGATTAAAAACACTGGGGTAATTTACAAGCATGCTATGAACTTCATTTTCCATGACAAGATTAGAAAATATATAGAAGTATATATAAATGATATAGTGGTGAAATTACAATACTTTTCCTCGCATCTCGAAGTTCTCAAGAGAGGATTTCAAAGTATGAGGTTTCACCAATTAAAATTAAATCCTTTGAAATGTGCATTCTATATGAACGTAGGGAATTTATTAGGATTTCTAGTTCATAGTCGAGGAATTGAAGTTGACCAGAACAAAACTAAAGCAATAATTTAAGATAAACCCCCTACTAATAAGAAAGAACTTCAAAGATTTTAGGGGTAAATGAATTTTCTAAGACGTTTTATTGCTAATATTATAGAAAAAACCAAAGTATTATCTCCCTTACTGAAGCTTAAAGGAGAAGAGAATTTTATATGGGAAAAACATCATCAGAAAGCTTTCGAGGAGATAAAGAAATGTCTCTTGAACCTTCTAGTTTTGATTCCCCTTCAACAAGGAAGACCGTTGAAGCTTTATATATCAGCTACAATAGACTCGATAAGAATTTTGTTAGCTCAGGACAATGAATGTAACTTTGAGAAAGCTATTTTCTATTTAAACCGTTTATTAAAATCAATGGAATGTAAATATTCTTCAATCAAAAATTTATGCTTAGCACTTTATTTTGCTGTGACTAAACTACGTCATTATCTTTTAAGCTTTGTGGTTCATGTGATTGCTCAAACTGACCTAATAAAGCATATGCTTTCACGACCCATAGTTAGTGGCAGAATGGCTAAATGGAGTCTATCCATTATCAAAATTGACTTAATTTATATACCTCAAAAGGTTGTTAAGGGACAAATCTTAGTAGATTTCTTGGCTGATCATCCCAGCGTAGAATTAGAAATTACAGAGGAAAACCTATTTGTAAGTTTGCCCCCATGGAAGTTAAATTTTGATGGGTCTAAAACAACAAAGGAGAATGACATTGGCATTTCAATTCAGTCCCCTGTTGGAACAAAAATAGATTTAACTTTTACTCTTGAGGGGAATTATTCCCGTAATCAAGCAAAGTATGAAGCTTTAATTATTGGACTTGAAATACTTAAGGAAATGGCAATAACTTCAATAGAAATTGAAAGAGACTTATACCATACTTAATAGTTGTAAAACAATTGTGTAAAGAGTTTGATGATGTGATTTTGCATCATGTTCCTCGAAAAGAAAACTTGAGAGCAAATATGTTAGCTCAAATGGCTACAAGGCAACGGGCCCCTAGTAATTGGAAAAATAAATTAGCCAAGCTAAATCAAAGAATGCTTTCCTTTGTCACTGACAGGAAATTTGCAACGAATGTATTTTCCATCCAAGTTTACCAGGATAATGATTGGAAAAAAAATTATTGATTTCCTAAGGAATCCAAATAAAAAAACAAGTAACTTATTGAAGTTAAAAGCTCGACATTATGGTTTTTTGGGGAGAAAATGAAAAGTTGTACAAATGAAAAGCAGATGGATTACATTTGAAGTGCCTAAGAGCAGGGGAATCATTACAAGTCATAATTGAGGTATATGAAGGGATTTACGGTGCTCATTAGTTGGGATTAAAAATACACTGATTAATATGAAGGTATAGGTATTACTGGCCTTCAGTTTTAAAAAAGAATGCCTAGAATATTCTAAGGGCTGTCAAGAATGTCAATGGTATAAGAACATATCTTGAGTGGTAAAGCATATAAGCTTATAACCATTGACGGAAATGAACACAAACTATCCGTCAATGGAAAAATACTTCAAATCATACATAGAACAAAAAAAAAAATGGAAACTAACTTTTATCATATTAAATATTAAATTCGGTACAGAGCAAAATCGAAAGAAAATTGAATTACAAAAAAAAAAAAAACAAAAGAAATTTTAAAGTTTGCGATGTAAAGAGTCTGTTATAAATGTCCATTTCGAATGGGTGTAATATGCTGAATTTGCCACATCATTTTGAATTTCCATGATGGCATGATGAATATATTTAACTTCTTCATTATTAGTAGACAAGGCATAATAATCTTGCTTGAGGTTCTTTGTCTTCATTGATAGGCCTTCTAGTTGAGCATTGATTTGCTCAAGTTCTCATTCGAGCTTGATTTTGCGAGCCTTGACTTGTTTCACCTCTGTCAAGGTGTTCTCAAGCTCTCTTTGGAGATTCTTAGACTTTTCCTGTGAATGTTCGAGCTTTTGGAAGTGCTGCTATGATTGTTGTTGCTTGGCTTGATTCTCAGTAGCTAATGATAGTAACCTATCAAAGTCATCTTATAAGATACGTATTACATGGATTCGTTGCTATGGGAGATGAGTTTTCCTTTCTAATAGCCAAGACACAAGCTGGTGTACTTGTGCTTATGCCTTTGTGTCCTCGTAAAGGAACTCCCAACTTTGATCCGCAAGCTTCTCAAGTTTTAGTAGAGGTCCCATAACCTCAGGAGAAGCTTCTTAAAGTCGATCACTAGCCATAGAAAGGCTAGGAAACTCAACCAACATCACCTCGAGCTTAGATTTTGTCGGAGAGGTTATTGTCTCTTCATCTTCTTCTGAGTAATCCTCAATAGTAGAAGGGAGAAGCAAAGCTTCTTTACCACTTGGTAAGGAATAGTTTATAGTTTTGAAGTGAGACTACCTTCAACTTTCTCAAGGTTAGCTAATTTCTCAACAGAAGCTTACAACACAACAAACCACATGGATATAACAGGAAACATTTCTACTGGTATTGAAAACAATTAAAATTGATAATAATACATCGAGTATTGGATGCTCAACATTTGATGATGCACTGCCAACCTCCACAGCCTGAACCACTAGGTTCGGAGAAATTTGGCTTTCAGAGGCCATCTCCATGACCTCCACCCTTGTAGCCTTATCCCTTGAGGCTACTCCCATCAACTTATCACCACTTTTAGCCTCGATCATACCTAAGGTAACATCACCATGACTGGAGAGCTCTACCGCAATCTCTTTTTTTTTGTCTTTTTTTTTTCTTCTCATCGTCTTCATCTCTTGCATTCTCTTCCCTTCTTCTTCTATCAACCTTATTTCCTCTTCCACTTTCTTTTTCCATTCCTCATTATCCTATTTCTTCCTCAACATCCTTTCAGAATCCTTTACCTTCACATCCATTCTCATTTCTCTTTCCTCTGCCCTCTTTTTCTCATCTTCTCTTTTTCTTTATCTCTCCCTTTCTTCTACGTCTTTTATCTTCTTGGCCAAGTCTATTTATGCCTGAGTTAAAGGTGATCATTTACGTCTTAGAAGTCGATCTCCCTATTCAGGCTCCGACCTTAAAGAGCTAGAGACAATTTTTTACAGTGGAAATGAACTAGATAGGTGTTTAACTTTTTGATCTGGAAAAGGTTGAACAAGAAATGAATCGGTGTAAGCTCTATCAATACTATGAAGCAAAGTAAAATAGGGTAAGAGATAACATACTCATTGAGGCAAGAGTCTTAGTATCTTCTTTTATAGACTTTGCTTTCATCTTCTTACCTAGTTCATAACACAGATGATTAGTAGAAACGATTGAAGAGATCATTCATCCTCAACTGGGTCAAGCCAAACATAACCAGGGAGATATATTCTTCTGATATAGCCGCTACTATAAAATAGAAGTTAAAAGACTTAAGAAAAAGAAGAAGAAGACAATAAGAGTAGCAAGATAGAAAAAGTAAAAGAGAATGATACTAAAGCAGTTGTCCATGAGCCTAGAAGGTCCTTAAGACTCCAACGATTGAAGCCAAGTTAATTCGGATAGCACAAGGGAAAGGAATATGAAAAATCCAAGATTAGTTAGTTAGTTACAAAAGATGTTAAAGGTTGTTAAATGTAAAACATAATTATTACTAACTTTTTAACTCTCAAACTTAGCTAACTAACTAGTCTTAAACTTGAATAAATAGACCTGTACTCATGTATTGAGTTAATAAATGAAAATTTCTAGAATTCTTCTTCTCTGTTTTGTTACAATCTTATAGAATTCTTGGAGTTAGACTTGTACTTGAAATCAAGTTATCCTTTTTGAATTGGGGAAAGCTTCGTTGGTAAATTCATTGACTCTATCATCTTCCCTATTTTTTACTTTCAAATCCATTACCATGGCTGAAAGAACAATATCAAAGAATAATAAGGTCACATGGGATAGAGTTCTTCAAATTAAGAAACAAATGAAGGAACATATCCTGGCTTCTGTCCACCAAGAATTCCATAAACATGTGGCCAATATTACATCTAACATTAAAATAAAATACCATTGTTAGCAAGCATGAGTCTCATGCACCATCATCTTATTATAACCAAGAAGAAGACTATTTACAACTTACAATACAACCCAATTCAAGTAACTCAAACTGGACTTTCCAAGATTCAGTTCTAGAGACCCATCAAATTGGTTGTTCAAGATGGACCAATACTTCTTGTATCATCAAATTGTTGACTTTTAGGAACTCGCAATGGTTTTTTTCCACTTGGATGTTCCAACATCAAGTTGGTATCGATGGATGTACCAAAGCAATCAATTAAGGGGCTGGAAAGAATTTATGCATTCTTTGCAAGAAAGATTTGGTCCATCTCTCTTTGATGATCCCCAAGGAAATATCACCAAACTAGTACAACAAAAATCTATCCAAGATTATCAAGATAAGTTTGAAGCACTATCTTGCAAAGTTCCAAGCCTCACTGAGCAGTTCTTGAAAATTTGTTTCATTTTAGGACTCAAACCTTCAATCAACAGAGATATTTTGCTGCAGAGACCCTTTAGTTTACATGAAGCCATTAGCATTGCAAGAATGGTGGAGGCAGAAGTGACTGAAAGATATTTGTCCACAAGAATTTGGGGCCAGAAATGTAAAGCCCACATTTTAATATAGTGGTATCTTAGTCCTTTCACGAGCATTTCATCATACATCTCATGCATACATTTTAATTTTGTGATTTATACTTCCATACAAATGTTTGTGGTTCCTTTCGAATAGATCGATAATGTAATTAAACAAAAAAATAATAATTTATAATTATTTGTTATAATAATAATATAGCAAAAGGTAAATAAGTGTAAATACATTAAGAGGGATTTCATTTGATACTTTGATAAAAGGAAAAGGGAAAAAAAATGTGCAACAATGTGGATTGAACCCAGTCATCATGTCCAAGATTTGTATGTGCTTTACCATCATGCTAACTGATTCACTTTAGAAATTGATTTAAAATACAATATTGGTTCAGTTTTATAATTGTGGGACTTACTACAGGTCAAAGTACATGAAGGAGGACGCAGCAAGTGAGCGTTTTATAATTACAAAATATAATACTTATAAAATACTTGATACTAGTCCTATTATGGATTAGTTTAGTGAAATAAAAACTGTACTAGATCGGTTCTCTCAACATAATCTGCAAATGGGTGAGAGTATAACGGTCACAACCATTAGAGACAAACTTCTTTCACTTTGGAAAAATTTCAAGAATTCTAAAGTACCAAAAGGAAGACCTAACTTTGGAGGAGTTAAGCAGTCATCTCCGCATTGAAGAGGACTTGTGAAAGGAAGGAAAAAAAGAAGCCCTATCCAAGATTAATACCGTAGAGGAAAGAGAGAACTCAAAGAAGAACTCCCAAGAATCTCATAAGAGAAAGAACCAACCTGAAAAGTCTTCCAATAATAAGAAGACTAAGGGTTCCTGCTTCAATTGTGGGAAATCAAGGTATTTCAAGAGAGATTGTCAGTTGGTGAAGAAAAAGATAAAAGCACCACAAGAATTTGTGGCTATGATTTCTGAAGCAAATGTCCTTGAGGATAATGAGGCTTGGTGGATTAAATCTGGTGCGACGAGGCATGTGCACAAGGAAAAGAAGTTCTTCAAGAACTATGAACCAATGGCTGAAGGAACTTTCTTGTAAATGGAAAATTTCTCCATTGTTCCAGTGATAGGTAAGGGAAATGTGCAACTTGAGTTTACTTTTGGAAAGACCCTTACCCTCATTGATGTGTACCATGTACCTGAAATTAGGAAGAAATTAGTGTCTGGTAGCCTCTCGAACAAAAATGGGTTTAAGTTTGTATTTGAGGTTGATAAATTTGTATTGTCCAAGGGTGGTGTGTTTGTTGGGAAGGGATACATGTATAAGGGAATGCTCAAACTTAATATTAATAATAAGAGTATGATTTCTACGTATATTGTTGAATGTTCTGTTTTACTTTGGTATAATCATTTAGGACATGTGAATGCTAGACGAATGAATGACGTGGTTAAGTTAGAATTGCTTCAAAGTATGAAAAACTACAGAACTTTTATGTTTATTAAAATCACTAGAAAACCATTTTTTTGCATTCAAAGAAGTTCAAAAATTATGGAATTAATACTTAGTGATTTATGTGATATGCATGCTACATCATCTTTAGAAGGAAATAAATATTTTATAATTTTCATAGATGATTGTACAAGATATTGTTAAGTTTATTTATTACATACTAAGGATGAGGCTATGCATTATTTTTCCATGTTTAAAAATGAAGTAGAACTTCAGTGTGATACCAGGATTAAATGTTTTAGAATTGATAGGGAATGTGAGTATTATGATCCTTTAAAATTTGAATTACATCGAATAATTCATGAAGTTTTTACCCCTTATATACCACAATAAAATGGTGTAGTAGGGAGTAAAAATAAAACTCTAAAAAGATGATTAATGTCATGCTTTCCAACTCTGGTCTAGGACATGGGTTTTGGGGTGAAGCTCTTTTAACCTCTTGTCACATTCTAAATAGAGTCCTTACAAAAAGAGATAAAGTAGCACCTTATGAGTTATGGAACAATAGTTAGCTTAATCAAGACTATTTTAAGGTGTGGGGTTGTAAAGTTATAGTTAGAGTTAGTGGAACTAACAATTACCATTGCCAATAATTATGCTCAATATCCTGAGTGGAAAGTTAAAAAATGGATTGATATATTAGAGGGAAAATTTGTATCTTATCCCTAAATCAGTTTTAAAGACCAAGTTGTTGTAAGAGTTTCACTCTTCTCCTATAGGAGGACATGCTGGTATTCAAAGAATATATGCTAGGCTATCTACAAGCTTCTACTGGATACATATGAGGAAAAAAGTAGTAAACTTTGTACAACAATGCTTGGTTTGCCAACAAACAAAGCCTATGAACCATGCTCCTTATGGCTTCCTGCAACCACTCCCTATACCTGAGCAGATATTGGAAGACATCTCAATGGATTTCATTATACATCTACCTCTTACCCAGGAATTCACAGTAATTTTGGTAGTAGTTGATAGATTATCAAAATTTGCTCATTTTGGGTGCCTCCCAAAACACTAAACAGTTGCTAAGGTGACCAACCTCTTTGTCAACATGGTTTGTAAGCTTCATGGTTTATCAAAGACAATAGTCTCAGATAAAGACTCAGTCTTCACGAGTTCATTAGATAAAATTGTATAAATTACAAAGCACTATGCTCAACATGAGTAGTGCGTATCATCCTCAAATCGATGGCTAAATTGAGGTAGTTAACAGATCCTTAGAACAATACTGAAGGTGCTTTGTAAGTTATAGTCGTGGAAAATGATCAAAGTTCTTATGCTGAGCAGAATTCCACTACAACAATGCCCTTCATTCTTTTATTAACATGACTCCCTTTGAAGTGGTTTTTGGTAGAAAACCCATTAATGTTATGGAATACTCTAGATGAGACAGTAACTTAACAAGTATTGATCAGGACTTTAGAGATAGAACTGAAGTCCTTAACCTGGCTAAGTTGCACCTCTATAAGGCTCAAGCGCAAATGAAAGCTGTAGCTGACAAGCATAGAAAGGGCCAGTCTTTTTAGTTTGAAGATTTGGTACTAGTTAAAATTCAACCTTATAAACAAACCTTAGTAGCTAATAGACAGTCCAATAAGATGAGGAGAAAATTCTTTGGGCCATTTCTTATCGTCAAACAAATTAGAAAGGTTGCTTACAAACTTCAGTTGCTAGAAGATGCAAAAGTCCATCCTTTTTTTCATGTTTTCTTACTCAAATTGTATAAAGGACTTAAGAAAGGCATTTCCCCATGACCTTTACCTAATTCTGTGGAAGAAGTCCATCCTATTTACAAGCCCTTGGCTATAGTAGAAGAGAGACACATCTAAGAAAAAGGGAATTGGATTCTCCAATGGTTAATTTAGTGGGAAGGGTTGCCAATACAAGAAGCTACTTGGGAAACTTCCTCAGACTTCTAGAAAAGTTTCCCATAAACCTACCTTAAGGTCAAAGTGTTTCTAAATGGGGGAAGTATTGATACAGCTCCTACTAGAAAACAATAGCTAAAAGGCTAAAGGAAAGAAGAAAAAGACAACAAAAGTAGCAAGAAAGAAAGGGGAAAAGAATGTTAGTAAAACAGTTATCCAAGAGCTTAGAAGGTCCTTAAGACTCCAAGGATTGAAGCAAGTTAATTTGGATAGCACAATGAAAAGGATAATGCAGAAGGAAAGATTAGTTAGTTAGTTACAAAAGAGGTTAAAGGCTATTAAGTGTAAAACATAATTGTAACTAACTTGGTAACTCTCAAACTTAGCTAACTAACTAGTCCTAAACTTGTATAAATAGGACATGTACTCATGTATTAAGGTCATTAATGAAAATTTCTAGAATTCTTCTTCTCTATTTTGTTACAATCTTGTAGCATTCTTGGAGTTAATCTTGTACTCAAAATCAAGTAATCCTTTTTTAGTGAAGAAATGTATCAGCTTCTCACTACTGAGAATAGAAAATGGTGTGAGGTGCATTCTGTATAGAGCGAAAGAACTTGAAGTAGAGTTCAAACCTTCTATTGGATCAGGAAATCTCTCTAAAGTCAGTGTAAACAGCCCTCCAGCTCTAAGAAGAACCCAAAACATAATATGGTGGAAAAGGAATAGTTTGGACCATACCAAACTGCCTGGTCACTTATCCATGGGAGTAAGCTTCTAAGCCTCTCTTCTAGCGAGCAAAAAAAAAAGTAACTAGTTCTCTAGAGAGATAGATGCTTACTAAAGCAGCATTGGCCCAGTGATTATTATCTTCATTTAAGGAATATAAGGTCTTGAACAGCCTCGAAACATATTGTTTATTCCTAAATGGTATAAATTCAATGTATATAAAGGAGAGTCTGAGCAAGGAATCAAGACAGCCCTGGAATGAACGCTGGGGATGTTAAGAATCATAAGTTCCCTTTGCGAAAGAACTTCTCGTAACAAAAGAATTGAGCAGCATGTCCATTGGCCCTAGTGAATTGAGCTAATATTGGAAAATATGCTTAAGCCCATACCTGAAGAAGCCATAAGAGGCCATCCAAGGAAAAGACAAATCCCTTCCTATATATTTTATACATACATCTGTACAGATTGGTTACTACAAATTATGCTAGGTCAATTGTTTTACCAATAGCTAGCGCAAGAGCAATAGCCAAAAATTGCTTGGTGACGTGTTTGGCAGATACACATACCAAGTATTTGCAAATAAAATACAAATAGAAAGTAATCAATTTTACTCGAGAAACAGGGTCACATGTTCGACCTATGTGGTTAGAAAGGAGGATGTTGAAACTTAGAAGATTTTTTGTCACGCACATGAACTCTGTGTCGTATGTTGACATATGAGAAGGCATAACGATACCTGCTAGTGAAATATTTAGAAGCATGAACACATCCTCAATTGTTACAGTGAGCTGCCCTGTTGGAAGGTGAAATGTGTTTGACACTAGAGACTAGAAGAGCATCATAACACTCAACAAGAGATGGTTCAAAGCCATATTATGCGTCAAATACTGAATTTCCTCAAACATACATACGTCTTTAAGCTCTTGGGAGCAATAAGAAATGAATTTTTCCATCAAGGCAGGCCATCAATCGTTGACGTGGTACCGGGATATGTTAGAAGTATCTGTGCACCAAGAGGTTTATATTAAAGCTTAGGGCCCTTTCTGGAAAAAGAAGGTAGTCAACAGGATCATAAGGGTACACTGCCCTTAAAGCTATCAAAGCTTCACCGGAAAAAGAAGGATCAACTATAGCAAAACCCATTGAGTTGGGTAGATTCTTAGTAGGGACAAACCAACCATTAAATGGAAGGTCCCTAGAGATAAGGTTAATAGGCTTCTTATAGAGCAATCAATGGTCTAGAGAAGATTGAAAAGTTCATTTGCATAAGCTAGAAACCCAACATTGATTTCTTATTCAGAAGCCTCAGCAGAAACAACACCTTTACCCTTACCAGGAGAAGGTGCAACAGTGCAATGGCGTACCTGTTCAGGGGAAGCTTCTCCAACACAGATATTCTTTCCTTTAGCAACCACTGAGTAATTGGAAGAAGACCAGATGGAGCAAAAGTTTGAAGGTGCTAAAGAAATTTGAGAATGCTAGGAATTGCAAAGAAAATGTTTGAAGAGAATCAGAAAAAAAAAATAAATAAATAAAAGGAATAAGATATTTATAGAGTACGAAAACATAATCGATTAGAATCTCTAAGGTAGTAAAAGATCCTATGTAATTACACTCAGTGGTTCTCACCTTCGAACCAATCACATACGGGGGGCAATTATTTTTTTATACCAAAAATAATTAAAGTTATTATAAAATATTCAAAATTAATAATGATTTTTATTAAGATAGAAATATTGGATAATTAATAATATATCAAATCATATATCATATCTTTGTGGCACTTGGTATAGAAAAGCTTGTATACGATATTTATTATAAATAAATCTAAAAATTTATTTATTAATAATTAGTATAAGACAATTTACTTTATGGCTTTATACACTTTTTGGCAAATTATGACTTTATACTTGATACCATTAATTTGTGACTTTGTTGACAAATAACAAACAATTAGTTTTTCTCTTTCAGAAAAATTGGATCAATTAAGGTCTCAGGTTCAAGTCATTCGAGTTTCGGATCATTCAGGTTTTGGGTTTTGGGTCTCTCGGGTCGCTTGAGTCTTAGAATAGTTGGATTTCGGGTCTGTTGGGTCTCAGATTAATCAGGTGTTGTTTCGATTTCGGATTGTTCGGGTCTCGAATCATAATATTTTACTGTATTTTCTGGTTTGGATGGGTCGGATCAGATTTTGCCAGCTCTATATATTTGATGAACATATATAAAAAAAAAATCTCTTTTAATTGTTTGAGAGTATCCATTTTTGTTAGGCCATAGAATTATTTTATAATACTCCTATTGTTTATTATCTTAATCTCATGGAAAAGATGTAAAACAGGTTTCTTGATTCTCATCCTAATAGTGTCCTTATTCAAAGCTATAAAAATCTCCTTCATCAAAGTTGGATTTACCGGTTTGTTCATACAAGGAGAGAGGCTAATAAAATTCATGGCTCTCTCACCTTCTCTCAACCCCCTCACACAGATCCTCTTGATCGACCTTTTCCATCTCTCTAAGTAAATCACACTTAATCAGAACCTGTTTTATCCTACAAACAAAAATTATTACAACAAACTATGCATATTTATCACCCCCAACGGATCAGTCACCCGTAAACCCACCTATTGAGAAAGACTATACAGTGGCCCAAGAGATTATGGGAACAGGGAGTCCCAGTAATCGGCTGAATTTGAGCCCAGTGGGAATGAACTCAAATCCAAAGCCCATAATTCCTAATCTTTATCCAACTCATTACCATCTGGATATTACACCGTTACACATCATCCATCTAATTTACCAGTTGGCACACAAGGTAGGACAGATTGCCAACAATGGAGATCCACTAAGCCAGCTCAACAGACGTGTGGCTCTCTTTCTAGGGCTAACAAGGAAAAAAACCCACCGCCCTGGAAGACCAATTAAAATTCTTCTGATTCTTACTCTTTTACTCAGTTAGATACCCCTACTACCCAGACCCCAGTTTCAAGTCCGTCATTTCCAAATCCGGAGTCTTCTCCGAACTTGTCATCTTTTAACGTGTAATTAATACTTGGATTTGTATTATTAACCGTGCTAACTTTGGCATTGAAGTTATGCATGATAAAGAATGAATGAAAAAAAATAAAAAAAGTTTTCTTTATTTATAAGAGAGAGATTCAATTGTTTTGTCATTAAATTAAGGAGCATAAAAAATTAGTTGAAATTAATGTATCTACTTCAAATATTGAACAGAGGCATGCCACTGCGTTTACTGAGACTATCAAAACTATCTTTGGAGGGTCAGCTGTAAAAGAACAGTCTACCCATAAGAGGAGAGCTTAAGCCTGATCAGTAACCTCAGTTAGTAGACCTCATAAATGGGTTAAGACGGACCAGGTAATATCTTTTACAGATGAAGATCTGAAAGGGATACAAACGCCACATGAAGATGCAGTAGTTATCTCCTTCCTCATCGCCGACTATAATGTTGAGTAGGTCTTAGTGGATAACGGGAGCTCAGTAGACATCCTTTTCTATGAGGGCTTCCAACAGATGAAGCTAAGGGATGATCAGTTCATGCCATTATCATCTCTTCTATATGTCTTCTCGGGAACACTAGTATTCGCTGAAGGAAGCATAGTTTTCTCGATCATTACCCCACTATAACTCACTGCTATACAAACTAGGTTTCTGGTGGTAAAACACCCATCGTCGTACAATGTGATACTTGGGAGACCAACCTTTAATGAGATGAAGGCAGTAGTTTCCACGTATCACTTGAAGGTAAAATTCCCTACCGAGGAAGGTGTGGGGGAAGTCCGAGGAAATAAACAAGCCTCCCTGTCCTGCTATTTAAACTTTATCAAGGTCCAAAGAAAAGTTAAAGCCTTGCCTTTAAAAATAGAGGACATGAAAGATGAACTTAAGACCCCGATAGGTCAACCAGAAGAAAAACTCATTACTATCCCTTTAAATGAAGGAAAGTCAAAGACAATACAGATCAGCTCCAGCCTTTCCAAAGACATCAAGGAATCCTTGATCTCTTTCCTCTGAAGGAATCAGAACCTTTTTGCCTGGTCTGCTTCAGACATGCCCGAGATCGATCTTAGGGTTATTGTGCAACGATTGAATGTGGACCCAAACCATATGCCAGTAGTCCAAAAGAAGGGAACATTTTTTCCTGAACAAAAGAGCACGATAAAGGAAAAAGTAGACAAGCTCCTAGCGGTTGATTTCATTCAAGAAATAGACTACCTATAGTGGATCACCAATGTGGTAATGGTCAAGAAAGCCAATGGTAAATGGAGGATCTATATTGATTTTATAGATTTAAATAAGGCATGCCTAAAAGATTGTTTTCCCTTGCCTTCAATAGAGTAGACGCCACCTCTAGACATGAGTTACTCAGCTTAATGGATGCATACTATGGTATAATCAAATTTTAATGCATAGGCCTGATCAACCCAAGACCGCTTTCGTCACTGACCAAGGCTTATACTGCTATAAGGTGGTGCCTTTCGGACTCAAGAATGCAGGGGCCACCTACTAAAGGCTAGTAAACAAGTTCCTGGGTTTAATGGTCACACAACGGGGAATAGAGACTAACCCCGAAAAGATAAAAGCAATAATGGACATGACCCCCCTCATAATGTCAAAAAAGTGCAAAGGTTGACCGGAGGAGTAGTGGCACTTAGCTACTTTATGTCTAAATCTGCTGAAAGGTGCCTACCTTTCTTTAAAGCCATCAGGAAAGCTAGGAATTTTTCCTAGGATGAAGACTGTCAGAAAGTGTTTAAGAAACTAAAAGAATATTTAAGCTCATTTTTCGCTCCTAGCTAAACCCTTCACAAGGGATGAGCTCTTTTAATATCATTAAGCTAAGACATAGTAGCCACTGTCTTAATTCGAGAAGATGCAGGGATACAAAAACCCATCTATTATGTCAGTCGAATCTTGTACAACATAGACACATGGTATCTTCCGATCGAAAAACTAGCATACACCCTTTTAATCACCACCCGAAAGCTCTGGCCATATTTTCAAGCTCACACCATTGCCCTCCTTACTAACCAACTTATTTGGTAAGTTCTCCATAAGCCCAAGATTTTTGAAATACTGGTTAAATGGCTCATTAAACTTAGAGAATTCAATATTCGATACAAGCCTTGGATAGCCACTAAAGAAAAGGCTCTAGCAGATTTCATAGCAGAAATAACTTCCCCAATATCTCCGCTGAAGTCCAAACTCCTGAGCAAGTCGAGCCAATGCCAAGCTAGACATTATATGTGGATGGCTCCTCCAATAGTACTGGTAGTAGGGCTGGCCTTATCCTTAGTAGCCCTGAGGAGTACACAATCGAGTATGCCCTAAGATTCAGTTTTAAAGCCTCAAACAAGTCTGAATACGAAGCCTTACTCGCTGGAATGAAACTTGCCAAAGCATTAGCCACTGAAGCTTTAGAAAACTTTAGTGACTCATAGTTGGTGGTGAACTAGATGACCACTGAATATGAGGTTAGGAGTGTTAAGATAACAAGGTATCTCGAAAATGCCCGCGAGCTTGTAGCAACCTTTAAGATATTCCAGATAACCCAAGTGCCTCGGACAAAAAATAAAAAAGCAGATGCCTTGGCCCGACTTACCTCCTCCAAACACATTGATTTTTCTTAAGTAGTCTCATTAGAAACTCTCTCCAGTCCGAGCATTGATGAAGTATCAGTTATGCCACTCGCCGATGAGCAAACTTGGATGGACCCGATTCTCAAGTACTTCAAAGATGGTATACTCCCTGATCAGAAGAACAGGGCCAAGAAGTTTATCTCCCGAGCCTCACGATAAGTTGTCATTGACAGAAAACTGTATAAAAAATGTCCCACCACTCCTTATCTGAAATGCCTAGGGATCACTGATGAGGACTACACTATCAAGAAAGTTCTCCAAGGGGATGTGGTAGTCACCCCGGAGGTCGAGCATTAACCTTCAAAATACCTCGCTATGGTTACTACTAGCCGCAAATGATCGTAACATGACTGAGATAGTCAATAAGTGCAAGACCTGTTAAGAATATGCCTCTATACCCCAGCTAATCCCCTAACGTCTATCGCTAATCCTCTCCCCTTCGCTATGTGGGGATTGGATATCCTTGGTCCTTTTCGGGGAGTACCAAGGCAAAAGAAATATCTAATAGTGGCCATCGACTATTTTACTAAGTGGATAGAGGTTGAACCTCTCGTCAGCATCTCCTACTACCATACCTGGGGATTTATTTAGAAGTTTATTATTTGCAGATTTGGCATACATAGGATATTGGTCACCTACAATTGGACACAGTTTGACAGCACCCGGTTCAAATCTTTTTGCCAAGGTCTCCATATTGAACAAAGGTTTTCCTCGGTATGCTACCCCTAGGCCAACGGACAGGCCGAGGTAACCAATAGAACCGTCCTATAAGGAATCAAGAAAAAGATTGATGATGTCGACAAACAGTGGATCAACCACCTTCTGAATCTTCTCTGGGCCTATAGAGCCGCCACCTGAACTCCCACTGAAGAAACTCCATTCTTCTTGGCTTATGGATTTGAAACTGTCATTCCCTTCGAAATAGGAGCGCCGTCGTTATGAATACAAACCTTTGATGAAGTCAATAACAAAAATCCCCTCAATGAATGCAGATTTAATTGACGAGGTCAGGGATAGAGCCCATATCAAACTTGTTGCCTACCACCAGAGGGTATCAAGGTATTACAACTCTCGAGTTCAAAAGAGAAACTTTAGACTGTATGACCTAGTTTTGAGGAAAAAAAAGTATCTCATCCCTGAAAGACTAGAAAACTCCACCCGAACTGGGAAGATCCCTACTGTATCGAAAGGATTTACCAAGGTGGCACATTCGAACTCGAAGACTTGGATGGCAAGCCAATACCCCAAACTTGGAACGCCAAAAACAACGCAAGTTTTATCAGTAGAACTCATGAATCCTCCAACTTTTAGAATTTCCCCTGTTTGTTGATATAAAGGATAGGCTCCATCAATAGCTATTTAGTTTATGTAAGCCTCCAGTATTATCAATAAAGAAGACTCAGATCTTTTCGAAATTCTGTTTGGTTTTTAATAAAGGCTCAAAACCTTTTACCCTAAGATAAAGACGAAGAAGGAATATTCGAGCTCTTTCTCCTTGAACTTCTAGCTTTTATTTCAAACTAACAAGAAAAGTAGAAATAGTAAAAAATAGATTGTTCCAAAAAGGGAAGATCTCCATTAACTTGCAAAAAAAATCTACAAAGGCACTAACGACCTTACTGTACAAAAGTTTTTTTTAAAGAAAACAAGAAAAAGGCCCTAATCCACCACTATGTTCGTCTCGTCTACCTATATGGACTATGCTTCGATCTGAACCTTTTCTTCCTCATCCCCCTCGCACCCTCGCCAACCGTGGTCTCCTCGTCAAAGTCTCTAGGCTCAAGCGTAGAGAAGTAGTGCACTAGGTACTTCTTCTTAGCCTTCCTGACAATCTCCTTGAAACCAATCAAGTAAAAAGACCCAAAAAACTTCTTCATGGCCTCTTTAAATTCTTGGGACTCTTGAAACGAGACCATAACTCGATCGATAGCCTCCTTCACTGTTTTCTCCCTCTCTTGGGCCATCTTAGCCACCTCAGTCTCAGCTGCATCCATCTTATCCCTCTCTATCTTAGCCATGATAACCCTAAAATCCCCAACCTTATTGGCTTTAATGCTGACAAGGTCCTCCAACCCCTATAAGCGAGTACGACTGTCCTTCAAGTTCTTTCAAAATCCTTTAACTTCTTGTGCAGGTTAAGAAAACGACAAGTGAGGACACCAGTAGCCACGTTTTTCTAAGAAAAGAAAAAGAAGAAAAATATAAGTTAGTAATCCTTAAATCCAAACAAGTAATAAGGATAATAGATGAGGAGATACCTTAGAGGCTAGGTCTTCCACTACCACATCCAAAGCTTCAATAGGCTTTTCCTCCGGCCTGACGAAATCTCAATGAGGGATGCCTCAAACTAGGTGCTCCCGTGCAATCTTGGAACTCCAGAAGACTGAGTCCGTAACCTTCACACACTAGTTGGGCCTCAAGACTTCAGGGTGCCAGGCTAAGGCAAGAGGAGAAGTAGAGGGCAATGGCCTCGGAAAAGGAAGAAGAAGAGCAATAAGAGGAGGAGTGGAGCTCCGAACCTCGATTAGGGTAAGATTGTTGGGAAATCACCTTGGAGATACCTAGGTGGTGATCTTCCAAACACCCAAGTCTAGAATGACTTGTAATGATCAGAAATAGAAACAAAAATCAAAGAAAGAAATAACACACCAATTTGTTATCGAGGTTTGGTAATAGCCTACGTTCCCGTGAGTTCCTCTGAACTCTCTACACTAAATCAATGAGTTCTTTACAAATACAGCAATACCTCTTCAAGAATTCACAAGTTCTTGAAGAACCAAATAAGAGAAGAAAGAAAGTGATAAGAACTATGACAAAGCCCTCTACCCAATCTATTCTACTTTCTCTTTATAACCAGCCTCTCTTATTGAGATCTATTCTAGTGCCTCTCCTGTGTTTTGTTTCTTTGCACTCTCACACTTGCACTTGAATTCTCTTGTATGATAATGATATCTCTCTTGATGTCTTACTTGTTACTTGTTGTAAATGAAGCTAGGTGACCCTTTATATAGTGCACCAACCTCTTCATCCAATCTTTGAGATCAATCTCAACCCTTAGATCTCAAGAACCAAAGACCCATAGCTCTATGAGATTCTAAGTAAACTTGTGCGTTTTAAATATGCCCCACACATCATTTGAGAGTGCCTGAAAAAGCTAGTACCAGTGTGCCTGTCGCCGCAGCCCAGAACAAGGCAGGCTGCGGCTCAAAGCAGGGCACACAAACTCCAGGTTTTGGGCTCCATGGCCCCCAAGCCTGGGCAGCGGCTCGGCTTAGTGTGGTGGTCTTCTGGAGCTGCTGGAGGCCGTGGTGCACAGCTATATCTGAAGTTGACCTCATGGTTTCTTTCTTCTCCCATTTAGTCCTTTAACAAACTCCAACAATCTTTACCTTTGTTTAAGTGATTAAACCCAAACCCACGTGCAGAGAACTCAGGATCCAAACTCAATTTGAGTCATCATATCAACCGAATCCAATCCTAAGAAGTCCAAGGCAATGATTGAACTTGGTTAGAGGTAGAACCTTGGTGCCTAAATCTGCAGGATTTTCCTTTGTGGCCACCTTGTCCACATGAATGCATCATTCCGTAATATTTTCCCGAATGAAATGATACCGAACATCCATGTGCTTTGTCCTCTCATGGAACATTGGATTATTACATAAGGGCAATGCACTTTGGCTATCCAAATACACCACCACTTGCTCTTTCAGGACCTTCAACTATTCTAACAACCCTTTGCACCACATAGCCTCCTTTATGGCTTCCGTAGCCGCTATGTACTTAGCCTCGGTTGTTGAGAGCGCTACCACTGGCTGTAACTGAGCCTTTCAACTTATATAACATCCGTTTAAGTTGAAGAACTAGGAGGTAATCGATCTTTTTTTATCCAGGTCTGCTCCATAATCCAAATCCTCATAACCCTCAAGACAGATAGACTTACCCCCTCTTCTCATAAACCAACCCCATATCTGGGCTTCCTTTCAAGTACTTTACTAACCACTTCATCCTAAGCCAATGCTCCTTTTCGGGATTACTCATAAATCTGCTGAGAACACTAATTGCATAAGCAATGTCGGGTCTAGTGTTTACCATGGTGAACATAACTGAACCAACTGCACTAGAGTAAGGGACCTTTTCCATTTCCTTTCTCTCCTTATCCGATCTAAGACATTGATTGCTGGAGAACTTGAAATGACCAGTAAGAGGAACCTTCACTTGTTTGCTATATTCCATAGAGAACTTAGATATCATCTTCTCTATGTAGGAAATCTGACAAATCTTCAATCAGTTTTCTTTCCCTTTCCTAGATTATGCTCATCCCAAGGATCTTTTGTGCATAGCCAAGATCTTTCATCTCAAACTCCTCACTGAGTTAAAACTTTAATTCTTCTATCCTCTCCATGCTGCTCCCAACCAACAGTATATCATTGACATAGATGAGGATGATCACCATTTCCTCCACATTTTTCCCTTTATAGTACAAACACGAATCATAGTAGCTCCTCATGAAACCCAAGTTGGTTACAAAGGAATCGAGCCTCTTATTCCATTGTCGAGATGATTGCTTCAGGCCATAGAGAGATTTTTTCAATTGGCCCACCAATTCTCCCTGCCTTCCTTCCTTATAGCCTTTGGGTTGCCTCATGTAGATGGTCTCATCAAGCCCTCCATGTAAGAACGCTGTCTTCACATCTATTTGCTTGATTTCCTAATTAAATTGGACTACCATAGCCAATACTATCTGCATCGTCTTGTATTTCACAACCAGTGAGAATATTTTAGTGAAATCTATGCCTTCTCTTTGTGTGAACCCCTTCGCCAACCAGCCTAGCTTTATACTGGACTTCATCCCCTAGAGAGTTCCCTTCTTTGATCTTATAGATCCACCTACAATCTACAACTCTCTGTTTTTCTGGTTTGGGCAAAAATTCCCAAGAGTTGTTCTTCCTCAAAGAATCCATTTCTTCCTCCATAGCTAGCTACCACTTTGATGAATCCTTACATTCCATGTCATCCATGTAAGTTTCTGGTTCAACCATCCCTCCTTCTGAACAAGGAACTGCTACATTAGCATCCATAAACCCATATCTCAAAGGTGGTTTGACCACCCTCCTTCCCTGGACCCTTGTGTGCTGGTAGTCGTTTTGACTTGCTACATCATCTCCTTCCAGTTCAGCCTCCTCTTGAGTATCCTGAGCATGGCCTTCATTAATGGGCTCTACCTGGTCTGAACCCTCTTGACTTCCTTGCTCTACCTGAACTGAATTTTCTTTGATGCTATGCTCCATAAATTCTGGACTGGTTTGCTCACTAGCCCCTGCAGGGTTAGTTTTCTCCAAATAGGGAAATAAAAATTCATTAAAAATAACATCCCTACTTATTATGAGTGTCATTCTTTTTGGTTCTAAGGACCACAACATATACCCCTTAACCCCATCACCATACCCTAGAAACACACATTTTCTAGACCTTAGGCTAAGTTTATCATCATTTTTATGTGCAAATGCAGCACATCCAAAAGTTCTAAGGTTGTTCAACTCAGGGGATTTTCCACTCCACATCTCTTCGGGAGTCTTGAGCTCTAAAGCTCTAGAGGGTGATCTATTAACCAAATATGCAACAGTAGACACAGCTTCCCCTCAAAAATATTTTGGTAAACCAGACCCAATTAACATGTACCTAACATTTTACATAAGGGTCCTATTCATCCTCTCAGCAACTCCATTTTGCTAAGGTTTTTTTACAACTATTCTATGTCTAAGAATCCCATTTGACTCACAGAATTTATCAAAATCCTAATTGAAAAATTCTAAGCCATTATCGGTTCGTAAAGCCTTAACTACCCTACCCATTTGAGTCTCCAGCAACTTTTTCCACACCACAAATTTATTCAAAGCATCTAATTTATTTTTAAGCAAATAAACTCAAACCTTTCTTGAATAATCATCAATTAAAGACAGAAAGTAACGATTACCTCCCTATGTTGGTGTTCTTGCTGGTCCCCAAAGGTCCGAATGAATCTAGTCAAGAATGCCCTTATACTTGTGCACTCCGGTGTTGAAGCTGACCCGGTGTTGCTTCCCAAGAATGCAACACTCGCAGAAATCAAGTTTCTCTACTTTGTCACCACCAAGTAGACCATCCTTGCTGAGAACTTGCAGACCCTTTTTCGTTCATATGTCCCAAGCGAGTGTGCCGAAGGGCTACCCTATCCATCTCAGCCATCAAGCTTGTTGCTTGATCCTTGATTTCTGTCTCTCCGATCATCTCATAGAGTCCATCTTTTATTGCTGCTTTGATCACTACCAACGATCCCTTGGTTACCTTGATCTTTCCTCCCTCTACCTTGTGTGTATACCCCATGGAATCCAGCTACCCCAATGAGATCAAATTCCTTTTCAAATCCGGAAGATACCTCATATTTCGCAGTAGCCTTGTGACTCCATCAAACATCCTCAACTGGATATCTCCTATCCCCCTCACTTGGCAAGAAGTGTCATTCCCTAAGAAAACCTTTCCATCATTGGTTTCCTGGAAATTCTTGAACCAATTTCGGTGAGGGCACATGTGATAAGTGCACCTGGAATCCAGGATCCATTTCTCACTGCCTTGCCTCTTACTCACATTTGAGCACACAACAAGAACATCATCTTGTTGTTCTCCCTTAGCAACCAAAGCCTCTCCATTCTTGGTATGGCTTCCTCCTCTCTCATCCCACATCTTCTTCTTGTAATCTTTCTTGAAGTGGCCCTCCTTATTGCAGTAGAAGCATCACTTCCCTCCAAACTTCGATTTGGAATGCAATCTCCCATGGCTCTGCCCTCTACCTCTTGATTTCTCCCGGTAGTTGCCATGAGTGCTACTACCATTCCGAGTTGCTGGCATTCCTCTAACGAACAACTTTTTTCCACTTGGTGTTTCCCTCATCTTAGCTTCGAAATCATGAGTCCTTATAGCATTAATCACGATTTCCTTGGTTAGTGTATCTCTTCCATATTCAATTGCATTAATCAAACTTTCAAAACAATCAGGAAGAGAATTCAACAAAATAACAGCCAATTGTTCATCCGAGAACTTTATACTACAACTAGCAAAATCCTGAACTAGTTTATTAAACACATCAAGATTATCTTGCAACTCTTTATTAGGATCCATTTTAAAAGTAAAGATTCTTTTAAAAAGATATATCTTATTAGGGAGAGTCTTGGTAAGAAACAATTCATCTAGTTTCTTCTATATGACAGTTGGATCTTTCGAGTCTCCGTACTCCCTTGTCACACTATCTGACATATGCAAGAAAATGGTGCTGTATGCTATCTTCTTCATCTCAATCCGCTGGACCTCAGTGATACTTGTTGGAAAAGCATCATCTTCTCCAATAGCTAAGTCCACCTTCTGTTGCATAAGAACAACCTTGATCTTCAGCTTCCAAAGGGCAAAGTCTCGCTTTCCATCAAACTTCTCAACAATGAAGTTTGAACCCATCTTGCAGAGAAAATCCCAGATTTATGCAGCACCCACAATTGCTTTCCAACTTCTTGTAAATCTCAAGAACACGATCAAAAATTGATCTCAATACCATTCTTGAATCACCCTCAAGAACACGATCAGATCTTGATCTTTACTCCATTCTTGAATCACCCAAGAAGTTGATCTTTGATTCTTGGAGTCTTACTCTGATACCTTCTGTTCTAGCTCCGATACCCAGTCATACAAGCTCTGATACCACTATTGGGAAATCACCTTGGAGATGCCCAGGTGGTGATCTTCCAAACACCCAAGTCTAGAATGACTTGTAATGATCAGAAATAGAAACAGAAATAGAAATCAAAGAAAGAAATAACACAATAATTTGTTATCGAGGTTCGACAACAGCCTACGTCTCCGTGAGTTCCTCCGAACTCTCTGCACTAAATCAATGAGTTCTTTACAGATACAACAACACCTCTTCAAGAATCCACAAGTTCTTAAAGAACCAAAGAAGAGAATAAAGAAAGTGATAAGAACTATTACAAAGCCCTCTACCCAATCTATTATACTCTCTCTTTATAACCAGTCTCTCTTGTTGAGATCTATTCTAGTGCCTCTCCTGTGTTTTGTGTCTTTGCACTTTCACACTTGCACTTGAATTCTCTTGTATGATGATGATATTTCTCTTGATGTCTTACTTGTTATTTGTTGTAAATGAAGCTAGGTAACCTGTTGGAAATCACCTTAACAAGATGCCCAGGTGGTGATCTTCCAAACACCCAAGTCTTGAATGACTTGTAGAAAGAATTTCAGCAATCGAACACAAGAACAGAAAATCAAAGAAAGAAAGAGGACAAGTAATTTGTTGTCGAGGTTCGGCAATGTGCCTACGTCCCCGTGAGTTCCTCCGAACTCTCTGCACTATCTCAATGGTTCTTACAAAGTTACAGCAATCCCCTTCAAGAATCCAAGTTCTTGAAGAACCAAGAAGAGAACGCGAAAGTGATAGACCTATTACAATGCTTTCTATCAATTCTCTACTAACCTCTCTTCTTTACAACCAGCCTCACTACAAGAGTCCCTCTTGTGTTTATGTCTCTCACACAATTCTCTCTTGTGTTTACAATGATCTCACAATGTCACAACCTCTGTGGTTCTCTCACACACCTTTTTTCACCACTTGAAATGAGGCTAGGAAACCCTTTTTATAGCCTCTTAATTCTTGGACAATCTTGTGAATCATTCTTGACCCTTTGATCATGTTCTTCCTTTAATCTCAGCCCTTCATCACTCTCCAAGTGATGTTGTGCATTTTGGTGTGGTGCACACATGATTAGAGAGGTTTTATGCATACTGGATCATGTGTGCAGTCATGTGCTGTGTGCTGCGGCGTGACCTGATGCTGCAGCCTCCTGATGCTGTGCGCACACCTCCTGCCTGTGGGCAGAAACTTCCACAGCAGTTTGCCTGACCTTCCCATGCTCAAAATTGAAGCACACACATGTGTGCAACCTTATAACTTGTTGAACTTTGATATCCCACAATTGGTTTGGACATTAACCAACTTTAGACCATGTTTGGATATGTTTGAAACTTAGACAAATAACAACATAACCCTTTATATAGTGCACCAACCTCTTCATACAATCTTTGAGATCAATCTCAACCCTTAGATCTCAAGAACCAAAGACCCATAGCTCTCTAAGATTCTAAGTAAATTCGTGCATTTTAAACATATCCCACACATCATTTGAGAGTGCCTGAAAAGCTAGTACCAGTGTGCCTGGCGTCGCGGCCCAGAACAGGGCAGGCTGTGGCTCAGAGCAGAGCACACAAGCTCCAGGTTCTGGGCACTGCGGCGCCCAAAACTGGGCCGCAGCGCGGCCTGGTGTTGTGGTCTTCTGGAGCTACTGGAGGCCGCGATGCACACCTCCTGGGCTGCGGCGCACAGCTGTATCTGAAGCTGACCTAATGCTTTCTTTCTTCTCCCGTTTAATCCTTTGACAAACTCCAACAGGAATCTTTTAAGCTTACCTCTAACTACCTTTCTTTTCTTCAAAGTCTAACCCCCCCTAAACTAGACACTTTCTCTTTCCTCTATCTCCTCACCACCCTTAGAGTTTTTTTTCACTACATCTATTTCGGCAAAAAGAAATAGGGTGTAAGTACATATAGCATAACAAGAAGAAAAAAATATCAAATAAGAAGGCTCGAACGTTCCTTCTCTTCTGGACTATCTAGGCACAACCCAAGCTTAGCTAACTTTGAATTCTTGTATAAAATTCCAACATCTATAGGGCCACCTAAAGTCTTGCCTATTGTGTCCAGTTCACGCCTTATAAGGTTTCGTTTTTTGTTTGGCCTCACCAAGTCCACGTCCCATTTCAGAGGAATTTCAAATATCTTATCACTCTGGATGTAGAAGAACGTTTCCTTCCACTCCTTGATGGAAGAGGGCTTCTTCTTCAGTAGTCTTTTTTTACCTCAAACTAAAAGTTACCCAGCCGTGCTCCTGGTGTTTACTAACTTGGAATAAGGACTTGAAGACATTAAGGTTCATCACCACCTCCGCCTTCATGCATATGTATATAAAGGCCATAATCAAGCACACAGAATTGTGCACCAATTGGCACAGGGCTATACTATAGTAGTGAAGGATGGTACAGAAGAATGGTTGAAGTGGAAACCTAAGTCCAGCCTTGAGATAGTGGGTATAAACACACATTTTAAAGGGATCTCCTTCTTTTAAATCATCACATACACGCTCTCCAACTCCAGCGTTCCTAAGACCATACTTCTCAAGAATCCTATATATGGTCCTAAGTACTTGTAGATCTTTTTCTTCCAGTTTATTCATACAGGAGTTAGCGCAAAAGATCAGATTCTCCCTCTCCTCCTTACCCAAGTCTTCCTTGAGTTCGGTGAGGACATGGTTACTCTCCGAGGATGAAGAATCTCATTCCCCCTCATAAAGCACCAGTTCTTAGGAACCGATCGAGGTGCTACCCACCTTGATCTCCTCAAAGCTTTCTCCCTTATCCCCACTGCCACTCCTGTTATTGTTGCTACTCCTACTTTCATCACTACTCCTACTATCATCGCTACTCCTATTACTAAGACTGCCTTTATCACAACTAGAAAACATTAAGAAAAGAGGACAGAACTTACCAAAGAAGTCTGTGAACTATGAGGATGATGCTCCAAATAGACTTTGAAGCTTCACCAACCCTGAACTCTTCCTTCTCAAAACTTCAAAACTACAACAAACTTTACCTTCAGAAAGACTCTGAGCTCTTCCTCTCTTAAACTCTGAGTGCTCTCAAAGATTTTTATATCGTAAATGAGTGAAGTGAAGAGCAAAGAAGGTCTTCACTCCCTTATAAAAGAGTTCTTCATAGCCAATGGAGATTCAAACGAGGAAGAATTAACTGTTACAATTGTAGACACTTATAACGAAGTAGTGTATTACCCTTATTTCACAAAAAAAAAAAAAAAAAAAAAAAAAAAAAACGATGAAACACACCGTTTTCCCTTATGAGCAACCGCCACTCTCCTTAAAAGTTGTCTCAACCCAGTAGTTAAAAAGGCATGCCCTCAAAAAACATTCTAGAAGCTTTGGAGTATGCCCAATGATTTAGGCTAGAAGAAATCAGCCTATGATTAGGGGCCTTGAAAAGCCCAAATAAGTCGGCCCATGATTGTGGGCCCATAAAACAGGAGAAATTTATCCAACCCAAAGACTAAATAGGATCCATACCTCATGATTCATCTCGTGAACATACAAGTGTCAACTTCTCAAAGGTAATCTCCAAACTACGTAAATTAATGGAGTATCAACTCCTTGGAAGCAATTTCCAAGCTCCAAGCAGTTTTACAGAGTGTCAACTCCTCAGAGATAATCTCCAAACTCCAAGAAAATTGATGGAGTATCAACTCCTTTGGATGTAATCTCTAAGCTCCATGTAGTTTGACAGAGTGTCAACTCCTCGGAGGTAATCTCCAAACTCTGACCAAATTGATAAAGTATCAATCCTCTGAGGCAATCTCCAAACTCCGAGAAAAATGATGGAGTATCAATTCCTCAGATGTAATCTCCAAGCTCTGAGTAGTTTTAAAAAATGTTAACTCTTCAAAGGCAGTCTCCAAACTTTGAGCAAATTGATGGAGTATCAACTCCTCAGAGGTAATCTCCAAGATCTGAGCAGTTTAATAGAGTGTGAACTCCTTGGAGGTAGTCTCCAAACTCTGAGAAAATTGATAGAGTATCAACTCCTCAAATGCAATCTCCAAGCTCTAAACAATTTGATAGAGTGCCAACTCCTTAGAGGTAATCTCTAAAATCTGAACAAATTGATAGAGTATCAACTCCTCAAAAGTAATCTTCAATCTCCGAGCAGTTCGACAGAGTGTCAACTCTTCGGAGGCAGTCTCCAAACTCCAAGAAAATTGATGGAGTATTAACTTTTTGGAGGTAGTCTCCAAACTTTGAGAAAATTGATAGAAGGCTAACTCCTCAAAGATAATCTCCAAAATCTGAGAAAATTGATAGGGTATCAACTCCTCGGAGGTAATATCCAAGCTTTGAGCAGTTCGACAAAGTGTCAACTCCTCGGAGGCAGTCTCTAAACTCTGAGCAAATTGATAGAGTGTCAACTCTTTGGAGGTACTCTCCAAACTCCGAGAAAATTAATAGAGTATCAACTCTTCAAAGGTAATCTTCATGCTCTAAGCAGTTTGATAGAGTGTCAACTCCTCGAAGGTAATCTCCAAACTCTGAGTAGCCTTACTTACAACAATCTCCTCGAAAGAAAATTCTAAGTTACAGGTAAATGTTACCAAGTGAACTCATTCGCCAAACTCCGAGGAATTACCAGGATATCAAGTCTTCTCGGAGTCCCCACCTCCACTTAAACGCATTCGAACCACCATGGTACCATGGCACACTCCATACAACCTACTTCCTCAAAGCACATAAATGCACTTAAGGAAGTGGGGAGCATCTGTTCTAGGGGATAATTCCCTCTCTAATAACATAATGATGCATATCAAATCTCTATGGGAATAATAGTAATTTTTTAACCCTGACTGAATGATCAATCTTCTGTCAACACGTGGAAAATGGTATAACGGTAATTTCATACCAAGTGAGTTGATACCACTTCGTCATTCCAACCCATAGATAAACTTTCACGGTTAGTAGATAACTCTAGAAGAACATTATTCCTATCACAACACTAGAGTTATTCTCATAATCAAACTCTACTCTGACACACTATAAAAGGGGCTTCTTAAGCAAAAGGTACGGATACTCTTGACACACAACTCTCAGCGCAAAATCTCTCATTATTCACCAAAATTCCTATCTAACTTAGGCATCGAAGAGCCCCTCGGAAGCACACCCCCTCTGGTCCTTCAGTGATTTTAGGTTTTTTCCCTCGTTTCGTGTGCGTAGGTTCGGCTCCTCGGCTATTCAGGTTCCAAGAAGATTTTTGGCATCAACAACAAGGATCTAACACACTCCAATATTCGAGAGTAGAGGGTGGCAATCGTTCGAGTAGAGTCGAGTTTGGCTCATTCCAAACTTGGATCGTTTTGGGCTCAAGTTATTCAGGTTACGGGTCATTTCGGGTTTAGTTCGTTTCAGGTTAGGGTCATTCCGATTATGGGTCATCTCGGGTCTCGGGTCGTTTGTGTTGCAGGTCATCTCAGGTTTCGAGTTGACCCATTAGATTGTAACATTTTTTTTTAATTCGAGCTGACCTACTAAGTTAGGTTATTTTTATCTTTTCTAAATTTCAAATTAATTACTAATTAAGTTCATGTTAGCAATAATAAATGTAAAGAAACATCAATAATAAATGTAGACAAACTTCGTTCCTAGTTTTTTTTTCCTCTTTGTTAATAACATAATATATTAAACTCTAAGTTTAGGTCGTGATAAAATTCAGCACATATCTGAATCTGTTGGTGTTTGTCTAAGGTTTAAATATGGTTTAAAAAGGTTCTTTATAAGACCTTGGTGCCTCAGCACACAAAGTGTGCGCCTCAGCGCACGACAAGTCAAAAAGAGTGTAGCATCAGGTCAAGCTGCGGCCCAGCCTTCCCAGGCCGCGGCGCCCAGCCTGGAAGAAGCTTGGAAGAGGTGTGTGTCGCGGCTCAGCCTCCCCTAGGCCGCAGCACCCAGAGAGTGATGCATGTGTGCCCTGGCTTGAGCCGCGGCCTGCCCTGTTTTGGGCCGCGGCGCCAGGCACACTGAGACTAGTTTCTTCAGCCTTTTGAGAGGTGTATAGATGCATGAACAAAATGCACAGGATCACTAAGGATTGATGAAGGGATATGATTGAATGGTCCTCAAGATCTAAGGGTGGAGATTGACTTCAAAGATTGGCTCAAGAAGTGGTGCACTATATAAAGGGTCACCTAGCTTTAATCTCAAAAGAGAGGCTGGTTGTAAAGAGAGAGTAGCATAGATTGGATAGAGTGCTTTGTAATAGTTCTTATCACTTTCTTTCTTCTCTTCTTTGGTTCTTCAAGAACTTGGCTTTCTTAGAGAGGTGTTGCTGTAACTTGTAAGAACTCATTGATTTAGTATAGAGAGTTCGGAGGAACTCACGGGGACGTAGGCTATTGCTGAACCTCGATAACAATTGTTGTGTTCTTTCATTTCCTTGATTTCTTTTTCTGTTTTTGATCATTACAAGTCATTCTAGACTTGGGTGTATGGAAGATCACCACCTGGGCATCTCCAAGGTGATTTCCCAACAGTGGTATCAGAGCTGGAAGAGATAGCACCAACAATGGAATCAGAGTTGTAGTCCAATGACACTAGGGATCGGAGCTGGAACAAAAAGTATCGGAGTAAGACTCCAAGAATCAAAGGCTAACTTCTTGGGTGATTCAAGAACGGTGCTAGGATCAAGATCTGATCATATTCTTGAGGGTGATTCAAGAATAGTATTGAGATCTATCTTTGATCGAGTTCTTGTGATTTAGAAGTTTGGGAAAGCAATTGTGGGTGCTGCATAAATCTGAGATTTTCTTCGCAAGATGGCTTCAAATTTCGTTGTTGAAAAGTTTGATGGAAAGGAAGAATTCACCCTTTGGAAGCAGAAGATCAAGGCTATTCTTATGCAACAGAAGGTGGACTTGGCTATTGAAGAAGATGATGCTTTTCCAGCAAGTATCACGGTGGACCAACGGATTGAGATAAAGAATATGGTATACAACACCATTTTTTTGCACATATCAGATAATGTCACAAGGGAGTGCGGAGACTCGGAAGATCCTGCTGTCATATGGAAGAAACTAGATGAGTTGTTTCTTACCAAAACTCTCCCTAATAAGATTTATCTTCTTAAAAGAATATTTACTTTTAAAATGGATCCTAATAAAGAGTTACAAGATAATCTTGATGTGTTTAATAAGCTAGTTCAAGATTTGAATAGCTGTAGCATAACATTCCCGGATGAACAATTGGCTGTTATTTTGTTGAATTCTCTTGTTGATTGTTTTGATAATTTGATTAATGCAATTGAATATGGAAGAGATACTTTAACCAAGGAGATTGTGATCAATGCCATAAGGGCTCATGATTTCAAAGCCAAGTGAGGGAAGCATCAAGTGGAGAAGGGTTGTTCGTTAGAGGAAGGCCAACAACTCGAAATGGCAATAGCATTCATGGAAACTATCAAGAGAAATCAAGAGGTAGAGGGCAGAGCCATGGGAGATCTCATTCCAAACCGAGATTTGGAGGAAAGAGATGTTTCTACTGCAACAATGAGGGACATTTCAAGAAAGATTGCAAGAAGAAGATGTGGGATGAGAGAGGAATAAGCCATACCAACAATAGAGAGGCTTCGGTTGCCAAAGGAGAACAGCAAGATGATGTTCTTGTTGTGTGCTCAAATGTGAGCAGGAGGCAAGGCAGCGAGAAATGGATCCTGGATTCCGGGTGCACTTATCACATGTGCCCTCACAAGGATTGGTTTAAGAATTTCTAGGAAACCAATGATGGAAAGGTTTTCTTGGGGAATGATGCTTCTTGCCAAGTGAGGGGGATAGGAGACATCCAGTTGAGGATATTTGATGGAGTCACAAGGCTGCTACGAAATGTGAGGTATCCTTCGGATTTGAAAAGGAATTTGATCTCATTGGGGCAGCTGGATTCCATGGGGTATACATACAAGGCAGAGGGAGGAAAGATCAAGGTAACCAAGGGATCTTTGATAGTGATCAAAATAGCAATAAAGGATGGACTCTATGAGATAATTGGAGAGACAGAAATCAAGGATCAAGCAATAAGCTTGATGGCTGAGATAGATAAGGCAGCTCTTTGGTACACTCACTTGGGATATATGAGCGAAAAGAGCCTGCAAGTTCTCAGTAAGAATGGTCTACTTGGTGGTGAAAAAGTAGAGAAATTGGATTTCTGTGAGTGTTGCATTCTTGGGAAGAAACACCGGGTCAGCTTCAACACTGGAGTGCACAAGTCTAAGGGCATTCTTGACTACATTCATTCGGACCTTTGGGGACCAGCAAGAACACCAACACAGGGAGGTAACTTTTAATTTCTATCTTTAATTGATGATTATTCAAGAAAAGTGTTGGAAATCACCTTGACAAGATGCCCAGGTGGTGATCTTCCAAACACCCAAGTCTAGAATGACTTGTAAAAAGAAATACAGCAATCGAAAGCAAGAAAGAAAAGAAGACAAGGGATTTATTATCGAGGTTCGGCAATAGCCTGCGTCTCCGTGAGTTTCTCTGAACTCTCTACACTAAATCAATGGTTCTTTATAATTACAGCAACCCTCTTCAAGAAACCTCAAGTTCTTGAAGGAACGAAGAAGAGAACAAGAAAGACTTTATAACTTTCTATACTAATCTCTCTCTTCTTTATAGTCAGCCTCTCTACAATGAGTCCCTCTTGTATGTCTGTGTCTTTGCACTCTCACACAATTTTCTCTTGTATGTCTGTCACACACACACTTGTGTCTTGTATCACAATGTGTTCACATCTTATGTCATGAGATTTAACCTAGTTGACCCTTTATATAGTGCACCAATTTCTTGTCTAATCTTGTGTATCATTCTTCACCCTTAGATCTTGATGACCAATCAACCATGACCCTCCATCAATCTTAAGTGGTACTGTATGTTTTAACTTTGCATCCATGCACCTAACAAGAGGCTAAAGCAAGCTGTCCATGTGTGCCTCAGTGTGCCTAGCGCCTAGGCGCTGAACAGGGGGTTGTGAGGTGCTAGGCAAGGCCCTTTTGCACCACGTTCTGGGCGGTGCGGTGCTGGTGGAGGGGCGATGCGACGCTGCCCTTCTTCAAACTACATCATTACTAGGCAGTGAGGCTCACACTGATGCTGCCCTTCACACAGCAGTGCGCACTACTTTGCTTTGTTGTTTAGGGGTGTGCACACACACCCAAATGGATGCACACACATGTGTGCACTCCTTTAACATGCTGTATTTTAATTTTCCAACCTTAGTTTAGAATTTAACCATATTTGAACCACATTTAGACATGTTTAAACCTTAGACAAATACCAACAAAAGGTTTAGGTTTATTTGCTTAAAAATAAATCAGATGCTTTGAATAAATTTGTGGTGTGGAAAAAGTTGCTGGAAACTCAAACGGGTATGGTAGTTAAGGCTTTACGAACCGATAATTGCTTAGAATTTTGGAATAAGGATTTTGATAAATTCTGTGAGTTAAATGGCATTCTAAGACATAGAACGGTTGTAAAAACACCTCAGCAAAATGGAGTTGCTGAGAGAATGAATAGAACTCTTATGGAAAAGGTTAGGTGCATCTTAATAGGATCCGACTTACCAAAATATTTTTAGGGGGAAGCTGTGTCTACTGCTGCATACTTGGTAAATAGATCACCCTCTAGAGCTTTAGAGCTCACGACTCCCATGGAAATGTGGAGTGGGAAACCAACTGAGTTGAGCAACCTTAGGACTTTTGGATGTGCTGCTTTTGCATATCAAAAGGATCATAAACTTAATCCAAGGTCTAGAAAATGTGTATTTCTAGGGTATGGTGATGGGGTTAAGGGGTATAGGTTGTGGTCCTTAGAACCAAAAGGAATGAAACTCATAATAAGTAGGGATGTTATTTTTAATGAATTTTTATTTCCCTATTTGGAGAAAACTAACCCTGCAGGGGCTAATGAGCAAACCAGCCCAGAATTTGTGGAGCATCGCATCAAGAAAAATTCAGTTCAGGTAGAGCAAGGAAGGCAATAGGGTTTGGACCAGGTAGAGCCCATTAATGAAGGCCAAGCTCAAGGCACTCAAGAGGAGGCTGAACTGGAAGAGGATGATGCAGCAAGTCAGAATGACTACAAGCTCACAAGTGACCGGGGAAAGAGGGTGGTCAGACCACCTTTGAGATATGGGTTTGTGGATGCTAATGTAGCAACTCCTTGGACAGAAGGAGGGATGGTTGAACCAGAAACTTACATTGAAGCCATGGAATGTAAGGAGTTGTCAAAGTGGCAGCTAGCTATGGAGGAAGAAATAGATTCTTTGAGGAAGAACAACTCTTAGGAATTGGTGCCCAAACCAGAAAAACAGAGAGTTATGGATTAGAGGTGGATCTAAAAGATCAAAGAAAGGAACCCTCCAGGGGATGAAGTCCGGTATAAAGTTAGGCTGGTGGCGAAGGAGTTCACAGAAAGAGAAGGTATAGATTTCACCGAAATATTCTCACTGGTTGTGAAATACAAGACGATACTGATAGTGTTAGCAATGGTGGTCCAATTCATTTGGGAGATCGAGCAAATGGATGTGAAGACAGTGTTCTTACATGGAGAGCTTGATGAGACCATCTACATGAGGCAACCCGAAGGCTATAAGGAAGGAAGGCAAGGAGAGTTGGTGTGCCAATTGAAGAAATCTCTCTATGGCCTGAAACAATCACCTCGGCAATGGAATAAGAGGTTTGATTCCTTTGTAACCAGCTTGGGTTTCATGAGGAACTACTATGATTCGTGCTTGTATTACAAGGGGCACAAGGTGGAGGAAGTGGTGATCATCCTCATCTATGTTGATGATATGTTGCTGGTTAGGAGCAGCATAGAGAGGATAGAAGATTTGAAGTCTCAACTCAGTTCGGAGTTTGAGATGAAGGATCTTGTCCATGCACAGAATATCCTTGGGATGAATATAATTCGAAAAAATGAGAGAAACAGATTGAAGATTTCTCAGACTTCCTACATAGAGAATATGATATCTAAGTTCTCTATGGAAGATAGCAAATCAGTGAAGGTTCCCCATGTTGGTCATTTCAAGTTCTCCAGCGATCAATGTCCAAGATTAGAGGCAGAGAAGAAAGAAATAGAAAAGGTCCCTTACTCTAGTGCGGTTGGTTCAGTTATGTTCACCATGGTAAGCACTAGACCTGATATTGCTCATGCAATAAGTGTTCCCAGCAGGTTTATGAGTAATCCCGAAAAGGAGCATTGGCTTGGGATGAAGTGGTTGCTGAGGTACTTGAAGGGAACCCCAAATGTAGGGCTGATTTATGAGAAGAGGGGTAAGTCTATCTGTCTTGAGAGTTATGCGGATTCGGACTATGGAGCAGACCGGGATAAAAGAAGATCGATTACCTTCTACTTCTTCAACTTAAATGGATGTTGTATAAGTTGGAAGGCTCAGTTGTAGTTGGTGGTAGAACTCTCAACAACCGAGGCTAAGTACATAGCGGCAACATAAGCCATTAAGGAGGCTATGTGGTGCAAAGGGTTGTTAGAGGAGTTAAAGATCCTAAAAGAGCAGGTGGTGGTGTATTCGGATAGTCAAAGTGCATTACACTTGTGTAAGAATACGGTGTTCCATGAGAAGACAAAGCATATGGATGTTCAGTATCATTTCATTCGGGAAAATGTTACAGAAGGATGCATTCATGTGGACAAGGTAGCCACGGAGGAAAATCCTGCAGATTTAGGCACCAAGGTTCTACCTCTAGGTAAGTTCAATCATTGCCTTGGACTATTTAGTATTGGAGTCGGTTGATATGATGACTCAAGATGAGTTTGGATCCTGAGTTTTCTGCACAATGGGTTCGGGTTTAATCGCTTAGAAAAAGGTAGAGATTGTTGGTGTTTGTCTAAGGTTTAAACATGGTTTGAAAAGGTTCTTCATAAGACCTTGGTGCCTTAGCACACAAAGTGTGCGCCTCAGCGCACAGCAAGTCAAAAAGAGTGCAACATCAGGTCAAGCCGCGGCCTAGCCTTCCCAGGCCACGGCGCCCAGCATGGAGGAAGCCTAGAGGAGGTGTGCGCCGCAGCTCAGCCTCCCCCAGGCTACAACGCTCAGAAAGTGATGCATGTGTGCCCTGGCTTGAGCCGCAGCCCAGAACAGGTCGCGGCGCCAGGCACACTGAGACTAGTTTCTTCAGCCTTTTGAGAGATGCGTGGATGCATGAACAAAATGCACAAGATCACTAAGGATTGATGAAGGGCTATGATTGAATAGTCTCCAAGATCTAAGAGTGGAGATTGACTTCAAAGATTGGCTCAAGAAGTGGTGCACTATATAAAGGGTCACCTAGCTTCAATCTCAAAAGAATAACACAACAAACACAAGTGATCATCATACATGAGAATTCAAGTGCAAGTCTGAGAGTGCAAAGACACAAAACACAGGAGAGGCACTAGAATAGATCTCAAAAGAGAGGCTAGTTGTAAAGAAAGAGTAGCATAGATTAGATAGAGGGCTTTGTAATAGTTCTTTTCACTTTCTTTCTCCTCTTCTTTGGTTCTTCAAGAACTTGGGTCTCTTGGAGAGTCTTGAAGAGGTGTTGCTATAACTTGTAAGAACTCATTGATTTAGTAAAGAGAGTTCGGAAGAACTCACAAGGACATAGGCTATTGCCGAACCTCGATAACAATTGCTATGTTCTTTCGTTTCTTTGATTTTTGTTTCTGTTTCTGATCATTACAAGTCATTTTAGACTTGTGTGTTTGGAAGATCACCACCTGGGCATCTCCAATGTGATTTCCCAACAGAATCCATCGATATTCAGATTATAATAGGATAATTGAATTATTTAACATATATTTTTTAAAAAAATTATATTACAAAACTGTAATTTTTATTAAGGGATGATTTTAAACTCCAAAGTATTTTTCAAATATGATACAATCATGTAAGGAAAGAAATATTTGGCCATAAATAGCTATAAACTCCAAAGTAGCAAGAATGAACTCAAACACCTCATTGGGAAAAGTGATTTTTGTCGATCTTGGTTTTTATCCCATTGTAGCCTCGTATCAATTCAAGTCAATGAAAACGTCAAAATTCATAATAATGGTAAGTTAATAACTTAATAAGTATCAACCTTTTTTTTTAATTTCTTTTTTTCCCCTTGAATTCTCAAACATAGTGTTGCTAAATTTAATTGGACTAGTATTGTACTTAATAGTATAGAAATATCAAACATGATTTTCTATTTGTCAAATCAATAGCCAAACAATAAAATTATAAAAGTAAAATAAATAACTTAGTTATATATATTAGTATTGTGTTTCTTATAAGTAAATTTCAAATTTAACTCATTTTACCTCCCTTTTATTTATAAATATGAGTATATATGAAATAATGAGATAACAATTTCTACTTTACCACCATCAGTTTAACAAAAAAATTATTTTGTTAAAAAAATCAAATTAATTCTAGTTGTTTCGGGTTTCAAGTTGAATCGAGTTTGGGTTTCGGGTTTTTCGACTTCGGGTCATTTCGGGTCTATGATCGTTTCTAGCCCTAGTCATTTTGGGTGTCGATTCATATAGGTTCGGATCATTTCAGGTTTCATGTCGTTTTGGGTACAGGTCATTTCAAATGTATCGGGTGCAAATTATTTTATTTTAATATGTTTTCAGGATTCATACTGGATTGTTTTTCTTTTTTCTTTTATTATTGAACTAATGATAATTCGAAATAAAACAGAGGTGGTGATGACAGCCACTAGATAGTCAAGAAACCATAGGATATTAAGGGGGTATCTGACCGCGAGCAACGAACGTGAGTTCAAATTTTAGTTCTGGTAGGAAAAAAAAAAAAAAAAAATTTGTTTTCTCTTCCACGATGTCAGACACCCGAGTTTATTTTATGGAGCTAAGCAAAAAGTGTTCTGATAATTAAAGAATTATTTGTCTTTAGAAGTCATCCTTTAACTATTGCAATTTGAAATAAATTTTGGTTGGAGGAAGGCCCATTATCAACGATTCCTGGCCCACTATGCATAAAAATTAAAATGTGACAAAGATTAATTTTGTATGTATCCTTAATTAGAATCTTTGAACAGCGTTGAAGAAAGACAAAATAAGACATGTAATATGTTAGAATATGGCTTTAATTTTTTTTGGAAGTCAGAATCAAAATTGATATGTGAACAACAAAAGTAATCCACATAACTAATTAATATAAAAATAACTCAATGAAAAAAATATCACATTACATGAAAAAATTAAAATTTTAATTTATAATCTTATTCGAAGTATCTCTTATAATTTAATTTTCTTATAATTACAATTCAAACATCACCATATCAAAATTTGTTGACTCACTCATGAAAAATTTATAGAACTCGAGACGCTTGGGCTTTGGATGCCAACAAAATTTAAACATCTGGTTGCATCACCTAGGAGCTATAAAGGACCACAACATCACACCGTCAGATTACCTTTGAAGCTATGCCTTTTTAATGGTAACAACCACTAACACAAATTTTGAAACATTCAAATTTATTCAACTTGCATATGCTTGATGTTGCCTATTAAAAAGGTTTCCTTTCAACAACCAAAAATTACCCATTAAAAAGGTTTCAATTGGAAAATAATACAATGGACTCAAGCCTGTAGTAATTACCACGGGTCTCTGATGTGTCACACTAATTTACTATCGCATGGATTTACGAATTACACACAAAGCAAACCTAACGCTAGAAAAGTGAGTCCACTCAAAATTCAAATGAAATCAAAGTGTCCATTCCCCAACCAATCCAAGAATTTTACATCTTCCGTAACTCTCCAAATCAAATAATGGGTTAATCGTCTGCAAGTTGCAACTAATAAAATAAGTTTTGAAGACAGCATTACAACCAACCTTTCAAAGCAACTAAAACATCTCACTCTAAACAGATCAAAAGTTGCATCAAAAGCAAAAGCCAAAGCCAAAGCCAAAGCCAAAGTAATAATTACAACCACCATGATCACAAGAACAAATCGAACATATACCCACCCCAAAGTATGTATGAATAAAAAAAAAAAAGAAAATCTAATACAATGGGGAATGGGAGAAAAGGAACAAGACAGTTGACTCCTAATGAAAGAAAATCTGGCCCAGATCAAACATACAACAAAGATACCAGATTTAACATGCTAATTATGGGCAAGAGAAAGCAAGGACGATGTCCCTACAATCTGTTGAATAAGATGGAGCTCATTGAGAAGATGCATCGGCTGCAACATTGACCTGATTAGGCTGCAGGTATTGATCTTCTTGTATGCTAGAACAACGTAGCTCCTCAATCCGCCTGCTAACTTCGGACATCGAAGGGCGGTTGTCAGGGTATTGAGCTGCACAATCTATTGCAAGCTGCAAAAGGTGAACCATCTCCTCCTCAACGTTTTGGTACCGAAGGAGCTCAAGATCAAAAACCTCAGAAGTCCACTCTTCTCGAACTATAGACTGCACCCATCTTGGGAGGTCCACTCCTTCCTCATTCAAGAGGGCATGAGTTGGGGCCTTCCCTGTCAACAACTCCAAGAGCAATACACCAAAGCTATAGACATCGGCCTTCTGCGACACTTTGCGAGGGTCAGTCACCTCTGGTGCACGATAGCCAGCAACACGGTTGGGAGTGGAGGAAGGACCAACAAGGTGGGCTAGGCCAAAATCAGAGACTCGGGCATCATAGGAATTAGTGAGGAGGATATTTGATGATTTAATGTTTCCATGGGAAACATTGGGACCTTGAGAGTGTAGGTATTCAATTCCACGGGCAGCTCCAAGGGCAACGCCTGACCTGATTTCCCAGTTCAATGGAGTCCTACCTGCTCCTTTGTTCCCTGTGGTGGAAAAAAACAAGGAACAAATGGTAGTAAAGATAGAGGCAATCAGGCGAAATACTTTTTCCTCTCTAGATTTCTTATCTGATTCAATTATTTTAAATGTTTTTTGTAGACGGATTTTAATAGAAATTAAAAATGCCAAAAGATGAGCTAAAATGGAATACCCTACCAAACCATATGTACATAGTTTAACCACAGAAAATGATTAGACTGCAGCACCAAAAATGAAAATTCTTGCTCACATTTCCTATAAGATGCAAATGCCATAACAACTAGATCAGTGCGTAAGTACTAAACTTTATTGACCTAAGAAAAGGAATGAACATCATCCATGTAAGTAAAGAATCAAAATTTACAAAACCCCAAGGCAAAAACTTATTATGGGGAAAACTCCAATGACCCCATAACCTCCTTGCAGATGCAACAAGATGTAAGAACGCATTGCAAACACTTGAAAGAAAATTCAAAGGAAACATAACAATAACCTTTAGATTAGACAAATTCATCATAAAAATTGCAGAGGGATTAAGTCAACAGAGATTACTAATGAGAAAAGCACAAAAAGGAGAAAAATAATCATCTCCAACGTATGATACAGAAAACAAATCATAACAATCATTTACAATATCAAAATTGAAAGAACCAAAATCATTACCACCAATCAAAAAGGCAGAGAAATGCATGATCCCAAAAGCAGACTAAGCAGAGAAAAAGAAAAGCTCACCATGCAAAACTGCAGACAAGCTTCCCATGGACATGTAATCATAGACAAGCAGCTTCTCGTCCCTGCTAAAATAGTAAGCCCTAAGAAGCACCAAATTCTCATGATCCATAGCACCCACGGACTCGATCTTCTCCCTGAATTCCCTTTCGAAAATGATCACATCCTTCAACCTCTTCACAGCCACCACAGATGTGGCGTCCATGACGGCCTTATATGCCGTCCCAAATGTTCCCTTCCCCAAAACCTCCGCAGAAGCCCTCAACAAATCCTCCAAATCAAACACCCTGGCAGCATTCCCGAAGAACACTAGCTTTTTAGCCCCTGTACCATTCACTTCTCCTCCCTTGCCATTCCCTACCATTGCAGCCGCTGCCGCTGCTGCTGCATCCACGGAATACCCATTTCCGTACCCTCCATTTACCACTTCCCCAACTGGTTTCTCGCCAGGAATTTCCAATTCCTGCTGCTTAATTGACGCAATGTCAATCGGCCTTGATTTCTTGCTACCCTTCTTCCTACACAAGACCATCAAAACCAACAAAATCAGAAGGAAACCCACCACAGATCCAATGACAATCCCCGCAATTGCACCACCAGACAACTTTTTCTTTTTTTGTTTATCCCCATTGTTATCAAGCGCACCAGATGTTGGTGATTTAGCCGCAGTCCCATCCCCGGGACAACCATCTAGCGGTTTCCCACAAAGGGAATTACCCAGAAACGAACTTGACTTGAAACGCTGTAACTTACTCGGTATCGTTCCATTCAACATGTTATTTGACACATTGTATTGATCCAATTGCAAATCCAGATCAGGTAATGACCCAGAGAACCGGTTGTCCTCGAGATACAAAGTTTTCAACCTCGTCAAATTGTTAAAACCAGCAGAGATCTCGCCGGAGAAATTGTTCCCAGCAAGATTTAACCTGACAAGATCATTGAGGCCAAACAAGAACCCAGGAATCTCACCAGAGAACCGGTTTCCCTGCAGGTACAGGTTGCGCAGATTAGTGCAGAGGGTGAGATCTGAAGGGAGTGGGCCAGTGAGGGAGTTCAAGCGGAGACTGAGAGTGCGCAGTTGGGTCAAATTACCCAAAATGCCATCTGGGATTTGGCCAAAGAGCGACACACCAGGCAAGCGAAGAACCGAGACGTGGTTCTGCTCGCATTTGACCCCGGCCCAAGAGCAAGGGCTTGGCTGCGAGACATTCCAGAGGAGGGTGCGGCCGCCGACCGAGGAGCGGAGTGAGAGGAGCGCTGCTCTGTCGGAGGAGAGATCTGATGTGGAGAGTGGGAGAAATATCAGAACAATGAAAGTTAGAAAAATCACAATCTGGGTCTGCATTTCTATTTTTTGTTAGTGTTGTTTTAGTTTTGCTGGTATTTCGAGAGAAATGTTAATAATGCGGATGGTTTCCTTGGGGTTTAATGTGTAGCCATTGGTAGAAGAAGAGAAAAGAGAGTGTTCAAAGGAACTGCATCTTCTGTGTCTCTCTCTCTGAGCGTGTGTAAGCATGCTTTAATACCTTTCCAAATATCGCCATTGGAGAGGGAGAGAGAGAGAGGGAGAGCTGGGTGGATACTAGAGACCGAGAGAGTATAGTAAATTTAACCCTACCTGTACACAGTAAAGTAATACTGGTTAGTCAACTGGTTGCTCTTTTGCTTTTTGGGCTTTATTTATTTATTTTTAATTAAATTTGCTTTTGTCTTTTTCCTTTTATTTTCTTTTACCGGAAAAAGAAATGCGGCTAAGGGTATTTGTTTTTATTTTCTTTTTTGGCTTTTGTGTTTCTAGGATTGTTTTACCTATGAATCCCTTTTTTTCGCTTTTTAATTTTTGTAATACGACAAATTATAAAAATTTAATTTTTTTGAGGTTTATATTATTAAAATTAAGTTATCTTGATTCGACATCACATCATCTATTTCATGATTGAATGATCTTAAAACATTTTATATTGGAAGATCAAATGACAGAAGATTTCAGTGCTTATACTTAATTATTTCTAATCAACTGTAAAAAAGGTTTTTTCTTTTACTCATCCAAAAAATTACACTTTTTTTTTTCTAAATCACTAAAATACGTACTAATTTTGTACTTCGAAAAAATAACTTTGTATTGTATTCAAGTACTTTATTTTTTTATAAAAAAACCTAGGATTTTACTTCTTATAAAAACCTAATTAACAGCGATGTGATCAAAATAACACAGTCCAACCTAATACTTGAGCATTTAATAACTCTCGAGTGGTGAAGTGACTTGGACTGACAACTAAGATGTAAATGCAGTCATAATTCCTGACACGATGACAAGATAGTTCATAAGGAAACCATATCTCAAGTACAAAGAGTCGTTTTTTATAAGGCTCGAGACATTAAGACCTTTGTCTAATAGTATCCCACCCCAAGAAATAAGCAACATATCACGCCTATATAAAGAAGTCTCCAACAATGTTTAAGCCCTTGAACTAGCCAACACTCAATCAAATGACAGACACCAACTCCGTCACTCTAGGTACGCGCCACTATAGGTGTTTCCATGACACACATTTTCCCTAGTAACATATTTTAATTTGTGCGTTGCATACACTACACTCTGTCATTATAATATTTGAAGTGAAAATGCCAATCGCAAAACCCTAGTAGTTTAGAGAAACCTTGAACACTAGACTTTGGATCCTCACAAAAGGGAGTTAGACATAGAAAAATAGGTATTTTTTTCCTTTTAAAAAAAGAGGAATGCAACACGAGGAGTCAAGAGGTCATCCACCTTAATATTTTTCTCATGTAAACATGTTTAATTGTGAAAATTTCGATGGAATTCGATGTGTTAGTATTGATATAATCGCACCCACTTTCATATTATGCAAGTTGTAATCTAGGGTACATAATCAAAACTTTATTGTATAGCTAAAGAGGAATGCTAACTTACAACACTTTGATTGTAAGTTAGCATTGTACTCCAATTTAGTTAGGCTAAAATATCTTCATAAGTTTAGTTTAAATAAAAGAATAATAAATAGACAATTTGGTAATCCACTCAAATCCATCTCGTTTTCCATCACTCGAATTGCAAGAGTCCATACCATAGCCTGAATCACAATGCACACCACTGGCCGCCAACAATGGAAGTCCATGCTTAATTAGACTCCATAGCTCCATTGCTAAAATCATCTTACGCTTAAAAAATCACGTGTTCAATTTTAATTGTTGAAGGACTCATAACATCTCCATATTCATCTTCTACTAAATTGTTAGAGATCAAAAGGGCAAAACTGAACAGCTGCAGCACAACAATAATGGAACAGCGAAAGAAGACCAGGGGACAACAAGGAATGAGCTTGAAGACACTGACTTGACACTTAGAACTAACCTAGTTCCTATACTAAGGAGAAGTGCATGGATTAGATACCTTTATAGTTAACTTTCAGCTCATATAACTTGCTAAGACTGTTAGAATTCAATTAGAAGTTAGTTAGGGAGGTTATGATAGTTGTATATTGTATTAACTGTCCAGAACTGAACTCACTAGTATAAATACTTGTGTAGCATCATTAGAAGCCATTGAATAAGGTTCTTGAGGAATTTCTTCTGAAATGAATGAGGAGCTTTCCACTTGCTCGAAAAGTGGCTTTCTTTTCAATTCTTTTAAAATCTTTCTCAATTCTTACTTATGTTTTTCCTTCTTCTTCCCCAATTCCCATCTTAACATTAGTGCTTTCATTCTCCTTCCCTCAATTTTCTTTACTCCAAGAACCACACAGCTTCCCTTCTTTCTCAATACATAAATAGTAACATTCCCATGGCAGAAGGCACTAGAAATTACAACAAAATAGAGGACTAGGTGAAGACTATCCAAAACAAGATGGATAATCTTCAACAGTTCCAGACTTCTCAATATCAAGATATCTCTGAACTAAGGAAGAGTTCAGATTCTCAATTTGCGGAATTAAATCAAACATTGAAGACATTCATAGCTTTACAAGATCAGATATGGGATAATCAAAGTCAGAACAAACATGGCAGAAGGCACTAGAAATTACAACAAAATAGGGGACAAGGTGAAGACTATCCAAAACAAGATGGATAATCTTCAACATTTCTAGACTTCTCAATATCAAGAAATCTCTGAACTAAGGAAGAGTTCAGATTCTCAATTTGCGAAATTAAACCAAACATTGAAGACATTCATAGCTTTACAGGATCAAAGATGGGATAACCAAAGTCAGAATAACCATCATGCACACTCTCAGCTCAGACAAGGAACTGGAGGTCTGAATTAGTATCATGAAAGTACTTCTTATACTTTACCTTATCGGAATTTCAGGCTATAATCCCAAAGATTTGATGGGTTAGAGGTAAAAGGGTGGATCTTTAAGGCAGAGCAATATTTTGGTTCATATGGAAGCCCTGCCTTATCTTTAAAGCAGAGCAGTATTTCGAAATGAGTATTCTTTAAGGCACAACAAAGACTTATTCCAAGCCAGTATAATACATAATTCCCTATCAAGAAACCGAGTCCTGTTGAGATCAATATTAGAAGAGAGAAAGACCTTTGCTACACTTGTGTTGAGAAGTATCATCCAGGCCATAAGTCCAAGAGTAAATTCTTGACTTTAACATGTGATTTAGATGAGGATATAGGCCAACTGTAGAAGATACTATACATCAGTGCACAATAGATGATAGTCAACTGCTGTCTAAAATTATTTTGAATGCCTTGGCTAGGCAACTCAGCCCTCGAACATTTAGGTTGACTAAACAACATGGTGTTTTCTCATTACAAATTCTAATAGATAGTGGTAGCACACATAATTTCATACAATAAGAAGTAGCTATGAGATTGCGGTTTCTTATTTTTCCATCAATATTATTCAACGTCTATGTGGGCAATGGTGATTAATTATGTTGTGCAAGGTCTGTTCTGTAATATCTTTGACCTTGCAACACCATGACTTTGTAATGGATTTCTTTGCGTTACCCATTCAAGGGGCAAATGTAGTTTTTGGCATCTAGTTGTTAGAATAGTTAGGACCTATTCTAACCAACTACAAAGACCTAACCATGCAGTTTGATTGGCATGGGCATAAAGTGCATCTCCAAGGGGAATTCTGCCTACATCCAAATCTTATCTTCCTAAACAACTACAAAAATTATCTATCTATGATAACATTGTCTCTTATTTCCATTTAACAATTGTAGAAAATTCTTCTCATACAAAAGCCATTTTCATTCCACAAACCATTCATCACCTGTTACAGACATACCATATTGTCTTTTAAATCCCCACACAACTGCCACCTTCCAGACCTTTAAACCACCAAATTTACTTGACCCCTAGTAGCAAACCAGTGAATTTCAAATCCTATAGATACCCTCACTTTCAAAAAGGAGAGATAGAGAAAAATGTTGAACCTAGAGAAAAATGTTGAACAATGGTATCATAAGAGACAGTTAGAGTCCATTCTCGTCCCTGATGCTTTTGGTTAAGAAGAAGGATAACTCATAGAGGTTCTGTATTAACTACAGGGCTCTTAATGCCATTACCATTAAGGACATGTTTCCAATACCCACTATTGATGAGTTAACGAAAATCTTTTCTAAGCTAGAATTAAAAGTTGGATACCATCATATAAGAATTTAAGAAGAAGACATACACAAGACAACTTTTAGAACCCATGAAGGGCACTAACAGTTCTTGGTCATGCCTTTTGGCCTTGCCAATTCCCCTTCTACCTTCTAAGCTACAATGAACATGATCTTCAAACTCTTCTTAAGACACTTTGTAACTATGTTCTTTGATGACATTCTCGTTTATAGTGCATTATTTGAATATCACCAACAACACTTACAACAGGTCCTGGAATGCTTAGCAACTAATCAGCTTTTTCTAACAAATCAAAGTGTGAGTTCTACAAGAAAACCATTGAATACATGGGCCATTTGGTATTTTCTCAACGTGCCCAACCTGATAAAAAAATCAAAGCAATGCTTAAATGGCCTGTTCCAACCACCATCAAGCAGTTAAGAGGTTTTTTTTTTTGTCTAACTAGCTACTATAGAAAATCTGTGAAGCATTATTCCACTATAGCTCCCCTTCTCACTAATCTCTTGAAGAAAGATGCCTTTCAGTTGAGCCCTGAAGCACTATAGTCTTTTACAACTCTCAAAGCAACTATGATACAAGTTCATGTCCTAGCCTTATCTAATTTCCCTAAACCATTTGAAGTACAAACTAATGCTTCAAATGTGGGTATTGGGACAGTGTTCACACAAGCTAGTCATCCTTTGGTATTCTTTAGTAAGAAATTGTGCACTAAGATGAGGTCAGCATCCATTTATGTCAAAGATTTTCATGCCGTCACTTAAGTTGTTATGAAATTGAGGCAATATCTATTGGGCAGAAAGTTCATTACTAAAATAAACCATAGAAGCTTGAAAAACCTTATGAATCGAGTGATTCAAACACCTAAATCTGAGTAAGTTGTTAGGATTTGACTACACCATTGTCTACCCGCCTGGTAAAGACAATTAAGCAAGTGGTGCACTCTCCAGAATTCCAAAGAATTATACATCATCTGAAAACACTCCACCCTGCCATCAAGGACAGTTACCAGCCTTGTTTAGTATCTCATTTTTCCTTTTTGATCAACTAAAGCAAGAGAATATCACAGCTATTGAATTGCTGAACATACATAAAGCAATCCAAGATGGCTTCTTATTGTATCCAGATTAAACCAGCAAAGAGAGCATCCTATATCATAAAGGAAGACTGAGACTTAGTTCTAACTCCGAGTTAAGACATGCACTCGTCTATGAATTTCACTCAAAACCTTTGGTAGGACATTCTAGTACACTCAAGACCTTCTTCAGACCGTCAACCAATTTTTCTTAGTCCCATATGAGAAAATATGTAGAAATATTTGTTAGTGGTTGCTTAGTATGCTAAATCACCAAATATCCTACAACTAAGCTTATAGGGTTACTCGAACCATTACCAGTTCTAGATCAGGTTTGGGAAAAGGTCTCTATGGACTTCATTATTGGACTTCTATTTTCAAAAGGGTGCATTATTATTTTGGTAGTCATTAACAGGCTTTCCAAAGCTGCACACTTTAGAGCTCTGTCTACCTTACACACTATTGCCACTATAGTCTAGCTCTTCCTCAACATTGTTATTAAACTCTATGGTTTCCCTAAGTCCATAGTTTCTGACAGGGACTCCATCTTCCTTAGAAACTTTTGGTAGTATTTATTTCGCCGCAGTGGTACTACACTTAACATGAATTCCTCCTACCACCCTGAAACTGATAGACAAACAGAAGTTCTCAATAGGTTCTTGGAACAATACCTCAGAGCATTTGAACATGACCACCCCAAGTTATGGCACACCTTCTTACCCTGGGTAGAATTCTAATACAACACCTGTCACCACTCTACTACAGACATGACACCATTCCAAGTTATCTATGGTAGATATACTCCTACTATCTTCAACTACATTAGGTAGTCCACTAACATTGAAGCAATGGACCAGTAGCTCTCTTCCATAACTCAGTTACTATAATTACTCGAAAGTAACTTGCTCCAAGGCCAAGCAAAGATGAAAGCATAAGTAGACAAACATTGGAGAGAATAGTCATTCCATGGTAACGATGTACTCCTGATCAAGCTTCAGCCCTACAGAAAAACTTATTTCTCTTACAAGGCTTACAACAAACTCAGTCAGAGGTACTTTGGACCCTTAAAGTTATATAAAAAATTGGAACAGTGACTTAAAAAGTACAACTGCCAAAGGAAAATGGAATCCACTTTGTCTTCCATATTTCAAAACTTAATCCTTACATAGTTCCCTCAGCAGTCCTCCATATCAGTTCTTTACAACCAGACAGCATCAAAAACTAGCCCATCATCATACTACAAGATACACTAAACCAGAGATGGGTATTCTTAAAAGGTCACCTCACTCGAAAGTGGTGGTCCAATAAACAAAACGGTTACTTGAGGACACATCATGGGAGACCCTCACTCAACTCTCCAGAGCTTATCCTTCTCTCCACCTTGAGGATAAGGTGGCTTTCTAAGAGGAAGGGAATGTTATAGATCATAAAGGAAAAACTGAGCATTTACAGCACAACAGCAATGGAATAGCCAAATAAAACTAGAGGACAACAAGGAATGAGCTTGAAGACAGTAGCTTGACACTTAGAACTGACTTGGTTCCCACACTAAGGAGAATTGCATGGATCAAAGATCTTTATAGTTAACTTTCAGCTCAAATAGCTTGGCTAAGGTTGTTACAATTCAGTTAGAAGCTAGTTAGAGAGGTTATGAGAGTTGTTTATTGTAACTAACTTTGTAACTAATTGTCCAGAACTAAACTGACCAGTATAATTACTAGTATAGCATCATTAGAAGACATTGAATAAGATTCTTGAGACATTTCTTCTAAAATGATTTAGGAGCTTTCCACTTACTCGAAAAGTGGTTTTCTTTTCAATTCTTTTCCAATCCTTCTTTGTTCTTACTTTACTTCTATTTTTCCCAATTCCCATCTTAACATAAATGCAAAGTTTTTTTTTCTTAATTTGGATTAGATGATCAATTAATGCATCATATATATCATGGATAAATATTAAAAAAATACAATCAACCTTGTTTTTCCTGTATTCTATATGAGTTCATTAGTTAAAAATACTAAAGGATCACTTGTGTAACCTACCTCAAATTCACTATCGTTTTCAAACCTTCAACTATCTCTTTCTCGCTACCACCACCATCAATCAAAGTGAAAAAAAAAATCACAGATAAACTCAAAACATGAAAGTCAATGGTTAAGTTGTTATTAAAATCAATGTATATAAGAAAGAATTTTCTTTGGCTTTAGGCAAAATGATTGGTCCATCTTCACGGACAAAGTCAAAGAATTAGGAGAGATCAAGCAACTGAATGTGGAGATAAAGAGGAGATCAATGCCATTAGGATTCATTTTTCATTTGTAAAATTAATTGAATATACCTACTTAAGTAAGGTGCTAAGGACAATTTTTTTCTAACTAATTTAGTGTACAATGCTAACTTACAACACCTAACAATAAAATGGGATAATGATATTAACCCTTCAATTTATGACAATGCAATATTTGAGTATGAAATTTACTTTATAAGAACTTCAAAAGATATATTATTACAAATTGAAAGTGATGTGGGAAAAAATCCATCGTCCAATGATAAGATGACATGTAGCTCGACCAAGGGCAAAATTGTCATTTCACCACCCATGGTAAAACGATAATTAAATACCTCATGGTAAATCTGCAATTACTATGTTAAAATATTTGGTTCAATCTCAACTATCTAAATCAACGACCAGATTCTTCAATATTATTAGCTTCCTAATCAAGATGAACCACTTTTCATTATAAATAAAAAGCTTATAAACCATTTATGGTAAGCAATTTTTAACCTAAAACATCTTTTATTGCTTTAGTCCTTTCGATTTTTTTATGCAAAGTAACTGACTTAGGCATTGGAGGATTACCCCCGATATCCCACTCTAGGTCACCTAGTGTCTGCTTTCGTTCTTATTTTTGTAAGAACGATAGTCAATCGGTATCCTGACAACTTAACAAAAGAGAGAACCCAGTTACGAGTTTCCAAAACTGATCTTGTTAGACTTTGAGCATAAAATAATTGGGGCCATCCGTGAGAAATCAGTAACCCGCATTACCAAGTTTTTCTTTAGAAAATGGCTTCTTGAACCATGACGACTATACAAAATTCGTGCATCCGTGGTCCCATCTACAATCACCCTATTTCGATGTATCATCCCAATGAACTCCCTAGTGTTACACTAGCACTCTGCCAAAGTGTCTCCAACGAAATAGTGGGCCTATTTAAGGGCTGCTATGCACTGGCCAGTCACATTTATTTAAGCTCATTGATACAAGACCTCTGAACCACCCTTACTATCATGGCTAAGTCATCACATTCATAGACACTGATCTTGAAAGCATCCAAACTCCCCACAAAGACATCATGGTAGTCATATTGATCGTGGCTAGTAATTTTCTCAATAGATTAATGATAGATGACGAAAGTTCAATGAACATTTTCAAAGAAGATTCTTATTAATGGATGAACCTCCCACACCAAACCTTGAAGATTGTCAACCCCCTCTGCTACTTTGCACAGAGAGAATTGGCGGTCAAGGGACTCATGATGTTAGCAGTCACTATCAGCACAATACTACGCCAGTGCACAACAACCTTTCATTTCCATGTAGTCGGGTGACTTGTCTAGTACGACGCAGTGTTAAGCAGGTCTGCATTTTATGCCTTCCAAGTCGTAACCTCCTATTACCACCTCAAAACGAAATTCTCTATTCAATAGGGGATAAGATAATTTTAAGGGAACCAAATCTTTGCTCTCTAACATTGCACGGTTTCAGTTGAAGATAAGGTCCCAAGAAAAAAAAACCTTATTATAAGATAAAAATACCTAAGGGATGAGTTGGGCCTTTATAGAGGACAACCATTCAAAGAAATGGCTAAGATGCCACTATATGAGCACGATGATATAAAGGTGGTCCAGATTGGTTCTAAAATAAAAGAGGAATTTCAAGCCCAGTTGGTCGAGTTCTTAAGATGTAATGCTGATGTTTTCATCTGAACACTTTAGGATATGCTAGGTATCGATCCCGAGATTATTTCTCACAAGCTTAATGCGGACCCATACACAAACCAATTCGACAAAAGAAAAGATCATTTACCCCAGAAAGAAAACAAACCATCGAATAGAAAGTAGATAAACTCCTCACTACTAACTTCATCAGAGAAATCCATTACCCGGACTGGCTAACAAACATGTTCGTGGTGAAAAAATCTAATTAAAAATGGTAGATATGCATGGACTTCACATATTTGAATAAAGCCTACTCCAAGGATTATTACCCACTACTAAGGATAAACTAGCTAGTGGTGCAACCTCAGGATTTGAGCTGCTGAACTTCATGAATGCCTACTCAGGCTACAATTACATAATGATGCATGAACTAGATCAACCAAAAATCACATTCATTATAAAAAAAAAATTGTACTACTATTGGGTCATGTTCTTTGGCCTCAAGAATGCAAACACCACTTATCTGATAAACTAGTAACCAGGGTTTTTAACTTATAGATCGACCAAAATTTAGAGGTTTATGTTGATGACATGCTGGTGAAAAGTTGCCAGGAAACCCAACACATCGTAGACCTAGAAGAAGCTTTCTAAGTCTTTAGGAAGCATTAGATGAAGCTTAATATTGCTAAGTGCATTTTTGACGTAACCTCCAAGAAGTTCTTGGGATTCATGATAACCTAGAAGGTTATCAAGGTAAATCTTAAAAAAGATCCAAGCTGTCTTGGATATAACTACTTCTCACAAGGTTAAAGAGGTTCATAAATTAGCAGGATGGGTCACCGTCTTAGGTTACTTCATGTCAGAGTCAGTTAAAAGGTGTCACATTTTCTTTAAGGCCATTTGAAAGACCAAATACTTTTAGTAGATGGAAGAATACCAAAATTCATTTGAAGAACTGAAATGGTACCTAAGTGAGCTCCCTCTCTTAACCAAGCTAGAAGAAAGAGAGCTTCTATACCTTTACTTAGTCGTAAGTTTGGTGGCGATTGCTTCTGTCTTTATTAGGAAGGATAATATTATCCAAAGATTGGTGTACTATGTAAGCAAGGTCTTGCTCGACATCGAAACTCGATACCAGTGAATAGATAATCTTGCTTACGCTTTCTTAATTTTAGCCAAGAAGTTAAAGCTATACTTTTAGTCTTACACTATCAACGTCCTCATTGATCAGCCACTCAGACAGGTCATACACAAACTAGATATTTTAGGGAGAATGGTTAAATGGGCCATGGAATTAGGAGAGTTTGATATCCAATATAAATCAAGGCCGACTATCAAGGCCTAGGCCTTAGTAGATTTTATAGTCGAATGCACCATACCAAATGAGTAGCCCAAGGAACTATAAGCGAAAGAAAACAATCAGGAAGCAGAACTTAAGGACAAGTTTGTTGACAACAAAAATTCTTAGGAACCAAGCTGGAAACTCTATGTATATGGGGCCTCCAATTCAACAGGAAATGGAACACTTCTTATTCTCACTGGCTTAGAAAATTTCACTGTAGAATATGCCCTTTGCTTCAACTTCAAAGCCTCCAATAATGAAGTGGAATATGAGGCCCTATTGGCAGGATTGAAGCTAACTCGGCAATGAAAGTGAAGATATTAGAAATCTATAGTGTTTCTCAACTGGCAGTGAATCAGGTTAAAGGGGAATATGAAGGGAAATAAGAAAACATGGCCAAGAACTTGAGAAAAATCAAAGACTTCCTCCGCAACCTTGAAATATTTGAGATCCAGTAGATACCTAAGTCGAAGAATTACTAAGCTGACGCATTTTCTTTGCTTGCTTCGTCCAATTTCTTTAATTTTACCATAATTGTGTACATATAATTAATAAAGATGCCTAGCATCGATGAGGGGTCCTCCATACTTTCGAGAGAAGAAGAACCTTATTGGATGGACCCTATCATTGAATATCTACAAGATGGAAGACTCACTAAGTCAAACAAAAAGGTAACGACCCCTAGGGCCGATTAGGCCTGGTCTTTCATTAGATATATTTTTTTCTTTGAAAAAACATAAAAATAAATAAATTTTGAGATAAATTGAGATCAAGTCAACGTGGGGCTCTCACCGACCGACTAGACCTGGTCCCTTGTCAATTTTTTTTAATATATTTTTTCGCGAAAAAACTTAGAAAAAATAAATTTTGGGACAGATTAGGACCAGATCGACGTGTGGTTCTCACTGACCTTATGAGTTCGGCCCTTAAGGCCATCTAGGCATATTCCCTCATCAATTTTTTTCTAGAAATAAGTTAAAATAAATAAATTATGAGACGGACTTGGCTGGTATAGGGCTCTCGTCAGCCCCATGAGTCTAGTCCCTAGTTAAAATTATTTGGATTACCTGCCCAAAGTCCTCTTCTATGTGCCCACATTGTTGTCTGTTATGTCTTCTGATCTTCCAATCTCATCCGTTAAATGGGAGAAGATATGGGCTATCCGTTCTTCCTTAGGATCCTTATATAAAGAAGTGGTTGTTGGGATACTTTTTTTTTTTTATACATTCACCACATTCTTTTTAAGGTTTTAAGATCTTTTTAAGAATTTTCCCTTGCTTTTGTCTTTACCTCGAGAGTGTCTTTTTCTCGTGATGAGTTAGCTTGTAATGTCCCCATCTAAGGGAGATGTTTGAGAGACGTACTCCTGGCAGCAACCATGATAGGGCTAGTCAACATGATTTCCGACTTAAGAGGGTGATAGAGGAAAGAGATTAACTTAAGAAAGAAGCAACCAATCTACATCGAGGATATCAAAGTCTTATGTCCCAAGTTGACACTGCTTTGAAGAGGGCCAACAAAGTTCTAAAGGCCTATTGAAGCTTTTCTAATTACCAAAGTGCCATTCAAAAGTTTGCTTCAGAGGTTCATTGCGTTGGATTCCAAATGTGTGTGGAGCAGCTAAAAAAAATAATACACCCTCACTTGGACATTTATCCCTTTGTATATTACAAAGTCATTGTGTCTTATACGAATGGACCTATGGATCCTCCCAAGGTAAGGCAATGAACGAGGCATCTGAGTCCGGTACTAAGTCTGACGAGTATTATGTTTTGGACAGCGAGGGGTGTCTTTAAGTCCGAGCGGGGAGGTTCTTTGTGAATTTTCCAGTAATGACGCGTAACATTTTTTGTAAGCTAGGCTAGACTAATCTAGGTGGCTCTTAAGCCCCCTTCCCATGTAACAACTTACTAGCCTTTTTTGCCTACCAGATGAATAATACTTTTTATTTCTTTTATGCGTTAGTCTTTTATTGCAAGTGTTAGGAGGACATCGGAGTATAGTGGGTCCCTCATGAATTTTTCCATGTCACAGTGTGGTTGTACTCATGACATCACCCAAGCCAGATATTGGAGTAGGTAATAGACGTAACCATCACTCAGACATTAAGCTGGCTTTAGATAATCGAGGTAGACTTAGGAGGACTAAACATGCAGAATCGTTTATCCCTACGCATGGAAGCGTGTTGACTAGCGTGACCTTGAAGGAGCGACCCTTAAAGTGGTCTATTCTTTCCGCCTTTTTTTATTTAGAAAGGTACCGGTGGTGCCGATGCACCATATCCACCATTATTGGCTTGACATGGGCCACCATCTAACTTTTGCCTTGTTAGTCTTTGGGTACCCGTGTGGCTTAAAGAAAAACCTGTTTGGTGGCTTTCTAGTAGGCTTGGTCTATCAAAAGCATGATTGAATTATTGTATATACTTTAGGAATAAAAACACATTTTTTATTTATTCAAAAAGGTTACAAAGGGGCATAATTGTCTTACTGATAATACTTCCTTCAATTTTCTACATTCCATGATCACTTAATCGGTTCTCTAGATAAATCTTCAAGGATGTAGGATCCAGGGTGAAGAACCTTCTTAATCTGATAAGGACATTCCCAATTCAGAGCAATCTTCCCCACATTCCTTGGGTCTGAGACTTCAAACTTTCGAAGGACCAAGTCTCCTTCATGGAAAGCTTTCTCCTTTACTCGAGAATTATAATGCTTGGTGACTAATAAAAAGTTATTCTAACGAGTGCATTTTCCTAAAGCTCATTGATTAGGCCAAGGTTACTTCGCAACCCCTCCTTATTGGTTTGCTCATCATAGAACAAGACGTGGTGACCCAAGAGATCTATTTCTATGGGGATAAGGGATTTTGTTCCAATGGTTAGACTAAAGAATGTTTCTCTGATGGCAGCTTGCAGGATTATTTGATACGCCCACAATTGGGAGTTTTTCAACCCGAAATTTTTTGTCTGGTCCAATCTTTTCTTCAGACCATGAAGGATGGTACTATTGGATACCTCTGTTTGTCAATTCACCCGGGTATAGCCCACCGATGCAAAGAGATGTTTGATTGCCTTCCTTTAAACTATGTCTCATTGTTTATAACTAAGACTTTAGGGATCCTAAATCGACTGATGACAAATTATCAGGTGAATATTTTTCATCTTGTTGGAAGTGGTGGAGGCCAAAGGTTTAGCTTTGATCCACTTGGTAAAGTAGCCTACTGCCACCACGAACCACTGTATCTACCACATCACCTTTGCGAAGGGTAAAGATGAGGGACAAAGGATTCAATGGCCAATGTGGAACTCGTGCGTACAACTGACACTTATCACATTTCTTGATGTAATTTAAGTCTTCTTTTCACATGCACGACTAATAATACCCTTTTTTGAGGATTTTTTGGGCTAGTGTACGCCCACCCTTATGAGCACTACATAATAATGACTGTCTTTAGAAGCGAGTTGCATTCCAGCCTTATCTTCATATCTTCTAACCATTAGAAGCTAAGCATACCCTTTGGCAGGTCTATGAGGGCATAAAACTTAACGAGGGACCAAACCTAGGTGGCCCTAGGGGCCTAACTGATAGGGCCGACGAGAGCACCACGTCGGCCAGATCTGGTTAGTCTCAAAATTTTTTTTTTTAAGTTTTTTGAAAAAAGATAATAAAAATAAAAATTTGCGAGAGACTAAGCCTTGTCGACTCTAAAGGTCGGACTTATGGGGCTGGTAAGAGTCCCATGCTACCCTAGTCCCAATCAATCTCAAACTTTATTTAAATTTTAAATTTCTTTTGAAGTCCTTTCTCCTAGGTAATCGAAAACCCCCTTATCCAAAGGGGAAGACAACTACCTTCCTCCAAGGTAGACAAATACCCCTTTCTATTAAGGGGAAGAAAGCTACATTTTCTTAAGGTAGATGAGGACAATTTTCTTCAAAAGAAGCAGGTTGTCTACTAGGTCCAGGATGTGGGCACCCAAAACATCATGCAAATGTCTACTTCCTTAACCTCCAAGTAGCTCAAGAAAGTGTGGGGCTTATGACGTGGGAAAAAATTCATCGTCCAATGATAAGACCATATATAGCTTGACCAAGTGCAAAATTATCATTTCACCACCAGGGGTAAAATAGTACTTAGATACCTCATGGTAAATCTACAATTACAATGTTAAAATCTTTTGTTCGATCTCAGCCATCTAAATCAACGATGCAGATCGTTCAACATTAATAGTTTTCTAATCATGATCAACCACTTTTCGTTATAAATAAAAAGCTCATAAATCATTTATAGTACACAATTCTTAATGTAAAACACCATTTATTGCTTTACTTCATTCGGTTCTTTCTGCAAAGTAATTGAGACTTACGCATTAGAGAGTTACCTCAGAGATCCCACTCCGGATCATCTAGTGTCTGCCTTGATCTTATTTTCAAGAATGACAGTTAACCTACCCATTGACTACTCAACAAAAGAGAGGACACAAATACGAGTTTTCATATTTGATCCTGTCATATTTTAGGCATCAACAGAAAGATTAAAAACTAAATTGATCAAATAAACACTAAAAACTTTTTAGGTTCAACACCCTAAAACTTGAGGAAATTGTATGTTCCAATAGACTTAATGCCAATGTAAACTTTGTGCTCTATTGTAGTAACAAATAACATGGTTGTTGCACCGACTGACTCTATGACGGTTAATATATATATATATATATATATATATATATATATATATATATATATATATATATATATATATATAGCCAAATGGTGTGTGTGCCAATGTCTAAGTCAGTCCCTCACTCTCTCGTATGCACTAGATATAACATGCACCTAATTATGCAATCACGTCGTTATTATTCAAGTAACTGCTATACGTTACCTACAAAATAAAGACAAGAAAAGTCTTTTCTTTTCCAAAACAAAAGGAAAAAAAATTAAGACAAGAAAAGCTAATGCTATTATAATAAATACAATAATTTTAATTGATTAAGACCTGTCATCTACCCATTTTAAATTTTCTCTTTGAAATTTACAAGGATAATTTTTGGATTAATTTCACTAGTTGTTCTTTATAGGAAATATTGAATTATTATCTTTCTTCTTAATCCTTTGGTAAGTAAGACATTGAATTTCAAGGGTCATCTACCAACTAAAATAATATTTTCTTGTATTTGAAACTAGCACATGGCTAATTTCGCTTCTTTCTATTGAATTCCCAGTACCTAATGATATGAATTTCCAACCTATTCAATAAGAGCCCTTTTTTTTTCGTCTTTAATATTTGAATGCTTGGAACCTTCTGTTTGGATAGCTCAAGTTCCTTCTTGTATTGAATCTATGGTTTTGGTTGATGATTTAGTTCGCTAATTTTTAAAGGTTTATTTCCTCTAATAGTGTGTTTGGATGAGATAAATGGAGGGATTGAAAGAAAGGCAAAGGAGTTATGTACTTAGAGGGTAGTTTAATAACCTACTGATACCCGTTGAAGTATGCACAAACTTTATTCTCACCGGGGAGCGGGATCTCCGTGTTCGTCGGAGTTCTACAGATCTGGACCCGTTGAAGTATGCACCAACTCTAACAATCTCCCACTTGGTAAATGCTTCATAGACATGGCAAACTTCCCAGAACTCTATTTCTTCAATCCCATCTCAGTAGCACACAGCTCAAATTTCACTAGACTAACTGTCTTAGTCAAGAAATCTGCGTTGTTCACTACTGTATCAACTTTCTCCAAGATTATCATCTTTTTTTCAATCTTTTTCCGGATGAAGTGATATTGGATATCAATGTGCTTCGTCTGTGAATGAAATGCAGGATTCTTTGCTAAGAAGATAGTACCTTGATTGTCACATTTCACCTTCACTGCTCTTTGTTTAAACCCAAGCTCAGCACACAAACTTTGAAGCCAAACCACTTCCTTTCCAGCATGATTTACTGCCATATACTCTGCTTCTGTGGATGAAAGAGTAACAACACCTTGCCTCTTGCTCATCCAACTTACCACCCCACCAAACAGATTGAACACATATTTGCTTGTAGACCTCCTGCTACCAATGTCTCATCCCCAGTCAGCATCAACGGTTCCTATAATATCAAGATTCTTCCTACCTTCCATACCTCCATAACGCAATGCAAACTCTGACGTGCCATGAAGATATCTGAGAACTCTCTTGATTGGAGTCCAATGCCCTTTCTCAGGATTAGACATATATCTGCTCAATATTCTCACTGCTTAGGCAATATCTGGTCTCGTACACACCATGGCATACATCAAGCTTTTAATCGCACTAGCATAAGGTACGTGCGCCATCTCTTTAGCTTCTTCCTCCGTCTTCAGACATTGTTTCGTAGATAACTTGGTCCTCAAAGGCATGGGAGTTCTACTGGCTTGCTGTCAGACATGTTAAATTTCTTGACTACTTCTTTAATATATTTTTTCTGACTCAGCCACAGTTTTCGATTTTCATGATCCCTCTTTATCTGCATGTCCAAGATAAAGTTTGTTGGCCCTAGGTCTTTCATGTCAAACTGCCTTACCAATGATGCCTTTACAGTGCTAATCATCTTTATGTTATTTCCAATCAACAACAGATCATCAACATATAAGGTTAAAATGACAAAATCAACCTCTAACCTTTTCAAATAGACGTAGTAATCAGCATAGCTGCAAGAAAACCCAAGCTGAATGGCATATATGTCAAACTTCTGGTACCGCATTCGTGGTGACTGCTTTAGTCCGTACAAAGACTTCTTCAATTTACAAACCAGTTCTTTCTTGCCTTTGCTCACAAAGCCTTCAAGTTGTTTCATGTAAATTTCCTTCTCTAAGTCCCTATGAAAGAAAGATGTCTTCACATCTAATTGCTCAACCTCTAGATCATAAGCAGCTGCCATGGATAGGACAAATTTGATAGATGTCAACTTTGCTACCGAGGAAAATATCTCACCATAGTCAATTCCCTCTATTTGTGAGTACTTCTTTGTAACCAGACGTGCCTTGTACTTTTTTACCATTCCATCTGTATTTGTTTTCTTCTTGAAAACCCACTTGCACCCAATTGTCTTCCTATCCTTAGGCAATTTCACAAGGGTCCATGTTTCATTTCTGTCCAGTGCCTACATCTCCTCTTTCATAGTATCATCCCACAGATTTGCATCCTCCGAGGTCCTTGCCTCTTTCACTGTGCTAGGATCATCACTAGTAATATTTAAAGCATATAATGCACTACAAGCACTAGGAGAATACCTGATGGGTGGCCTCCTAACCCGTGTGGATCTCTTTATAACAGGCGTGGTCTCTATCTCCGTGCTAGCATATGTATCCTCATCCTCTACATCAGAAACATGAATATCTTGCTCAGACCTAAATGAGTCAGTATCTAAAGTATCTGGTGCAGTCTATGGGGTAGTCTCCCACTCTTTATCTCCTGGGCTAAAATCAATTTGAACCTATTTTGGCTGTTCCAGTACATCTTGGACAGCTGCCACATCCTTTTTGTGTTTTTCTAAACACAACATCTCTGCTGAAAATTGTATTCTTATTTTCTAGATTTTATAACTTGTACCCCTTGATCCTATCCTTAACCAATGAAAATGCACTTCACTGATTTACTGTAAAGTTTGTTTCTCATTTCTTTTGGCACATGCATATAAGCATCACAACCAAACACCCTAACATGAGCTAAACTCGGCTTATTCGAAAATAGTGCCTTAAACGGTGTCTGATCTTGTAAAGCTGATGTAGGTGACCTATTCTTCCGATAATATGCCGTAGCCACAACCTCTACCTAGAACTCTAGCTCCAAGCCTGCACAACTCAACATACTCCTAGATTTCTCCATAAGTGGTCGATTGAGTCTCTCGGCCACCCTATTCTATTAAGGTGTATATGGAGTTGTTTTCTGTTTTGCAATGCCGCTTGCCACATAGAATTGCTTAAACTTGTCTGAGAAAAATTCCTCTCAATTATTTATTCTCAGTACCTTTATCTTTCTTTCCATATGATTTTCTACCAATGTTTTAAACTCACGAAACTTATCAAATGCTTCGGCTTTACTCTTAATGAAATAAATCTATACATACCTTGAAAAATCACCAATGAAAGAAACATAATACATTGATTTTCTAAGAGATTGGACCGGAACTGGCCCAAACACATCACTATGTATCAAATCCAGAATACCTTTTGCCTACGTGCTAGCGGACTTAAAAGCCACACGGTTCTACTTGCTATATAGACAATACTCATAGAAATCGAATCCCGTAGAGCAATCTGGGACTCCCTTCACCATCTGCTTCAACGATAAAGTAGATAGTCCCTTTTCACCGATATGCCCAAGCCTCTGATGCCACAACATAGAGGACTTCGCCTTATCATCAGTCCCTTCCTCAGAGATAAAACCTCCACTGCACTGACTTGGTACTGTACTTCCCAGCAACTTGTATAACGTTCCATATCTAACATCTCATGCAATTACTAGCGATCCACAAGTCATCTTGCTCAAATTTTTGCCACAGCTATAATTCACTCCCTTATCTGTCATCTTGCTGAATGGCATTAAGTTCTGCTGAGGTTCAGAATATGCATCACACTTGGAAGTGTCTTGATTTTCCCATCACTCATCTTCAACTTTACCTTACCACGACCGATAATTTTCACTAGTGAGTTATCTCCCAATAAAACGTTTACCCCATCAAACGTTTTGTACTCACGAAACCAATCCTTGTGAGGTGTCATGTGAAAGGATGCTCATGTGTCAATTATCCAAACACTTCGATTTGATTGAGCCAAACAGGATGCCATATTTAAGTCACCAGCATCATCATCATACTGGTTCCTATTTCTTAAAACTGATATCTCGCCTGTTCGCTTTTTAAGGTTCACATTCTTACTTCTACAATCCTTTTTTAGATTCCCGGGTTTCCTACACTTCCAACACTTCAACCCAGATTTATCCATACTTTTCGATCTTCCCCTGAACTCGGGTTTATCACCAGACCATTTGTAGTCTTTATCATGGGTTTGTCTTCTTACAGATAAGCCTCATTTAGCGAGTTTTCTATACCCTGCCGCCTCATCTCCTCAGACAATAGGGCTGCCACGACATTCTCAAAGGACTGATCAGTCGTACAACTATCAAGTTATCCCATGAATCAAGCAGTGAACAGTGCAGTGTAATAGCCTTATCATCATCCGTCACATCAACACTGATGGACAATAACTGACCTATCAAAGTGTTGAACTAATGTAGATGAACAAAAACAGAATTTTCCTCAGCCATCCGAAGGTTGTACAACTTCTTCTGCAGAAATAATTTGTTTACGAGAGATTTACTCTGATAAAAGCTTTCCAGCTTCTTCCAGAGATCTTTTGCAGTCTTTTCTCCAGAAACTTTGATCAGGGCAGAATCAGCTAGGCACAGCTGAATCAGACTTAGTGCCTTTCGATCAAGCTTCTTCCACTCCGTGATGGCCATTGTAGATGTGTCGAAACCACCACTAGCGATGCCGCCTCTACAGTGGACGTTGCCGTCATGCTCATCGTATTTTTTGGTATCTGATCGACTATCACCGTCCACAGATCCCTATCCATGAGTAGATTATCCATCTTCAGTTTCTATAACTTGAAACTCTTCTCTCTGAACTTTTCGATTTCAATCTGTGATCCAATCGACATCTCTGATCGTTAATCCTCGAACACAAAGCTCTGATAACAATTGAACGATTCGAGACCTGCCAATCACATGAATTATAAATAGAAAGAAAAGAAGACAACATTTACCTAGGTTCACCCTAGAATAGGGCTACGTCCTCCCATAAGTTTTTTATTATTAAGCTCATAAATCTCTCGTTAAAATGTGCACTCAATACGTATAGAGTATTCATATGCAACTTGAGATGCCCTAATTAGAGTTTTCGCCCTGCTGCAAAACCACGGCTATTCATGGGCCCAAACTGTCAAGCAAAAAACTAGAGTCAACTCATGTACATGGCTTGAAAGTTTCGAGGGCGCTGCCCCTAACCCTGGCCAAGTGCAAAATTATCATTTCACCACTAGGGTTAAAATGGTAATTAGACACATCATGGTAAATATACAATTACAATGTTAAAATCTTTTGTTCGATCTCAACCATCCAAATCAACGATGCAGATCGTTCAACATTAATAGTTTTCTAATCATAATCAACCACTTTTCATTATAAATAAAAAGCTTATAAATCATTTCTAGTACGCAAATTCTTAATGTAAAACACCATTTATTGCTTTAGTTCGTTCGGTTCTTTCTGTAAAGTAATTGAGACTTATGCATCAGAGAGTTTTCACGGAGATCCCACTTCGGGTCATCTAGTGTCTGCCTCGATCTTATTTTCAAGAACGACAGTTAATCTACCCTTTGATAACTCAACAAAAGGGAGGACACAACTATGAGTTTTCATATTTGATCCTGCCATATTTTGGGCATCAACATAAAGATTAAAAACTAAATTGATCAAATAAACACTAAAAACTTTTTAGGTTCAACACCCTAAAACTTGAGGAAATTGTAAGAGAGAGAGAAAGAGTGAGAGAGAGAGAGAGGCAAATGGTGTGTGTGCCAATGTCTAAGTCAGTCCCTCACTCTCTCGTATGCGCTAGATATAACATGCATCTAATTATGCAATCACGTCATTATTATTCAAGTAACTGCTATACGTTACCTATAAAATAAAGACAAGAAAAGTCTTTTCTTTTCCAAAACAAAAGAAAAAAAAATTAAGACAAGAAAAGCTAATGCTACTATAATAAATATAATAATTTTAATTGATTAAGACCTGTCATCTACCGATTTTAAATTTTCTCCTTGAAATTTACAAGGATAATTTTTGGATTAATTTCACTAGTTATTCTTTATAGGAAATATTGAATCATTATCTTTCTTCTTAATCCTTTGGTAAGTAAGACATTGAATTTCAGGGGTTCATCTACCAACGAAAAAACTATTTTCTTGTATTTGAAACTAGTACATGGCTAATTGTGCTTCTTTCTATTGAATTCCCAGTACCTAATGATACGAATTTCCAACCTATTCAATAAGAGCCCTTTTTTTTTGTCTTTAATATTTGAATGCTTGGAACCTTCTGTTTGGATAGCCCAAGTTCCTTCTTGTATTGAATCTATGGTTTTGGTTGATGATTTAGTTCGCTAATTTATAAAGGTTTATTTCCTCTAATAGTGTGTTTGGATGAGATAAATGGAGGGATTGAATGAAAGGCAAAGGGGTTATGTATATAGAAGGTAGTTTAGAGGGTAGTTTAATAACCTATTGGTACTTCCAAAGCTCTATTTTCAAAGTTTTTTAATTTGAAAGTTTTCGAAAGTAACATAATTCTCATTTATTCATTTTAATTAAAAATATCAAAACTATCTTTATTAAATTCTTTATAATTAATAATTAACGGCATTTGTGAAATTTTTATCATAGTTCAACTGTTTTAATCTTTTCCTTTTAATCTTTTATCCAAACAAAGTAAAGTTATATCACTTTTTTTCTGATCATTTCTTTTACTTATAACATCCAAACACGAAAAGTTTAATCACCCTCTTCATCTTACTTTTTATCACTTTCTATTGTATTAAAACTTTCAAAAACATGTTTGGAAAAAGATATTAATATCTAGATGAATGCTATATAAATACTTTACAAATGAAAATATTAATTCATGACAAATCACATGACAAAAATTACCTTACATTATGTCTCGAGACAACCCAAACTCAACAATATGAACTCTATATATATTAAAAGCATGACACCTGTGATGAGATTGACATATGGTAGGTCGAAGTAGGTCTAACAAAAATAAATCTAATTACTGATTAGTTGAGAGCAAAATGACAGATATGATACTCAAAACAATTTCAAGGTAAGAAGATACGTAGTATAATTTAATACTCCGTATAATGTTATGTAATCATAGAAATTAGTAGTATGAAGCATCAGAATACAAAAATGAGAGGTGAGAATATAAAAGAAATAGAAATGGGGAGACAAAGTTATAGTTGAGTATCTGAAGACAGCTTTTTTTAAAGTTATGGAGAAATGCATAAGTTTTGCCAACCACAACACGCATGACACATTTAATATATAATGACATAAATTAGCTGTTTGCTAAGGGCTTTAGTTGGAAAGCTACTTTGTTTGCCTTTTCACTTGTCGGCTCTCTTTCTTTCACCAATCTTTATTCTTTCATTTCATGTAACATCTCAACTCCTTTTTTTTTTTTTTTTTTTTTCACTGTTCAGTAAACAAGAGACTTTAACACCACATACTCTTTAAATATTGTGAATTTTTGTATTAATTATGTGTTTATTATAATATACATGGAGCTGAGCTCTTGCAAGTATTGGCCCTCATTTTTCTAAGTTTTATTATCTAAGTACTTTGTTGACACTTGAATTTTTGGGCAAAATTTATTAATCTTTCTTTGGTTTATAAATTATCTTATGCGTAAAACTTACCGATTAATTCATTTTATTTGTACGCAAGAGTGTGTATTAAAGTATAACAAAAATTACTTTTCAAATAATTAATCACTTAATTATCTCTTTTTAAAAATATATTATAGAAGATTCTACAAGAAAGACAAATATTACACTTCCAATTTCTTCCACTGATGGACTATTTAATTTCCAAGAAATAAAAGGTTAGCTTATAAGGTAGTTTTTTTTTGTCAGATGCGCAAAGAAGATAGGATTGGTAGTTTTTTTTTTAAAAGAAAACTATTTGTTTAATTAATTTTAACATGTTTTTTCAATTTTTTTTAATTCTAAATTGGTTTAGTTTTAGTTTTAATTTTTTAAATTTGGTTTTTTATCATTAAGACATGTCTTTTTCATTATTGATTTGGATGCAATCTAGAAGGGTTCCGATTTTTAAAACATGAAGGTTTAAATTGCTATAATTAAAACAGCGGGGTTAAAAAGCAAGGGCACCCAAACCTTAAGTATGGCAATTTAGATGCCATACTTAAGGGAAAGGATACTTCATTACAAAAGAAAACTAGGAGCAAACTTGCACGTCAACACAAACCTCGAGCCTTATGTCCATTTATATCGTACTTGGAAATCTGAGAGAGTCTTGTTCGGTGGTGCTAACATTGACAAAATTATCTACGTTACTTGTTAGTACTAAAATGCTGTAGATGATGGTATTTAAGTAGCTAAATGACTTGAGTGTATTAGAACAGGATAAAATAAAATAATTTCTATAAATTAAGATTTTAAGATTACTTTTATGTTTTTCTTATCAAATTTAAAACTGAATGAAATAATCTCAATTTATCGTTCTCTTCATTTTATCTTGCTCTAAATCAAATTTACCAAATAGATATTGTGTATGTATAAATTAATAATGTTAAAAAAATGTCTTTGAAATTGAAAGCAATAAATTAAACGAGAAAGATGTTTGGGATGAAATATAAACCGAAGAAAAAAAAATATACATATAAATATGAGTTTATCACTTTTTAAAATCTTTTAACCAAATTATAATTATTTCTAGAGATGTATTTGCATTTTACTAAAAAAGAAATTTATCTTTCCACGATGTATTTGTAAACAGTAGTATATAAAGGTAAAAAAACGAAAAAAAATCACTAAAATCAGGCTTCTGAAACAATACAGATTCATGGCTGTGAAATGTTAGAAAAAAAATTAGTATACAGGAAGATCTTAGAATCATAACAGAAGAATATGGCTCTTAACAGACAACTTTCCCTGAAAGTTGTTGCAAAACTGATACACGACATCCTCTTCCACTGTGACTAATACAGGTACAGGGAAATAAATACCATCGTAAATATCTTTAGTAATCATTCCTCTAAGCTAACAAAATTCCTTTTCAATGCTCTTTTATTGTTCTACAGGCACAAGGGGAACTGTTTCTTGGCCCGTAACGAAGGTAAGAACACAAGTTATAATGAAAACCGAGAAAATCGAAACCATGAATGAGAAATCTGGCTTGTTAGACCTCAAGAATGATGCTGAGGTATCCATGCTAACCGTTGCAAACCCTTCTCGAGACTGCCTTTGCCTGCAAGGTGGGAATAGTTAAAAAAGGACACTATAATATGGCAAGGCTCATTAATGAACAAAATTAACAGTCTCCTTCTAAATAATAATAATAATTTTGATTCTTTACTGCAAAATGCAAGTTTAGTGCAATATGATCCCCATGTGTCACTAGTCCATACTTCTCCCAAAATAATAATTAGGGGTGAAAAGAATAAACCTCGGGCTCAAACATGGAGAAGTTTCACTACAAGATAATTTATATATGTCGGTGCTTCATTTTTGGCGCTTGACAAAAGCGCTGCAATATATTTACCGTCGGCGCTTTTTTGGTGGTGCTTTTACGAAGCACCACAATAGTCAAAGAACCGAATCTGATACATATTCTGGTGCTTTTAAGCGCCGGTAATGCTCCTTTCATATTTCGGCACTTCAAAGCGCCAGAATATGAAATGAGCATATTCCGACACTTTAAAATGCCGAAATATGATAAAAAATTTCACAAATATGACAGTTCTTTGCCGCGTCCCCGTGCTTTTGCCTCCACTACCGCTGCACCAAAATCACACTGCAAAACCTAAAAGCCCCTTTCTCTCTCACAGTATTCTCTCTCGATCTTTCTATTCCCAGCTGGCTCTCAATTCTACAGTCGATTCAAGTCGGTAAGATTGCATTCGTGACTTCACCGTATTGCTTGTTCTCGTGCGATTATCTATTGAGACCTTGAGGTAAGATTTTGGGTTTGTTCATTTTACGAGATTTTGGGTGAATCTCTTGTTGAACTTGTGATCTTGTTGTTTCTCTAGATTTTTTTCTTCAAATCCTCATATTAAGCTTTCAAATTACTGTTGGCTCTCAATTCTACAGTCGATTCAAGTCCGTAAGATTGCATTCGTGACTTCACCGTATTGCTTTTTCTTGTGCGATTATCTACTGAGACCTTGAGGTAAGATTTTGGGTTTATTCATTTTGCGAGATTTTGGGTGAATCTCTTGTTGAACTTGTGTTCTTGTTGTTTCTATAGATTTTTTTCTTCAAATCCTCATATTAAGCTTTCAAATTACTGTTTTTGTGTATGAAGATTTTAGCATCTCTCGCTATTTCTCTCTAAATCTTTGCATCTGCAAGTGTTGAATGGGGAAAAAGGGTTGTAACTTATAATATACAGGAAGGGTGGGATTCAAGTCAGGTTACTGCCCTTTAATATGTATGAATCATCTCATTTGGTTGTGGTTATTGTCTGCAATTTCTTGTAAAATTGATCACATTGATTTGATATTTCAGCTTAAATATACATACCTTAGATGCATGATTCATTTCTGGTTATTGCTTCTTTTCCTTGATGTTATCTCTCTCAGTCATCATGTTTCCTAAGCCATTTTAGATCCCAGTTTTTCTTTTTTACTAGTCTTATGCAAAAGAATGAATCATCCCCTCAGATTTTCCATTTCACAGTTTTTTGTACAAGTATTTATCCCCTCACAAGCAACCAAGGACTGCCTTTTCACAAAGAATTTTACTGGAGACAAAAAAAAAAAGGCCATAATAGTATAATACTGAATCACTGCAAGTAAATCAACACTAAAGTTCTTCTATTCTGTGTATGCTTCTGGTGCATTGAAACTTCAGTTCCGGTGAGAAACAAATGCCTAAGAACGCTGGCTTCAAATGAAAAAAAAAAAAAAGCGTTAACTTTAGCCAATGAAGCCATTAGTAATTAAATGGACATAAATTACAATCAAAGTGCTGGTTTTATATTGCAGTGAATGGTATTGAATTTGAACGAATGAATAATTTTCAAATGTTTAAAGATGCACAATTCCTGCATGGAAAGCATACCAACTTAAGTTAAAAAAATAAAAAAAAAAACCTCAAAAAGTGGTAGTATTGGCCAACGAATTTGAGCCCAATCTGTGAATTCTGCTGTTGAGCGCGGATAAAAAGGGCTAGAACCTACATTTTTTCCTTGGCTGACACCAAAGCCATTAAGTTACAGAAATTCACCTTGTTAAGACTTCCCAACATATATATTTATTATTTCAATTGAAATCAATATTAATAAACTATTTATTACATAAAACTATATAAAGCTAAGCTATAAAATTATATATGTATTGTATTTGTCTGTATATATATAATTTTATATTTTATTAAATATATTAACGCCTCTAAAGACCCTCTCGATCTTAACATTTTTTGAAAATCAATGCTCTCACACAAATCACCTGCATTTTTATTATTAAAAATATGTACATTTTGGGTTGATAATAAATGTGTTTCTCGTAACTAGGTATATATTTAACATGACTTTCAATAATGGATTATAATTTACGGTTTGTGTGCTATTTCCATAAATGCATAAACATAAATTTTTATTTGTTATCCTAGTAATTTTCAATATGTAACATGACTTTCAATATTTGATTATATTAAACATGGTTTGATTTCTGTTAGATTTAGAGGATGTCTAAGAATTTGATTATGTTTGGATAATCATTATTATATTTTTTAACTACTTTGAGATTTCTTTCAAAAGTCAAATGAATATGCATAAATATGTACTTAATACTGATTTGTATTTATGGACAGATTTGATATTCGTTCTTTGAACCTACTTATTTTTATCAGATATTGAATCATTGATGATAGATCCTTATGATTTCTTTTATAGAACTAATTCCAACTTGACAGGCCAAGATTGATGATAGATCCTTGTGATTTATTTGATAGAACTGATTCCAATGTAAACATTAAATTTAATATCAAAAGTGTGCGTTTAAAAATTGAAATTAAAACAAATTAAATCAATCATTATACCACTGTTGGTCAAGTTTGAGACAGGGATTACAAGATCCCTGTAGGTTCAATCCTCACAACTTGGGCTATTTGTTCGATTTGATATATATATATATATATATATATATATATATATATAATTTATATCTCTTTGTTTAAAGAGAAATCAATAGAACAAATAAAGACTCACGTTTGAATGGGACCAATTGTAATATATAGAGTACTAAACTGTGATTATCAATTTGTTGTTATCAATTTGTGATTATGCCTTCTTTTGTCAATAATATTTTAATTATGAGTTTCTTAACATTGTTCTAGGAAAGTCTATTAGCGTCATCTTAAAATGGATAAAAGTTAGATAGATAAACAGAGGTCGAGTAATGCCTATATGGATGGTGTTGCAAACTTCATTATATTTGCGTGTCAGAAAGCTTGTGGTCGTGCTAGTATTGTTTGTCCATGTAGGAGATGTGGTAATTGTTATTCATTCGAACCAGAAATTATTCAGGAGCATCTATTGTATAATGGGTTTAGTCCAGTTACACTGAGTGGGTTTTCCATGGGGAGAAAGTCTCTTGTATAGACCACACTCACACTAGTTTACAACCTACTAGTGATCCAGTTGGCTTCATGGGATGAGATGACGTGTTGGGTTTGCTCCAAGGTACCTTCGAGGTAACTTGTGAAAACCCAAACAATGAACCATTAAGTTCAGGAATCGTAGTGGGATATTCAAATGAGCATGTTGAAGAGCAACAGGCTCATGGTGGGTTTGAGTTCAATAATTGTGATGATCCTTCACACGTCGAACACCCAGTTCATTCTGCTATTGATGAGACGACTCAGTATCGCAATTTGATGAAAGATTACGATAATGAACTTTATCTGGGTTTTCAGAATTTCACAAAGTTAAGTTTTATGTTATATCTATTGCATTTCAAATATTTGAATGGGTGGTCTGGTAAATCTCTTACTATATTGCTTGAGTTTATCAACATGACATTTCCGATGTGTGCTCCATTGCCATCAAATTATTATGAAGCCATGAAGATTATCAAAGGATTGGGTCTGAGCTATGAGAAGATTCATGTTTGTCCTAATGAATGCACACTGTATTGGGGTGAGCATGTGAATGATGAATTTTGTCATGCGTGTAGTGTGCCACGGTGGGTTAAAAATAATGCTGATGATGAGGATCCGTTGAATGAGATGGATAGTCAATCTAAAAAGAAAAAGCCAGCTAAAGTATTGCGTTATTTTTCGCTAATACCGAGATTAAAGAGGATATATATGTCATCTAAAATGGCTTCGTTAATGAGATGACATGATAAAGATCAGACAAAGGATCGGATTTTAAGACACCTGGTGGATGGATTAGCCTGGAATGAATTTGATACTTTGTATCCCGATTTTACAGCTGATCCTCGGAGTGTTAGGCTTGGCCTAGTTAGTGACGGGTTCAATCTTATAGCACATGACTCGTTCTTTTGGTCCCATACAACTTGCCACCGTGGCTTTGTATGAAGCAAACATCTTTCATTCTTTCAATGGTTTTTCCTGGTGAGAAAAGCCCCGGTAATGATATTGATATCTTTTAGCAGTCTCTAATTGAAGAGTTAAAACAATTATGGGATGGTGTTGATGCGTTTGATGCGTCCACCAATCAAAGCTTTAAGCTACGCGCTTCTCTTCTTTGGACCATTAATGATTTTTCAGCCTATGCAAACTTATCTAGTTGGAGCACCAAGGGGCGGGTTGCTTGTCCATGTTGTGGGGAATCTACGCATTCTATATGGTTAAAGCACAGGGGAAATTTTTGCTATATGAGTCATCGTCGATGGTTAGCAGAAAACCATGAGTTTCATTTTCAAAATGATCAGTTTGATGGCACCATAGAGTTGGGATCTGCTCTTGTTCCACCGTCTGGGCACGATGTTTTAAGACAAGTAGAGGGTGGAAACTATAGCTATGGTAAAACCTCAAAGCTTTCCAAGAAGAAGTCAAGAGAGGATGTTAGTACCTCTACGGGGCAAGTGCTAGTGGATGAAGTTGATAACCTTTTTGAGGGTGTGGATGATTTCCTTGAAAATATTGATAATGAGGATATTCCCATGGATGAGGAAGTTGTAGATACGTTGTAGAAAAAAAGAAGCATTTTTTTTGAGTTACCATATTGGAAAGACAATCTATTGCGTCATAATTTAGATGTGATGCATATAAAGAAGAATGTATGTGATAATTTGATTGGAACAATATTGAATATAGATGGTAAGACTAAAGATAATAAAAAGGCACGCCGCAATCTCGAGGAAATTAGTATTAGGAAAGACCTCCATTTAATTGTTCTTCCTAATGAAAAAGATCACTCGCCTCCAGCATGCTACACTATGTCCACGAAGGAGAAGCAGAATTTCTTGACAGTTTTGGAAAATCTTAAAGTTCGTGATGGGTATGTATCAAACATCTCAAGATGTGTCAACCTAAAGGATCGTAAGCTGTTAAACTTAAAGAGTCATGACGGTCATATATTGATGCAAGAAATCCTTCTAATTGCCTTAAGAGCATCTTTGCCTAGACATGTTGTAGCAGTTGTGTGTGAGTTATCATCATTTTTCAAAGCTTTATGCTCTAAAGCCCTTGATCCCTATGAGCTTGACTTATTGGAATCGCGTGTTGCTTCGATACTCTGCCATTTGGAGAAAATATTTTCACAAGGTTTCTTTACCATTATGGTTCATCTTATCATTCACTTAGCCTCCGAGGCAAGACTTGGGGGTCCCGTACACTATAGGTGGATGTATCATGTTGAGAGGTTAGATGTTCAAAGCTATTTTGTGCACTTTGTTTTTTTTGTTATATATTGGCTACTTAATTTATCTTTAATTTTTTGGCTTTGCAAGGTATTTAATGCGCTTGAAATCTTATGTACGTAATTGAAGTCGACCCGAGGGGTCAATTGTTGAAGGGTACAATGGGGAAGAGTGTCTAAAATATTGCTCCCAATACTTCAAAGGTGTAGAGACAAAATTCAATCGCCCCCAAAGGAACAATGATACTATAAATTATCCGGATGAATATATGTTTTCTGGTGGACGGATAATGGGAAAGATTGTGAGTGTTGAGCTCGATGACATTGGCTCAAGCACATCATTATGTGTTGCTCCATAATGATAAACTTTCTAATCTTCGTAGGTTAGTATCAATAAATGAACTTAATTAGTAATCATGTGTTTAAATTAAGTTTTTATTATCTATTGTTATCACTGTGATGACTAACAGTTACATAAAAACATCAATTATTACAGCCAATTTTTTGCTACTCAAAGACTAACCAACCGTTCCAATTGACCAATACAAAGTCTCGAACAAAAGTGGTTGGTTGAAAAATTTCCCTCATGGCTTATGAGACAGGTTAGGCATAATAACAACTGTCTTCGAATGTTATAAGTGTTTTCGATAAAACATTGAATGTTGTTGTCTCATATTAATTGTTGGAAAATGTTTAGGTGCCATGGATGGTGGATAAAAATTATTCAGATGAACTAATTGCCTTTGCTCGAGGTCCGAATAATGTTGTTAGGAGATTCAATGGATTCAACATCAACGACTTTAAATTTCACGTAAAGGAACATGAAAGGTGTAGACAATCTCAAAATTTGGGAGTTATGGTTGAAGCGGATGATAAAATGTATTATGGTGTGCTCAACGATATCATCGAGTTGGATTACTATGGGACGTTTAAGATTGTGTTGTTTCGTTGTGATTGGGTGGATATTAATTCACCCAGGGGTTTAAAGAAAGATGTAAGTGGGTGCATTCTCGTGAACTTGAATAGGTTAATACACACTGGTTAGTTATTGAAGGATGACCCGTTCGTACTTTTATCTCAAGTGAAACAAGTGTTTTATGTGCAAGACCCAACAAGAAAGGAATGATATCATGTTGTGATCACAAAGCCAAGGGACCTATATGAAATGGGGGAAAAAATGCAGGAAGAGGGTGATGACACTTACAATAAGTGCATGCCTTCTAATGTAGTGGTAGACGATCAATTAGATTGTATCTCAACTTGGGCTAGGATGGACATTGACGAAGATACCAACTAGTTTTATGTGCATTTCCGTGTAATTTTATTTGGATGTGTATTTATGTGATGCACATGTGTGTCAACAAGTTTTGTAAGGTTTTATTGTAATCTATCGGGTTATTGTTGCTTTGTATCACACAGTTCAAGAGTCCTGAACTTTTTTGCGTACAGTTTGTGGAATGCTACTTTAGAATGTCGTAAATTTCTGTTTTAGTTATATCATTGATTATTGGTTGTTCTTTAAATCCTATTTGAAGCACTTATTTGTTCATTTGTTCTCAAGTACTTTGAAGTTATTGATTGCTGCATTTGCTGCGACTCCTTGACCATTCCTATCTTTCAGGTGTGGTTCTTTTAATTCTTGTTAACTTTTAATACATTCTTGATAGTGTGAGATATAATCATTTTAATGTTTTTATGTATACAGATTGCAAGATGTATAGGTCAAAAAGTATCCCTCCCTCAGTTAGAGATAACATATCAAACCAGTCTGCAGCTGAGTCTTCACACCATCAAGAAGATATTCACCATGAGCATGAGTATCACTTTGATGATGATCATGACTCGCAAAATGATTCTGAGACCGAGCTAATAACAACGGGAAGTGATCACAATGATAGTGAACAATACAAGATAATTGGTAATTTTTGTATTATAATACATTCTCTCTATAACTAGTTTGATATCACATTATTATACTAATTATAAAATTTATGTTTTCAATGTATAGATTCTGAAGGGAGGGTTAGGAAGCAAATATGTGTCATGAGAACCTCACAAGTGTGGTCCCTTGAATGTGGGGAAAAAATTGTGGTCTACTTCAATGCACGTCATCAACCTATTAAGAAAGGTGGCCAAATGTTAAGTAGCTGGTTGGGTAAGGTTGCAAAGAGAGAGAACTTTTGTCCGCTTAATTACATGGATTGGAAAAAGGTCCCTTCTAACTACAAGAAGGACCTTGTTATATTGATTCGGGTAAGTAACAACTTAATAACCATTGATTGCCTCCAATTTTTTTTGTTTTTTTTTTTGTTTTCGTGGTGTTGTACATGCATAATCCCTAACACCAATAATGCTTATTTGACATTGATTTTCTTTCTTTGTGGTAGAGGAAGTTCCATTACCCTATGATTAAGGCGATAGATAAAATTTTGTTGAGGATGATAGGGAAAAAAATGGAGGGACTACTAATATGTGCTTAAAAGGGACCATGTGAGGAACAAAACAAAACAACAAGTTTTGAGCAATGATGTTCCTAAAGGAGTAGATCAAGACCAGTGAAAGCAATTGGTGAACTACTGGTTCTCTGAGTAGAGTGAGGTTGTTTTAAGATAATTATGTTCATTTGGATTCTCATTGTTTCTATTTTTCTAATAATGACTTATTATTCAATTGGTTTATTATTGGTGTAGAAATATTCTACTATAAGGATAGCAACACGTGAAAGACAACAATGTCCTTACACGTCTGATTCAAAGAGTTTTGCTAGAAGACGGGATGAATATGTGAGTTAATTTGCTTCATTCAACCAATCTTTCATTTGAGATCTAGTGTATTGAGTCACAATTTGAACTCTTTTCATAAATGGTAGGAGATGACACATGGGAATGAGCCTGGGCGCGTAGAGGTTTTTACTGAAACTCATAAACGCAAGGATGAGACTTTTATTGATGATATATCACGACAATTTATGGTAAGTTCACTATACATTTGTTGGTTGATCAAAGAAGAAATTTGTATTTATTTGTCATAATTGCCAAATGTTAAGCTGAGTTTACCTTTTACTGTCCATTTCGAAGACAAATGATCAAACCCCAATCATATTAAGGATAAGGAATACATCTCATTATGTAGTTTATAGATCCAATGAATCTCATTTGAAACATAAAAATAAAAACCTTGTAAAAAATATGATAACCAAGACTTTTATCAAATAGATTCAAGCATGTACCTTGATTGTGATATTTTGGGTATAATCCAGTTGATACTCATACTTCTCTTCTAACAGAGATAAGTTTGAAAATATCATATTCATCAGGGTCAAATTGAGGCTCTGAGCTCCCCTTACTTGATCATTTAGTTCTATATTATATATTTTCATCATATCCTAGAAACTGAAGGTGATGCTGAATCAAGAAATTCATGTTTGATTATTGGTGTTTGCGGAAAATGTGGGGAGGGGTACTGTATAAATTAAGCATATTGGGCTCTTGCTTACTGAGAGCGCACATTCTTTGTTATAACCTTTTCAGGGTTTTCAATGATTGTTGGGGTGATTTTCCTTGCAAATAAGTGCAATTATGGTGAAAACAGCATGCTGTATTTTTATGAAAATTTGAAACTGCCATCTAAGTTGGAACTCATTTGAGATTGTCTCTAGAGTTTTCCAGCATTCTTTTAGTTACCAAAAATTGTTAATTTTGATTTCTAAAGATAAAGGAAAACAGAAAGAGATAAACTGTCAACAATGCTTTCCTTTCTTTTTTATTTGGAATTTCCCTTGCAATAATTTTAGCATTAACAAATCAAATTTTACAAGTACTAAACAAACCAGGGTCACACTGAAATGGAGTTATTTGCTATGTTGAGAATAACGGGAAGATTGATTGCTGAACTAGTTATTTTCTTTCCTGTATTTGATGCTTGAACTTGCTACTACAATTTTTAACTCCAATTTCATAGCATTTGACATTCTATTTCTCTTTTTAGAACATATTCGTTTAATTTCAATACCTCATGTCTTTCATTTGATGTAGCCCTCTGAATTTTGAGAATAGTATCGATTTGTCGATGTTAAATTTTGGAAATAAATTGTATGTTGTGTTGTGTGTATTTAGTTCCAATTATTATTTTGTGTTGTATCTTAAATGTGGCAACCTTCTCCATTGAAGTCTTTTATGATGTTTAAATGGAGGACAACACAGTTACTGATGCAACAGAATCTTTCTGTTGATTGTTTCATTGTTTCCATCCGTACCTATGTTGTCCATGAATTATGATCATAAGCTTGCAAGCTCAAAACCATAACTTGAACTGAGTTGTAATTGTTCACTAATCTGTCTTTTTAGGGGGGAGGGGCGATAGATGGCTACCATTATTAGTCAAAGAAACCAAATGATAGCTTGGCCGAATTGGCTATGCCAGATTCTTCCCTTATTTGCTTGATTGAACGACTGGTTGGCATTTTAAGTTGATTTAGGAATGCTACAAGATTCCATAGTTGCAGTAGAAGTGGTTGTATACATTGCATTTAATGAATGATAAAATTGATGGATGTAATGAATACTACAATAAGTTGTGGATGGTGCGGTGCGTGAAACTTGAACCTTAAACTTTAAATCAGACCATAATTGGAACCCTTTAGCTATGTGATTGTTCATTTCTTGTTATGATTTCTCTAATTGGTTCATCGATTGAGATGATGTCAAGATGGAGATTTTCCTTTCCGTTGCTACCCACATCTACCGTCTGTTTAGTTGGTTCTGTTTGCTTGATGATTAATGTGGATGTGGACTTATAATCCTTGCTTTTACCCTACACAACGAGATGTAGACCTGCAACTACAACAATTACACCAAGTACCCTGTCAAAGAATATCAGATTATTAGTTTCCTCATTTTCAGTGTGAATATCATGGTGCTGGTAGCTGTATACATACCTTCCCAGGTACATTTGCTCGGAAAAAATGAAGGAGGACATGATAGCTACAATAACCATGCATAGTGGAGTAAAAGCTGTCACAAATACAGGACCTCTGTCTTTCATTACGACTCCTTGAATGTAATAAGCCAGCCCTAAACAGATTATGCCCTACATGCATGCTTTTACTCGTGACATGGGCTGTTCAATCTCTTCCAAGTAGCATAATTTTTTTTTTTCACTTGAACTTATCTGTTATAAGCTTGAGGAGTTGTGATTCTCCCATTTTTTTTCATTCTTTGTCAAAGTTTTTCCTTTTTCATATTACAAGTATTTTCTTGAATCTGGATATGCTGTTGTCCTGCTCGTGGTGCTAGGCTTTGTTTCTTTGGCATACACTTTTAGGTCATATTTCCTTGGTTGTATAATTGTTGAGTCTTTGTGCCTAAAAGTCGTCTGATTAAGTTTGTTATTTCAAGCGTGAGCGTTGCTTTACGTGACTTACACTAGCGCTTTTAGACAAAGTCACAGTTAGATGGTAGGTTAAGTAGTGCATGTCATGCATACTTATCCCAAAAAAAAAGCAGTGCTTGTCATGCATATTTTTTTATCTTCTTTCCTTAGTGTTTTCCTTGTTTTTCTTCCGTTTAATTTCCTCTTTCCTCTTTCCTCTTAAACTCATTGGCATGTCTGCATACAGGGGTGGAACTAAATTAGAGAGAGTCTTTGTCCTATATCACTTTTTATCTATTTATCTATCAGTTTGTTTGTTTATATCCATTTCATAGAGTAATACATTGCTTAAACAATGTTGGGGTGTCTCAAGTCTCAACCTTGTCAGGAAGCAGTATTGGTCAAAGTCACAAGATCTAGAGTTATATGAATGATGCTATGGCTGTCTTCTCTTATTTGATTTCCGCAATTATGGCTAAAAATTAGTCTGTATTATTGTTTGGATTGTATATTTGTTTTTCTTTTGCAGGAGGTTTTATGGAAAAATAGGAGAAATTCTGCCAGTTTTTCTATAAAATATGATAAGCAACTTTTGTTTTATGTAAATTTTGTTGCAATTAGCTACTCAATATTTGGAGGAGTTTAATCTTTATTGTTTTGTAATTGTAGGTGACAGCTGAAGCTCATGTTGCTGAACTTGTTGCAGCTTCAGGATCCTTTAATGCTAGCAATAATTTAGCAATACAAAATGAAGTCTTCACCGAGCTTATGGGTGAAGAGAGTTTCGGTCGTGTTTGAGGTTAGGGTTTTGGAGTTACACCCTCTACTGTGTTTGGACTTTCAGCTCAAATAAGGAATGATATGGGATACCATGGGGCTTCTGCTGAAGAGATAAATAGTCTGAAAGCACAAATAAAACAAAACAATCAACAGTATGCGCATCAGATTGAACAGTATGTGCATCAGATTGAACAACAGACGCATCATATTCAAGAAATAACAGCTAAGCACGATGATAAAATGAACAGTATGCAATCCCAAATGGATGAGCTGAAGTCGTTACTACAATAATTGGTTAATAGAAGACCTCAAAATTGATGTCAAGTGTGATGGTAACTATGTTTTTTTTTGTACATGAGATGACTTTTGTACTGATTAAAAGAATTTTTATGGATGATGATACATTTTATATATTGAAGAATATTTTAAAATTTTATGGTACATTTTATATATTGAAAAACACTTGAAATTTTATTGTACATTTTATTTATTGAAGGGTTCATTTTATGGTACAATATTAAACCAAAATAATGTGAAAAACACAATTAAAGCACTTATATAGCGACGCTTCTAAGTGCCCTTATATTTTGGAAAAGGGTCGAAATATACCGGCGCTTAGAAGCGCCACTATATAACCAAAATAATGTGAAAAACACACTTATATAGCGGCGCTTCTAAGTGCTGGTATATTTTGGAAAAGGGCTGAAATATATCGGTGCTTAGAAGCGCCATTATATAAGTGCTATATTTCGGTGCTTGCTTAAATAAAGCGCCGGTATTTACGCTCCGACACCACACATACCAACACTTTATCCAGTGCTTGCGAAAAGCGCCGGAAATGGATATTCTGGCACTTTAAAGCACCGCAATATGCAAAAAAAAGCGCCGGCGATAACCTTTTATCTTGTAGTGTTTGGTAGATGTTCATAACAACAGTTTTCCGTTCTGAAAAAAAAGGGTGTGTTTTAGCCACGGAAAATGGCCATTTTCCTTGACACTTTCTCAATAATTTATAAATTCTTAACATATATTTTTTTTCTACATAATATTGAAAAAAATTAATAAACAAGAAAAGTTATATTCCAAATTATGTTGAAAAGATAAAAAAAACAAACAAGTGTTGGTTTTCAAATTATGTTAATAATGTGTAAATTGTTGAGAAAAATGTTAAGAAAAATGAAGGTATATGGAAGGTGTAAAACATTTCCTTTCTTACAACTTAACCGTACTCAATGGTTCTCTGATACCTAGAAACATGTTTTGTAACAAGTTTTCAAATCTGTTTTGAAAAACAAGACCTGTTTTTGAAAACATCTTTTTGATCTTTCATCTTGTTTTTTAAAGCTGTTTTTAGAACAATTTAAGAACATGAGAAAATATTTTAATTCAAAATAGACAGAACATGAGCATATACACTGAAAAGTAGAGAAAAAGTATTCTCTTATTAAAATGCATTACTATTTATAAGGAGAAAAGCAAAACAAAAAAAAAAACAAAAATAAACTAAACATGGTTTTAGGGAAAATATTGATTTGAGAACAGAAAACAAACCAAAATGCTCCACGGACTCTCCTAAAACTTGCTTCTACCACTTGAGGCAGGAAATTGCAATTCTTTTTCCCGGAATTCATTATTCAAGTAATAAATGTTGTATCTTTTCAGGTACATTTCTACCTGAAAAGGGGGTGGGGGTGTGCAGGCTAGAAATGAAAATAAACTAGCTGCAGATATTCCAGTTTAAGATATAGAATTAACACTGGCAATCTATCTTCAACACTGGAATCAAATTTTCTTTTTCCCAAATAGGAAATGAGTCGATAACCCTCCATATTCACATTTCATATTCTGAACGTGCTTCCCACATTCAGAGTTATCTATCTGCAACGAATTATACTAGTTTTGTGCGGATGGGTGCACGTAGTGCCAAGATGCTTGTACACAATTCAATACTTTGAACAACCCAAGGGGACACACTAACCACTGTTGCTTTCTGCTTCCATGCTCTAGCCACATATTCTATCATATATTACTTGGGGAACATTGCTCCTAACATCAAATGAAAACTCAGTTCTAAAATATCAACTAGGACATACGCCCTAGCCCATATAATGAAATTTTATGCTTTAGTTTGCCAGTTACGGAACCTAGATATATGTCGAGCTAAGAGCCAATAGCATATATGCCGAATGGTTGAAGAAACATAGCTATATGACCTTTTTTTTTTCTCTTCTGGTGCTCTTAATTGGAAGGCATAGGCACGTTTGAAACAGAAAAGCAGAACACATTAAAAAATTGTGATTGAAATATACCCCAAGAATCCCTTTATTGCATTCCGCAAAGATGAGACACGTTTGAACCCCTGGATTGTAGCATGGTCTTTTTGGCCTCTAATTCTATCTTTGTCAAGGTCCGCGTGAAATGTCCCTGTAAAGGTAAAATTCGACAACTATAAATAAGTAAAAATCATGAACAATTTCTTCCCCTCCAGTGAAACTTCAAAGGGCATTCACTTAGAATCTATTTGAGTTAAAAAAAAAATCCACTTCTAAAAGAATGAAAAAAAAGATACTAGTGCTGTTAGAAGAATCTGAATAGCCTTTGCTAGATGCTTTTTAAGTGAAGTCAATTCCTCCAAAAGTGAACGTTCCGTTTCACTGTCATTTCCATCACGTTAAGTGCCAATGGGATAAACGTTCTCAGAAGACATTTCGAGGAAAAACAAATGCTGTAACTAAAATATTCTAAAAACACTTGTTCTTTTCTATAGCTATCAAACAAGACATAAAAAACACATTAGTATAACTTAAGTGACTTCATGCTTAGCACCTCTCCAGGTGTCAGCATTTCTGTAGTCTTCCTCCACCAAAATTGGAGATTGGAAAGGCCGAGGATTCTTCGAATCTCATGACTCGTTATGTAAGTGGAGTTTTAGTTTCAATTTGTCCTTAACAATCTCCAACTCAACTCAACTAAGCACCCAAACTAGTTCAGCCCAGCTGTATAAATCCTTTTCCTTCAATTTGGTGTGTCTAAACCTATATCTTCAGTAAAATTTATTGTTTTTCTTTTACTTTATAAAGATCAAATCTCTCTTCAGTAATTCAACCCATTTAATCTTAGGTCACCTTTACCATTTACTTAGATCAAATCACTCTTAAAAACTATTTCATCACTTGGCCTACAATGCACAAGGCCAAATCGGCATCTAAGATGCTATGTTCTCAAGATAAGAATGTCCGAACTAGCAGTCTAATGTTGGATCATAAACTTGATCCATTATGGGAGTCCAAATCCAAACCCAATCAAATTGGAGTCCAAGTTCATAATCAAAGATCCAAAACTACAAGTCTTCTACCTAGAATTTTATAGGTGTGGTAGTTGTGCATGTGAATCATTTGGTAACCTAAAATATTGTTAGAACCACCAAGAAAAATGAGGTGTATGGTTATTGTAATTTTGGATTAGTTTATTTGTGTGGTGTAAGATTGTTCTTAAGTAGTATAAATACCCCTCAGAAGAAGTAAGAGCTTCTAAGTGAGTGAAGAAGCAAAGTCTTATAAGAGTGAGTTCTAGTATCTTGTTTCTTTTGAGTGAGAGTGCTATTGTAATATCTCTTTGAGTTTGAACAAGAGTTGTTTGTGTGAGTGTTTAATTTCCAACAAAGTGGTATCAGAGCTTGAGTTAGAAAGTATACACTATTGCATATCAAATCGAAGGTCTCAACGAGAGAAATCCGACACCGCCAGAATCTCCCCGATCGGAGTTCAGACGCGCCTCCACGAGCCGCCGGAAGATTTCTGCCAGAAAATCGAGTTGAGCTGGGTCAGCCGAGTTGGAGCCGAGTTGACCGAGCTATAAGCCTGTTGACAGAGCCGTCCGAGCCGAGTTGACCGAGCCATCTAAGCTGAGTTGACCTAGCCGTCAAAGTCAACTATTGACCAGGTTAGCGTTGACTTTGACTGTTGACCGAAAGTTGAAAATTTTGACCAGGTCCCTCCCAAAGTTTTTCAACGTTCCGAATCTATCTGCGCAATCAGAATTTCCAAATTCTCAACATATTGAGTGATATGGCAAATGGTGTGGCATCCTTCCAAGTCCTGACGCTCATCAACAACAATTACGACAACTGGAGTATCAAGATGAAGGCTCTTCTTGGCGCGCATGATGTTTGGGATATCGTAGAAAAAGGTTTTAGCGAGCCAGATAACGAAGCTGCGCTGACCACAGCTCAAAAGGATAGTTTGAAAGATGCGAGAAAGAGAGACAAGAAAGCTCTCTACCTCATCTATCAAACATTAGATGATGATGGTTTTGAGAAGATTTCGAGTGCAAGCTTTGCTAAGGAAGCGTGGGAAAAGCTGCAAACCTCTTACAAAGGATCCGACCAAGTGAAGAAGGTCCGCCTCCAAACATTAAGAGGAGAATTCGAATCCTTACACATGAAAGTATCTGAGTCTATTTTAGATTATTTCTCAAGAGTAGTAGCTGTTTCTAATCAATTAAAAAGAAATGGTGAAAAGTTAGAGAATGTGAGGATAATAGAGAAGATATTCCGTTCGTTGGATTCCAAATTTGAGCACATCGTCGTGACGATTGAAGAAACTAAAGACTTGGATGAAATAACGATCGAGCAACTCCAAGGATCATTACAAGCATACAAAGAGAAGCATAAGAAGAAGCAAGGGTTTACTGATCAACTCCTCAAGCTGCAATTCAAAGATATGCATGAAAGCCAAGGAAATGATAGAAACCAACGTGGCCGAGGCAGAGGTAGAGGCCTTGGACGAGGAGGAAATCGCGGTCGTGGGCGAGGTTGGAATTACAACAACAACAATTCCAACAATAACTACGAGAAAGCAGAAAGCTCAACACGAGGCCGTGGAAGAGGCAATCTGAACTCAAGGAATGACAAATTTCTAGTTCGATGCTATAATTGTCAGAAGTTTGGGCATTATGCTTCAGAATGTAGAGCTCTTAACAACAGAATTGAGGAGAAGCCTAACTACGTGGAGGAAAAGACCGATGATAAAGAAACTCTTCTTCTAGCACGAAAAGAGACTGATGGTGTCCAAGAAAAATCCTGGTATCTTGACAGTGGTGCAAGCAATCACATGTGTGGAAGGAAAGACACGTTTGTGGAGCTGGACGAGTCAGTAAGTGGAAATGTCTCATTCGGCGATGATTCCACAATAGCAGTAAAAGGGAGAGGTAGCATTCTTATCTGTTTGAAAGACGGGAGACATTAGTTTATTTCTAATGTCTACTATGTGCCCAATATGAAAAGTAACATCTTGAGTTTAGGACAACTGTTAGAGAAAGGTTATGATATTCATATGAAGGATTATAATCTTTCTATAAAAGATGATAAGAATAACTTCATTGCTAAAGTACTGATGTCAAAGAATAAAATGTTCCTGATCAGCATACAAAACGATGTTGCAAAGTGCCTGAAAGCTTGCTACAAAGATGCATCATGGCTATGGCATCTTCGTTTTGGGCATCTCAATTTCGGAGGTCTAGAACTACTATCCAAGAAGGAGATGGTGAAGGGATTATCTCGCATCAACCATCCTGACCAGCTTTGTGAAGGGTGTCTAGTCGGGAAGCAATTCAGAAAAAGCTTTCCAAAGGAGTTAGACTCAAGAGCCAAGAAGCTACTCGAGCTCATCCATACCGATGTGTGCGGTCCGATCAAACCAAGCTCTCTCGATAACAATAACTATTTTCTTCTCTTCATTGATGATTTTTCAAGAAAAACATGGGTATATTTCTTGAAACAGAAGTCAGAAGTTTTCGAAGTCTTCAAAAAGTTCAAAGCTGCAGTGGAGAGAGAAAGTGGTAGAAAGATCAAAGCTATGAGATCCGACCGAGGAGGAGAATTTACTTCTAGGGAGTTTCAAGAGTTCTGCGAAGCAAATGGAATTCATCGACCAATGACAGTTCCTAGATCCCCTCAACAAAACGGCGTAGCAGAAAGAAAGAACCGAACTATCCTCAACATAGCTCGGAGTATGCTCAAAAGCAAGAAACTACCCAAGGAGTTTTGGGCCGAAGCAGTGGCATGTGCGGTATACTTATCCAACAGATCTCCAACAAGAAGTGTTTGGGGAAAGACACCGTAAGAAGCATGGAGTGGAAGAAAACCCGGCATCTCCCACCTAAGATTTTTTGGAAGCATAGCCCATGTTCATGTTCCAGACGAGAAAACAACAAAGCTTGATGATAAAAGCGAGAGTTTTATTTTCATCGGCTATGATGCAAATTCAAAGGGCTACAAGCTGTACAATTCGAACAATAAGAAGGTTGTGATTAGCAGAGATGTGGTGTTTGACGAAGAAGGACTATGGGATTTTGGATCTCATATAGATGACTTTAATTTCTCTCCTCCATTTGAAGATGAGCTGACACAAATAGAACAGCCTGGAGAAGCCCAACAAGAGCCAACAACTCCATCTACTTCACCAACATCAACTACCCACGGAGACGAGTCACCTTCATCATCTTCAAATGGGAGTCAAAGTAAAAGAGACGTGCAATGAACAAGAAGCCTTCGAGATCTCTATGAAGTGACTGAACGACAAGATAATCTTACATTATTTTGTCTATTTGCTGATTATGAACAAATGAGCTATCAAGAAGCTGCAAAAGAGAGGAAGTTGAGAGACGCGATGAATGAAGAAATCAAGGCTATCGAGAAGAATGACACATGGGAACTCATTTCACTTCCCAAAGGGCACAAGGCGATAGGTGTCAAATGGGTCTACAAAACAAAACGAAATGCTAAGGGAGAGATTGAAAGACACAAGGCGAGGCTTGTTGCAAAAGGCTACAGTCAAAAAGCTGGAATTGACTACGATGAGGTATTCGCCCCTGTTGCTCGGTTGGAGACTGTTAGACTAATTATTTCCATGGCAGCTCAAAACAAGTGGAAGATACAACAAATGGATGTAAAGTCTGCCTTCCTAAATGGAGTTCTTGAAGAGGAAGTCTATATTCAGCAACCATCAGGCTACGAAGTCAAAGGCCACGAAGACAACGTGTTGAAGTTGAAGAAGGCTCTATACGGGTTAAAACAAGCACCAAGGGTATGGAATAGCCGAATCGACAAGTACTTCCAAGAGAATGACTTCAACAAATGTCCCTACGAGCATGTTCTATATATCAAGATCAAAGATGGAGATATTTTGATCGTGTGCCTCTATGTGGATGATTTGATCTTCACCGGAAGCAACCCAAGAATGTTCAATGAATTTAAGGAAGTGATGACGAAGGAATTCGAGATGACAGACATGGGGCTTATGGTGTACTACCTTGGCATTGAAGTTAAGCAACAAAAGGATGGAATTTTCATTTCACAGGAAAGCTATGCAAAAGAGATCCTGAAGAAGTTCAAGATGGAGAACTGTAACCTGATAAGCACGCCGATGGAATACGGAGTCAAGATATCCAAACATGAAGAAGGCGAAAGTGTAGATCCAACATTTTTTAAAAGTTTGGTGGGAAGTCTATGCTACCTAACTTGCACGAGGCCCGATATTCTTCACGCAGTTGGATTGGTTAGTCGCTACATGGAATCTCCAACAACCACCCATTTTAAAGCCGCAAAGAGAATTCTTCGCTATCTAAAAGGTACAATTGACTTTTGCTTATTCTATTCAGTTTCTAACGATTACAAGCTTGTTGGATATAGCGATAGTGATTGGGGTGGAGACATAGATAATCGAAGGAGCACTACTGGATTCGTATTTTTCATGGGAGATACTGCTTTCACATGGATGTCAAAGAAACAACCGATTGTCACATTGTCCACTTGTGAAGCAGAATATGTTGCTGCTACCTCATGCGTTTGTCATGGAATTTGGCTTAGAAATGTATTGAAGGAGATAGGCTTGATACAAGAAAAGCCGACCAAGGTTTGTGTCGACAACAAGTCAGCCATTGCCTTAGCAAAGAATCCAGTATTCTATGATCGAAGTAAGCACATCGATATTCGCTACCACTATATAAGGGAGTGTGTTGCAAGAAAGGATGTACAAGTTGAATATGTGAGGTTACAAGATCAAGTTGCTGATATTTTTACCAAGCCACTGACAAGCGAAGACTTCATAAGATTAAGGAACTTACTAAGGGTCACAAGATCAAGTTTAAGGGGGGGTGTTGGATCATAAACTTGATCCATTATGGGAGCCCAAATCTAAACCCAATCAAATTGGAGTCCAAGTTCATAATCAAAGATCCAAAACTACAAGTCTTCTACCTAGAATTTTATAGGTGTGGTAGTTGTGCATGTGAATCATTTGGTAACCTAAAATATTATTAGAACCACCAAGAAAAATGAGGTGTATGGTTATTGTAATTTTGGATTAGTTTATTTGTGTAATGTAGGATTGTTCTTAAGTAGTATAAATACCCCTCCCCATTTTGGTTTAATCATCAAGAAGAAGTAAGAGCTTCTAAGTGAGTGAAGAAGCAAAGTCTTATAAGAGTGAGTTCTAGTATCTTGTTTCTTTTGAGTGAGAGTACTCTTGTAATATCTCTTTGAGTTTGAATAAGAGTTGTTTGTGTGAGTGTTTAATTTCCAACATCTAATATATCACGTTTGACCATTAAGAGAACAACCAATATATAACACATGGCCCTCAATCCAGACTACCTAATGCTGCACAGATTTGAATCAGAAGGATACCAAGCTTCCACAAAGCAATGACCCTACTTGTTTTATTACTGCAAATTAGCCGTATAACTTAGTAGCAAGAATCCCATCAATATGAAGGTAGTTATTTGGAGAATCAAACCATCCTATTGTTTGGTTGATTTGTCAAACCTAAAGGTATGGCTGACAATACAAACTTTAATAACAAAAAATAGCTAATGAAGCACGTCAACTGCAAACAATGGCTCTAATTCACCATTGATAACTAGTTTGTCAGCAAGAAGTCATCCACAAAATATCTTAAGGGTTAGTCTCTAACAAAAACTGTAAATTTATTATCCAAAATTTAAGAACAATAGAAAAAAAGACCGTAGATGTTCAAAAAAAAAAAAAAAAAAAAAAAAAAAAGAGGCAAAGCCGCAAATAAGATTAAGCATCATTTTCCCATAATTGGTTTACAATATATATAATAATTCAATGATTGATATATGAAGCATAATGGTCCTAAGATAGTTCTGCCGGTCCAAAGTATTTTGAAAGTCAAAATTTACCGCAACTTAACGTAGTCATGTTTTGGTTGGCACATTATCCTTTGGCCTATGGAAAGTCATGAAGTTTACACTGCATCTTACAGGGAAAATTTTTCACTACAGTTTGGCAAGCAAGGCATAAGCTCAACATAATCTTCGCTAGATTGTCAAAACCGGGATTTTAACAGTCAACCCACCCTAAAGAACACCCTAAAAGTCTTTTCCAAGCTCTGATGTCTAACTTCTTCGATTTAGGATTAATAAATTCAAACTTGATGACAAGGTTAGCAAGATACCAGTTGTACAGTAAATAAATATAGATACAAATGCCTACTAGATACTCAAACTTCTAGTAAAGTAATAGGAGACAAACCTAATATATTTTGGGATCAGAACATTCACAACAAAGTGACAGTCACCTCGAACAGAAGGTTTATTAATGTCTGGAACTCCCATGTGTGACAATTTTACAACATCTCCAGGCTGAATTCCAGAAGGAATTTGAAGATCTCTCATACCTTCAACAGTTTCTACCTGAAGTTATTTTAAGATTTCTATGTCAAACAGATTATAAGTAACTTTAAGGGAATGCAAATTTATTGACCATGGTTCTCTGAAAATAAAACAGATTAGTGTTTATTAACCCCACCCCACATTTCTACAATTAGAGAAAAGTAGAAGATGAGTAAACAACAAGCACTCATGCTACAGCTAATATAGAGTATCCAAGAAATCAAACTTGAGCGAAAAGGCACACGCAAGAAATAAATCAAAATGAAAAATGAAAAAAAAAGAAGGTATAACAACAAACGTATTGTCTCACTGATACAAAAAGTAAAGCCATGTTTACTTTTCTACTCATGTTGCCTTCTTAATGTCAACTAGTAGAAATTTGTAGAGTTAAAAATTATTTTTCCCTTTTCTTATAATGCTGGGAATAGAGACCTCCATTGCGGAGGCCGTTACCATCATGCCAAAGGCCTAATCACAAGTAGTAATAGAAGTTGCTTTGTAACAAGCAACCCATTTTGATGATCCGATTGGGTGAGGTGTGTTGATGCCAAGAAACAGTTGGTGTTGACGTGGCCTGGGAGCTGACGCGACCTTGGTGGGGACGTGGGCTAGGTGAGAATGTGGCCTGGCCCTGCACAAGTAACAGAGGGAACTAAAGGCCCTCGGAAGGAGAGGAGGGGGAGACCTCCGAGGGCGCTCCGATGCTTAAGTTAGCAACGATTCAAAGGAGAAGTCGAGGGCTCAAGAGAAGCCGATGACCTAAGTATATCAAGTATAAGTGTAGGCGTGTATGAATCATATGGTGAGGTCCATACCTTAGCCCATTTATAGGCGTCTGCTAGTAGGGTGGTTATGATAGCGGGCTCGGGCAAGAGTGCGACTGTAGGGTAGTGGCAGGGTGGCTGTCAGTCTGCAGGATGGCTGATAGCTTTGTAGGGTGGCTGGCGACAGTAGGGCGGCTGGCAATGGTAGGGCGGTCGTAGGGGAGGTCCAGTCGTAGGTTTGCTGGGTCGTCCTTTACGGGCCTAGAGACTTCGTTGGGCCGGAGAATATATGGATCGCTTGCCCGGCCTGGGGAGGTCACTGGATCTGTTGAGACTTTTGGAGCACACAGCTGGGTTTGGGGCTTGTTTGGGCCGGAGCCAGCTGGGCTTATATAGGCGGCTTGGGGAGGTCACTGGATCTGTTGAGTCTTTTGGAGCACACAGTTGGGTTTGGGGCTTGTTTGGGCCGGAGCCAGCTGGGCTTATATGGGTTGCTCGTTGGGCTTGAATACTTGGAGTATTCTGGGCCATATCACAGGCCCCCCACTTCCTTGAGTATGTTTGTATGCTTAAGGAAATACTTTGAGGGACAGACTTAAAAGGGAGCTGAAGAGCTTTACTTGGTTACGGGAGCTGGACCGTCGTTCTTGGGAGGTGAAGGGTCGTCTGGAGAGCAGAACAGTTTCTATAATTTGTAGAATCAAACCTGCTTTAACTAGCTACTCTTGAAAGTAGCGCCATTGCCTTCGAAAGGTGAAAAGTTTCCTGGAGAAACGAAGAGTCTCCTCGAAACCGTATTTAATTTGTATCGCTGTGTTTTCTGGTCTTATAAGTAGGGGTCTCTAACACCTTTGGTTTTAAGCAGAAACGAGTTCAGTTTTTGAAGAGCTTGAGAGGGAGATATCACTTTCTGGTAGTGGAAACATTGGTTTGGGTAATACCGAGGGTAATGATCTCAGAGAGAGAGGAGTCATCACTCTCTTGAGGGTTCTATGGAAGCCAAAGAGGAAGCCGAGGTTACCCTGGAGAAGGATTGTGGCTCGACGACCATGGTCTTCTCCCTAATTTCAAACAAAGGTCAGGACCTCTTTTAGATTCAGAGTGGAGGCAAGGACCTCTTTCAGATTCTGAGTGGGAGCTGGGGGGTTCCTTGTGCCGAGACCTTCTTCGTTTCAAGGAATGGAAGAAGGGGGACACAACCAACCCCAAAAGAGTACCGTGGATTAATTTAAAATCCAGGGGGCTGTGTCTCTGGATGGTGGGCTCCTCGATCCCTTGAGTATATAGGAACGAAAGAAGAAGAGGGGTTGAGGAGGACACCCGGGGCTTGGGGCTGCACCTGTCAGGTAAGCGCTTTCAGTCTTAGGCTAATGCTAGGAGCTTTTCAGGATTGTACCAAGAGCTTTTTAGCCTGAAGAGGGCGCGGGAGTTTGTAACCGGCACTGCCTGAGGAGCCTGGCTTTTTATCATTTTCCTTGTACTTCGAGGCCGTTAGGGCCATATTTAGTTTGTACTTTGAGGTCGTTAGTTGTAATTCTCTGAATAAAATATCTTTTCTTTCAATCTTTGCTTTGCGTGATGTCCTTGCCTTTCATACTTGAGTTGATAAAACAAACTTGATTCTGGGCCCAAGGCCGAACGTTAGTAACGTAGATTAGTCCCTTGGACTTTTTGGATCGTCTGGTTGAGCGATAGACAAGGCTCAAACTTTTGGAGAATCGTGCCGAGCGATAGACAAGGCTCGAACTTTTGGAGAATCGTTGGAGAATCGTACCGAGCGATAGAAAAGGCTCGGACTTTATGGAGGGTCGTTGGAGAATCATGCCGAGCGATAGACAAGGCTCGGACTTTTGGAGGGCCGTTGGAGAATCGTGCCGAGCGATAGACAAGGCTCGGACTTTTGGTGGGCCGTTAGAGAATCGTGCCGAGCGATAGATAAGGCTCGGACTTTTGGAAAACCGTTGGAGAATCATGCCGAGCGATAGACAAGGCTCGAACTTTTGGAGAATCGATCGAGCGTTGACAAGGCTCGGATTTTTGGAGATTCGACCGAGCGTTGACAAGGCTCGGATTTTTAAAGATTCGACTGAGCATTCACAAGGCTCGAATTTTTTGGAGATTTGACTGAGCGTTGACAAGGCTCGGATTTTGGAGATTTGACCGAGTGTTGACAAGGCTCGGATTTTTGGAGATTCGACCGAGCGTTTATAAGGCTCGGATTTTTGGAGATTCGACCGAGCGTTGACAAGGCTCAGATTTTTGGAGATTTGACCGAGCGTTGACAAGGCTCGGATTTTTGGAGAAACCCTGGAGAACATGGTCGAGCGATAGACAAGGCTTGGACTTTTGGAGACTCCTTGGCCGAGCGTATGCAGAGCAGATCATACGCTCAGACCTTGGAGATCTTGGCTGTCGCTCAGCCCTGGAGATGCTTGGCCGTGCGCACTATTGCGCACTGATGCTCGGCCTGTGTGCACAAGTGTGCACTGAAGTTGGGACGAGGCCGAGCGTATGAACAGATGTATCAACTCCCGGATTTGAGTGTGCGCGCTATTGCTTGCCCGTGCGCACTGTTGCACACTGAAGCTTGGACTGCGTGCACTAAAGTTCGAACGAGGCTCGGACATGGCCGAGCGTATGAGCACATGTGCACACACTCGGACTTTTGGTGTGCGCACGCTCTCCTGGCTGTGCGCAATGTTGCGCATTGATGCAGGGACTGTGTGCACTATGGCGCTCGGTCGTGCACACTTAGTAACCGTTCGGACAAGGGCGTGTGCACTATGGCATTCGGCCTTAAGTGTGCACGTGATTGCTTGGCCATGCGCACTGTTGCATAGTGAAGCTTAGACTGTGTGCACTAGTGTGCACTAAAGTTTGGACGAGGCTCGGACTTGGCCGAGTATATGAGCACATGTGCACACACTCAGACTTTTGGTGTGCGCACGCTCTCCTGGCTGCGCACTGAAGCTGGGGTTGTGTGCACTAATGTGCACTATGGCGCTCGGCCGTGCATACTTAGTAACCGCTCGGACAGGGGCGTGTGCACTATGGCACTCGGTCGTGCACACTTAATAACCATTCGGACAGGGGCGTGTGCACTATGGCGCTCGGTCGTGCACACTTAGTAACCGTTCAGACAAGGGCGTGTGCACTATGGCGCTCGGCCGTGCACACTCAGTAACCGTTCGGACAGGGGCGTGTGCACTATGGCGCTCGGCTGTGCACACTTAGTAACCGTTCGGACAGGGGCGTGTGAACTATGGTGCTCGGTCGTGCATATTCAGTAACCGTTCGGACAGGGGCGTCCGTTCGGACAGGGGTGTATGCACTATGGCGCTCGGCCGTGCACACTTAGTAACCGTTCGGACAGGGGCGTGTGCACTATGGCGCTCAGCTGTGCACACTTAGTAACCGTTCAGACAGGGACGTGTGCACTATGGCGCTCGGTCGTGCACACTTAGCAACCATTCAGACAGGGGCGTGTGCACTATGGCGCTCGACTGTGCACACTTAGCAACCGTTGGCGTGGTAGAGGGCAATGCCGAGGTCGAGGCTGAGACTGAGGCCGAGACCGATGGGGCGAGGGTGATGCCGAGGCCGGGGCGAGGGGGATGCCGTGGTCGAGGCCGAGATGAGCGTTAAGCAAGGCTCGGACTTTGAAGGAGATTTGGCCGAGTGTATACAACGCAGTTCATACGCTCGGACTCTGGGCGAGGTCGAGGCCGAGGCCGAGGCGATGCTGGGGCGAGGGCGAAGCCGAGGCAGAGGCTGAGACTAAGGCCGAGGCCGACGGGGCGAGGGCGATGCCGAGATGAGCGTTAAGCAAGGCTCAGACTTTGAAGGAGATTTGGCCGAGCGTATACAACGCAGTTCATACGCTCGGACTCTGGGCGAGGTCGAGGCCGAGGTCGGGGACCGAGGCCGAGGCGAGGTCGATGCTGATATGAGTGTTAAGCAAGGCTCGGACTTTGGAGGAGATTTGGCCGAGCGTATACAACGCAGTTCATACGCTCGGACTTTGGGCGAGGTCGAGGTCGAGGCCGAGGCTGGTGCTTGGCGGAGGCTGAGACCGAGGCCGAGGTGAGGGCGATGCCGAGATGAGCGTTAAGCAAGGCTCAGACTTTGAAGGAGATTTGGCCGAGCGTATACAACGCAGTTCATACGCTCAGACTTTGGGCAAGGTTGAGGCCGAGGCTGAGGCTAGGCCAAGGTTGAGATCGAGGCTGGGGCGAGGGCGAGGCTGAGACCGAGGCCGAGGCGAGGGCGATGCCGAGATGAGCGTTAAGCAAGGCTCGGACTTTGGAGGAGATTTGGCCGAGCGTATACAAAGCAGTTCATACGCTCGGACTTTGGGCGAGGTCGAGGCCGAGGCCGAGGCTGAGGCTGGGGTGAGGCCGAGGCTGAGACCGAGGCCGAGGCCGGGGCCGGGGCCGGGGCGAGGGCGATGCCGAGATGAGCGTTAAGCAAGGCTCGGACTTTGGAGGAGATTTGGCCGAGCATATACAACGTAGTTCATACGCTCAGACTTTGGGCAAGGTTGAGACCAAGGCCGAGGCTAGGCCAAGGCTAAGACCGAGGCCGAGGCGAGGGCATGGCTGAGATCGAGGCCGGGGCGAGGGCGATGCCGATATGAGCGTTAAGTAAGGCTCGGACTTTGGAGGAGATTTGGCTGGGCGTATACAACGCAGTTCATATGCTGGGACTTTGGGCGAGGTCGAGGTCGAGGCCGGGGCTAGGCCAAGGCTAAGACCGAGGCCGAGGCCGAGGCGAGGGCATGGCTGAGATCGAGGCCGGGGCGAGGGCGATGCCGAGGCCGAGATGAGGGCGAGGTCGATGCCGAGGCCGAGGCCGAAGGTGTGAGCACACTTGGAAACGCTCGGCCGTGCACTCTAGACTTCAAAGTGTGCAGCATGGGGTCGGACGGCTTGGCATTACAACAGATGAGTTCTTTAGATTTCTTCGCTTTTATTGTAGCGAGAGATTGTGGTTTCCCACGGATGGCGCCAATCTGCTGATGCCAAGAAACAGTTGGTGCTGACGTGGCCTAAGTGAGGACGTGGCCTGGGAGCTGACTCGACCTTGGTGGGGACGTGGGCTAGGTGAGAACGTGGCCTGGCCCTGCACAAGTAACAGAGGGAACTAAAGGCCCTCGGAAGGAGAGGAGGGGGAGACCTCCGAGGGCGCCCCGATGCTTAAGTTAGCAACGATTCAAAGGAGAAGCCGAGGGCTCAAGAGAAGCCGATGGCCTAAGTATATCAATTATAAGTTCAGGCGTGTATGAATCATATGGTGAGGTCCATACCTTGGCCCATTTATAGGCGTCTGCTAGTAGGGTGGTTATGATAGCGGGCTCGGGCAAGAGTGCGACTGTAGGGTAGCTGCAGGGTGGCTATCAGTCTGCAGGGTGGTTGATAGCTTTGTAGGGTGGCTGGCGACAGTAGGGCGGCTGGCAATGGTAGGGCGGTCGTAGGGGAGGTCCAGTCGTAGGTTTGCTGGGTCGTCCTTTACGGGCCTAGAGACTTCGTTGGGCCGGAGAATATATGGATCGCTTGCCCGGCCTAGGGAGGTCACTGGATCTGTTGAGTCTTTTGAAGCAGACAGATGGGTTTGGGGCTTGTTTGGGCCGGAGCCAGCTGGGCTTATATAGGCGGCCTGGGGAGGTCACTGGATCTGTTGAGTCTTTTGGAGCACACAGCTGGGTTTGGGGCTTGTTTGGGCCGGAGCCAGCTGGGCTTATATGGGCCGCTCGTTGGGCTTGAATACTTGGAGTATTCTGGGCCATATCAAGGTGACTTCAATTTTTTATGTTCATATTACAGGAGTTCTACTTATCAATATCCCAGAAAGATCATTATTTTGAAAAGTTTCCAACCACAGCATTATTTTATTTTCATGTAAATCGTGTTCTACAAGTTCCAATAGTGTGATAGTATTGGGTTCTAGTAGAACTTACTACGGTGACGTGAGGTCGGGTCTGATGTGTTGATCTTTAACCTTTTCTTCAACTTTGCCTTCATTACATACAAATTTTGTCCTAAATCGATCAGAACTTTATGCAGAAAGGACTTTGTTCATCTATATAAGGAGTTTCGCTATATTAATAGGCATTCCCGTGGGACAATAAGTTGATTGCATTCTAATATACCAGACCTTAAAAGATGCCCTTGCAAACTGCAATGCAAAAAATACAGTGCACACGAGGCAGGATGAGTGAAAACCCTACCTTCATCCTAATACGGTAAGGGCTAGGTTTGAACCCTATGACAACCCCCGGGGGTGCAGCAGTCATACCTCTTTTACTAGTGTTCCAACCCTGTCGAATTGAAGCAAGGTTGACTATGGCACCAGTTTGGCCTTGCCCATTGCCATCCCAACATATTGGAATCTTTATCTACCTAAAGAAGTATAAACCAATGACTAGCATTTTAAAGCCCTTCTGTCTAGCTCAATGTCATTGGGATTTCACAATAATATTTCAATGTCAAGCATTTTTGTTGGAGTCCAAGGCCCAGGAGAAAATGAAATGGCATTATTAACATGTGCATGTGTGTATAACCTTGGAAATCGTATACAACTGGAACAATTCATAGAATATAAATGCATGTAGGTATATCATATCCAACCATTCATTGGGAAAGGCTTAATAAATAACTATAGATTATCACATAATCACACGCATAAACATAAAAGCATGCACGTAAGAAATTGGTTATTTTCTATAAGAAACAAATTTAAGATATAACAAGGTCTGCCTAGGCAGAACATTATAAAGCAGGAAATGAATTACATCAAATGGACCTGTTAAAGACAATAAAGTACAAAACATTAAGGACTATGAAGATTGAATTCATAAAACATTGAGAGATTACCTTCATTATTGTCCCTAGTATTGCCTCACTATAATCAACATCGATATTTGAGTACAAATTGAGGCCATCCCTCCAAATTCCACGCTTTTTGATGGAGGTTAAAGTGTGGAAAGTGGAAGAAGAAGAAGAATTTGTGGAAAGAGTTGGGAGTTTGTGAAGGGAAAGGGGTCTTGTTTCGAGTACAATAGAACTCTTAAAAGGTTTTCTTCATTAGCTCCCTCAATGATTACAAAAGAAGCCTATTTATAAGGCTGCAATAGCCAGTACATCAGATACAACCAACCAACAGAATTATAACTACTTCCTAATTGTTTTTCTAACTAACTGCAGCTGTCTTCTAACTGACTTCTAACCACTTTAACTGTCTCCTTTCAGTTCCTTCTTAGAGTCTCTTCCTTCCTTCCTTAGCCTACTTTTCTTCTCTTTTTTCTTTCCTTCCGGATTGTTTCCAGTGCACTGTTCACACTTACTGCCAGTGCACTGTTCACCTTTACTACCAGTGCATTGTTCACCCTACTGTCCTTCACATACAGTAATCTGTCTAGACCTTGTTGTCTTAGCTAAGGTAGCCCTGTCCATTAGCCTTTTTCTTGTAACAATGCCTCCTTTATAGGGAAGCACCTTGTCCTCAAGGTGTAGATGAGGTAAAGGAAACTGAATAGTGTTGGCATTCTCCCAGGAAGCCTCCTCTAGTGGCAATTTATCCCACTGAATGAGATATTGTTTGATCCATTGGCCCTGCTTCCATACTTAACGTTCTCCTAAGATAGGAGTTTGTTTAAAAATTGGAGAAGAGGTGGTACACTCTTTTGGTAGCTCTAAAGGTGTGATGGATGACCCTCTAAATAAGAGAGATGTGGAATATATAAGGTGTAGTTTGCAGTCAGCTGGTAGTTGGAGTATGTAGGCCACCAGTCCTATTCTTTCCAGAATTTTAAATGGGCCAAAAATCTCTTACTGAGCTTGTGAGAGGATCTAGAAACAGCCGAGTGTTGCCTATATGGCTGAAGCTTAAGGAGGACCCAATCACCTATTTTAAATCATTTCAGTTTTGTGTCTGTTAGAATTTTGCTTCATCCTGTGCTGGGCTTTGAGTAAGTGATCCTTCACTTGAGTCAGAATGGTGTCTCTAGTGCTGAGTGTATGTTCCACAGCTCCATTAGAGGAAAACCCTTTAATGTAGGTAGGTAAATTTGGAGGGAATCTTCCATAGACTAGATGGATTAGAGATGTACCGAGGGAGGAGTGTAAGCTTGTGTTGTAATGATACTCAGCACAGGCTAAGTAAGTAGACCAAAGCTGGGGTTGATCAGAAGTAAATGCTCTCAGATACTACTCTAAACATTTGTTGAGATTTTCTGTCTGGTCATCAGTCGGTTGATAGTAGGAGGTGCTCATTTTGAGGTTAGATCCTTGAATTTTGAAGAGGTTGCCAAAATCGGTTGGTGAAAAGAGGATCCCTATCACTGATTATAGATTTAGGGATCCCAAGAAGTTTGAAGACAATGGTTAGGAAAAACTGGGCTACTTTGGTTGCAGTGAAATGGGTTTTAAGAGGGGAAAAGTGAGCATACTTGCTGAGTCTATCCATAATGACCAAGATTGCAATAAAGCCATATGAGGATGGAAGGTGTGTAATGAAATCCATGGCAATCTCCTCCCATATTTGTTCAGGGACTGGGAGTGGTTGCAACAAGCCATAGGGTTTAGTGTTAAATGGCTTTACATGTAGGGCAATGGGAGATAAAGTGTATCACATCCTGCTTCATGCCTTTCCAATGGAAACTCTCTTTGAGCCTAGAAAATTTTCATTCAATGCCAGTATGGCCACCCGTGGGAGTAGTGTGGCATTCACCAAGGAAGATTTCTTTCAAGGAAGAATCTGGTCCCAAAAAGAATCTGCCTTTGTAGTATAGGATTCCATCTTTGACTGACCAGGCTTGATAGTGCAAAGGATCAGTAATGCACTTATTTTGTAGAGTCTGAACGGTACGATTAACTGAGTGTTCCTTCTTGAGGTCATCCAGAAATTGAAACTGTGGAATGGAGAGGGCTAAACATGTGTGCACTTCTGATTCCAGGAGAAGTCCGGAGAGAGCATCCACTACCTTGTTGGTGGGTCCAGGATTATGCAATATCTTGTAGGAAAAGCCTAGCAGTTTGGTGAGGCAGTGCTGTTGCGGGGTTTAGATGGTCTGATCCATAAGATATTTAAGGATTTTATGATCAGTTTTAATAAAGAGTGTGGTATCAAGGAGATATTGTCTCCATTTCTTAACAGCAGCAGTGATAGCATATAACTCACTAATGTAAGCATATTGAGACTGCATTCCAGGGCCCATTTTCTTATTGAAAAATGCTATAGGGTGAGGTGGTTGTAACAGGATAACACCAATACCAAAACCACTAACATCTACCTCCAATGTGAATAGTTTACTGAAGTTAGGAAGACTGAGCACTTGAGTAGAAGTCATGGCAGTTTTGAGTTGCTCAAATATTGTTTGAGCTACAATGGACTAGTGAAAGGCTTCTTTCTTTAGTACGTTTGTCAAGGGGCTAGCAATACTAGCATAGTTCCTAACAAATCTTCTGTAGTATCCTGTTAAACCCAAGAATCCTCTCAACTATTTTGGTATAGTGGGAGTAGGCCACTCAAGCATGGCTTGAATTTTAGACCGGTCAGACTCAATCCCTCTAGCACTAATGATGTGCCCTAAGTAATCAATGGATTTCTTAGCAAACTACCACTTGCTCATCTTTGCAAAAATGGTGTTGTGTTGAAAGCACTGCAAAACCTCCCTCAGATGGCCTATGTGATCAGAAATGGTTTTGTTGTACACTAGTATATCATCAAAGAAGATAATGACAAATCCTCTTAGGAAAGGGGTAAAAGGCTGGTTCATTGTGGCTTGGAATGTCGCAAAGGAATTTGTGAGTCCAAAAGGCATCACTCTGAATTCATAATGGCTTTGGTGTTTTAATGGCTATTTTATGAATGTCTTCTGTGCGCATTCTTATCAGGTGATACCCAGCTCTGAGGTCCAACTTAGAATAGACTATAGCACCATGTAATTCATCCATGAATTCATCCACAATAGGTATTGGGAATTTGTCTTTGATAGTTAGAGCATTTAGAGCTCTATAATCCACACAAAACCTCCAACTTCCATATTTCTTTTTAACTAGAAGCATAAGGGAACTGTAAGGACTAGTGCTTGGTTGGATAATGCCTTCTGTAGGCATGATACTGACCAATTTTTCTATTTTAACTTTTTGGTAATGAAGATATTTGTATGGTTTCACATTGTCTTACAGTTGATTCAAGATTGATCTTGTGGTCATTAGGTCTAAGAGGAGGTAATGTACTAGGTGTGGCAAAGACTGGACTGAATTCCTGTAGGAGGGCTAATATTTCTGGAGTGTGTGGGGAAGAGTCAATGGGTTCTTTAGGTGTGTTATCATGCAGAGACATTAAAAGAAAGCAAGAATGTACACTATCATGCTTAGATAGTTTAGTAAGGGAACTACAGGAAATATGTTGAGTTGTTACCTCATGTTGTCCCGGTAGTTGTACTTTGTGTCTATTGCAACAAAAATCCATGGTGAGAATATTGTAGTCAGTAGTGATAGGGCCTAATTCCTGCAGCTATTGCATACCCAAAATGACATTTGCTCCTTACAATACTATGACATAGAAGTCAGTTGTACAAGTGTAATTCTGTACTGAAAGTTTTGTTTTCTGAAAAAGTCCTAAACAAGAGAGGTGCTCCCCATTGCCAACTTGGACTTGAAAATGGGAGGAAGGAGTGATAGGAAAATCAAGAAAAATAGCCATCCTTTCTTGAATGAAAATATATGTGCTCGCCCCCATCAATTAGGATGTGAACATGATGGTTTTTTATTGAGTCTTGAAGCCAGATTGTTTTTGGTGTCTTTTAACCAAACAAAGCATGAAGGGAGATCCTTGGGACCTAGTCTTCCTCAGAGGTGGCAAATGGGTTAAAAAGTTTTGGTTCTTTAACTCCTTTGTCATTCTTAGACCTTAAGCCATTTGACATTGTTATAAGAATAATGAAAGCACTTGTTGATGGAGGTTAAAGTGTGGACAGTGGAAGAAGAAGAAGAAGAATTTAGGTAAAGAGTTAGGAGTTTGTGAAGGGAAAGGGGTCTTGTTTCAAGTACAAGAGAACTCCTAAAAAGTTTTCTTCATTAACTCCATCAATAATTATAAAATAAGCCTATTTATAAGGCTGCAACAACCAGTACATCAGATACAATCAACTATCAAAATTATAACTACTTCCTAACTGTTTTTCTAATTAACTGCAGCTGTCTTCTAACTGACTTCTAATCGCTTTAACTGCGTCATTTCAGCTCCTTCTTAGAGCCTCTTCCTTCCTTCCTTAGCCTACCTTTTTCCTCCTTTCTTTCCTTCCGGAATGTTGCCAGTGCACTGCTCACCCTGTTGTCCTTCACACACAGAAATCTGCCCATACCTTGTTATCTTAGCTAAGGTAGCCTTGTCCCTTGGCCTTTTTCTTGTAACACTTTTCATCTACATGGACTACTATGAAGAGATCACCAGGAAGGCCCCTGCCGATAAAGAAAAACATAGTTGTGCAACTAGTGATTTTAGTCATTCAGATAGCAAACAAATTAACTCAACAAAGAATGATTGTATTAGCAAGATGATAAAGTGAAGGAGGAAGGGAGGGAGTAAATTTAAAAACAAGCATATATAAACTTATAAAAAAAACAAGTATATTTAAATTCCTTCTTGAAAAGAATAAGAAAACCTCGAGTCCATGGATGGTATAGTCTCTTCAATATAAGCATTAGAGAGTATATAGTGCCATGCATTGATCTCATAGCTCGCTTATAACTTGTAAAATGAGCTCAACTTGCAGTTCATTGTTTCCATGGGATAAAATAAAAACTCTTATAATATACTCTAAAACAACAAAAAAAAAGGCACTTTCTGGACGAGGATACAATTACATCATGACTTCCGTAGATGGTGATATACTTTCATATTGCTTTTTTACTTATCTAATTTCCCTCCCTCAAATTAATCTCATTCAGTTTCTGAATCTACTAAATAGCTTCAACCAAAAACAAGTAAAACCATAGTGATGTAGAACTAACTGATGAAGAACAAGGGATAGAGAAGAAGAGATAAGAAATAGAAACCACACTACCCTAAGGATTGGAAGAGAAGCCAGGCTACCTTGGGAATTAGAAAAGAAGTCAGACTACCCGAAGGATTGGAAGAGAAGCCAGGCTACCCTCGAGGTGAGGCTGAGTAGAAATTGATACTAAATATCAATAAATTTTATTAATCCAAAGCTATTGAAAATTAACATAAGAATTTCTTATATAGAGATATTTAGGAATCCTAGTCCTAAGCCAACATTGTAAATGAAGAAACTCAGGACTGATCAAATACTATATCCTAATCCTATTCTAGGAAATTAAATCCTAATCAAATACTAGATCCTAAGATCCCTACCAAAACATAATATTTTCATGATTACAATTACAAATTTGTCCCCATATCTTTATGTACCCCCTATACCCTTTTGTACCCCATCATTTAGAAAAAACTAGACATCGAGTTTTGAAGTGATGAAGTAGTAATATCTGTGAAGTTTGTAAAAATAAATATAGTCATAAAAGTCCTGAAAAACAAGATCTATGCCAAACAAAAAAAAAAATTTTGTTGCAGAGAATATCTACTGTGGAGGTGCTTCAAACCAAATAGGAATGATAAAAGCTACACTAGGCGTTTGCGTACCCACTGCTGCCTCAATCATGTCTTCAATCTTTTCTCTTAGCGTGGAAGTTTGTTTTGGCTTACTTTCTGCATTGACCACCATTTCAATATCTAGAGTAGCAAGTTCAACATTGCTCAACTTAAGATAAAGAGTATCACTCACAGATGTCATGTCCTCATGATTGTCTTGGGCGTGCTTGCAATTTGTGGTCTCAACTTGCTCGACAAATACTTTTGTCTTGTCTTAGAGTGTTCAAAGTCAATAATCTTGGATGTTTCATCTTCTTGGTTCTCATGTTGGAGTTGGGCATCATTAACCTTATCCTACTTTGATAGGTTTGGAATGGAATCACTATTGCGAGAAAAATTGGCTGTGAAGCTTTCTATTCTCTTAGAAACCCTGTCAAGTATTTGTTGGAGCTCGAGTAATGCCTTTTTGGGCAAAGTTGGTTCTATTGGCGAGTAATACTCAATTGTCATGTGACAACAATATTCATAAATACAACGACCATTCAACTTTGTTTTAGCCTTAAAAGCATCTTAGTGCCTAGTAAATTGCACAAGGGATTGAATCAATATCAATTTGAGAGATAACAACAAACCCATATGGATCAAAAATATTATGCAATACATCCTATGTGACCAAATATAATACATCATCATGAATGGTCATACAAAGGATTCGAGTTCGCTCAATTGAACCCATTACTCATAAGGTGGATATAATTTTTTTTCTGTTTTTTTTATTGTTTTTTTTCCTTTTTTTTTGGAGAAATGAGAAACTAAATAAAGAAAAATTTTAAAAAAAATTGCAGAACACTGTCCATGACATTGTAGTGGCACTGTTCACGATTTGATTTTTTTTTAGATGTGAGACTTTTTGCTCTGATACCAAACTGGTGTAGAACTAACTAATGTAGAATCAGAGATAGAAAAGAAGAGATAAGAAATAGAAATCAGGCCACCCTTGGGATTGGGAAAGAAGCCAGACTACCCTCGAAGTTGAGAAGAAATTGATACTAAATATCAATAAATTTCATTCATTCAAAGCTACTTGAAAATTAACATAAGAATCTCTTATATAGAGATCTTTAGGAATCCTAATCCGAAGCTAACATTGTAAATAAAGAAATTCAAGACGGATCAAATATTATATTCTAATCCTATTATAAGAAATTAAATCCTAATCAAATATTAGGTCCTAAGATCTTACCAAAATATTCTTTCATGATTACAAAATTACAAATTTGTCCCCATATCCTTCTGTAGCCCATCATTCTCCCTCACTTAGAAAAAACTCGACCTCGAGTTTTGAAGTGGTAAACTAGTAATATATGTGATGCTTGTAAAAATAAAGCATAGTCATGAAATTACTAAAGAAAGAGCTCTCTACCAAATAGGCAGGATAAAATCAACAGTAAGAGAATGCATATCAACCTTTGCCTCAATCATATCTTCAATCTTTTCTCTTGGTTTGTAAGTTTGTTCTGCGTACTTTCTGCATTAGCGATCATCTTTTCAATATCTAGACGACAAAGTTCAACATTGCTCAACTTAACATAAGGATTATCACACACACACATGTCAAGTCCTTCTTATCTTAGGCATTCTTACAATCCATGGTCTCAACTTGCTTGACAAAGACTTCCGACATGTCGTGAGGCGCCTCTAAGTCAATGATCTTGGAAGTTTCATTTCTTGATTCTAATGTTGGAGTAAAGCATCATTAATCTGCTTTGATGGACTTGGAATAGAACCACTATTGCGAGAAAAAAATTGGCGGTGAAGCTTCCTATTATCTTAGAAATTCTATTAAGTACTAGTTCAAGCTTGATTAAAGCCTCTTTAGGTAGAGTTGGCTCTCTTGGTGAGTAATACCCAATCGTCATCTGACAACAATAGTTGTAAATACAATGGTCATTCAACTTTGTTTTAGCCCAAAAAGCATCTTTGCGCCAATGATAGTACACTAGGACTTGAAAATCAACATTAGTTTGAGAGATTATAATTTTCTCAACAAACCTATATGAATCAAAAACACAATGCAACACATTCTTTGTGATAGTATATAATACATCATAAATGGTCACACAAAGGATATTGGTTGGCTTAACTGAACTCATTACTCATGACAAGTGGCTATATTTTTTTTTTGCTTTTTTCTGTTTTTCTTTTTTTAACAAAAGGAAAACCGATTTAATAAAGCACTCAAGCTGAAAGATAAATAAAAAATAATAGAAACCTAAATAGGCAGATCTGTAGTAGCTAGTCAAAGAAAAGCTTACCTTGACCATATCAACCACGTTAGGGACGATGGTGAAGGTGGTGGGTTATACTTGCAAGAAACTTCCGCACGTTGTGGTGGGGGCAACATGTTCTGAAGAGTGGTGGAGGTGACCGGATCTGAGTCTCTCTCTTTGCTATTTGTCTTCTAAAACACACGATCTATTACTGTTCACGATCTGATTTTTATTTTTATTTTTGGTTGAGATGTAGGACCTTTTGCTCTACTACCAAACTGATGTAGAACTAACTTATGTAGAACAAGGGATAAAAAAGAAGAGATAAGAAATAGAAATCAAGCTACCATGGGGATTGGGAAAGAAGCTAAGCTATCCTAGAGGTTGAGAAGAAATTGATACTCAATATCAATAAATTTTATTCATTCAAAGCTACTTGAAAATTAACATAAGGATCTCTTGTATAGAGATCTTTAGGAATCCTAGTCCTAAACCAACACTGTAAATGAAGAAATCCAAAACTGATCAAATACTATATCCTTATCCTATTTTAAGAAATTAAATTCTAATCAAATACTAGATCCTAAGATCCCTACCAAAACATAATTCTTTCATGATTACAATTACAAATTTGTCCCCATATCTTTCTATACCCCCATACCCTTTTGTACCTCATCATTAAGAAATAAAAACCATGCTACCCTGGAGATTTGAAGAGAAGCCAAGCTACCTTAGGGATTGGGAAATAAGCCAAGCTACCCTAGGGATTGGGAAAGAAGCCTGGCTACCACGGGGATTGGAAAAGAAGCCAGACTACCCTCAAAGTTGAGAAAAATTGACACTCTGTATCAATAAATTTTATTCATTCAAAACTACTTGAAAATTAATATAAAGATCTCTATATTTAGGAATCCTAGTCCTACACCAACCCGGTAAATAAAGAAATTCAAGATTGATCAAATACTATATTATAATCATTTTCTAAGAAATTAAATCCTAATCAAATATTATATCCTAAGATCCCAATTCTTTCATGAATACAATTACAAATTTGTTCCCATATCTTTCTGTACCCTATACCTTTCAGTACCCCATCACATAGTTACTAGAAACTCGGTATGCCCTGATTAGAGTTACGGGTACGGAAACGTGGTACGTTACCTACACCATACGCGGTACGTTTGAGATAGACTTAAATGATTTAGATCATGTATAAGTACATGTATAAAATTAAGATATTCGATATATTTATGAGTAAAATTTAAATAGAACTATGTGCGTAAAAATATATTAGAAGATATTAGAGTTTTGACAAAATAGTAAAGTCAACCAACATAATATTAGAAAACATAAATAAAGTATGAGCACTATCTTAAATCCTCTTTTGTGTTTAGATTGTTTTTGCTAAAAGTCCTAAAAAAATTTATATTGTCAATTTTAGGGATCTGGTACTGAAATGTACCATAAATCAGAACATAAAATCCAGATTGCGGTTCTAATGGGGTATAGGCACTACAAGATAAAAGGTTATCGCCGGTGTTTTTTTGTGTGCACATTTCGGCGTTTTAAAGTGCCAGAATATGCATTTTCGGTGCTTTTCGCAAGCGCCGGATAAAGCACCGGTATGTGTGATGTCGAAGCGAAAATACCAACGCTTAAAGAAAATGCCACAATGTGTCTATTTTTTCGGCGCTTGTAAGTGCTCGTATATTTCGACGCTTTTAAGCAACGGTATATTTCGGCACGCCGAAATATAGCACTTATATAATGGCGTTTTTAAACGCTGGTATATTTCGGCCCTTTTTCAAAATATACCGGCACTTAGAAGCGCTGATATATAACTGCTTTAATTTTTTTTTCACATTATTTTGGTTTAATATTGTACAATAAAATGAACCCTTCAATAAATAGAATGTACCATAAAATTTAAAATGTTCTTCAATATATAAAATATATCATCATCCATAAAAATTCTTTTGCTCAGTACAAAAGTCATCTCATGTACAAAAAAAAAAAAAAAAAAAAAAAACAATCATAGTTACCATCACATTTGACATCAATTTTGAGGTCCTCTATTAACCAATTGTTGTAGTAAAGACTTCAGCTCATTCATCTGGGATTGCATACTGTTCATTTGATCATTGTGCTTAGTTGTTATTTCATGAATTTGATGCGCCTGCTGTTCAATCTGATACGCATACTGTTCAATCTGATGTGCATGCTATTGATTAGTTTCTTCCATTTATGCTCTCAGACTATTTATCTCTTCAGCATAAGCCCCATGTTATCCCATATCATTCCTCATTTGAGCTGAAAGTCCAAACACAGCAGATGGTGCAATTCCAAAACCCTGATCTCGGACACGATCGGAACTCTCTTCACCCATAAGCTCGGTGAAGACTTCATTTTGTATTGCTAAATTATTACTAGTATCAGAGGATCCTGAAGCTGCAACAAGTTCAGCAACACGAGCTTCAGCTGTCACCTACAATTAGGAAACAATAAAGATTAAACTCCTCCAAATATTGAGTAGCTAATTGCAGCGAAATTTACATAAAACAAAAGGTTCTTATCATATTTTATAGAAAAATGGGCAAAATTTTCCCTATTTTTTCGTAAAACCTCCTGCAAGAAAAACAAATATACAATCCAAACAATGTAGCCAATTCACAACCAATTTCTTGAAGCTATGTTTGCCAAAAGAAAATCAAAACCATATTAGTGATATAATGTTTCTAACAAAATATAACTCTTAACAAGATGAAACAAGGTGAAGGTGAACTTTAAGAAAGGATAGTGGTAATCTAAAGAAGAAGAAAAAAACAGCTCTGCAAATGAGCTTCTGAGAGGGGACGTCATAATTTAGAATTAACGGGCTCACAATAATGAAATATGTATAGTACTTTCATATCTCAGAACCTTAGTAATACCTGTACACCAATGTTATCTTTAAAGCCAAGCACACTTATCTAATCACAAGGAAAATGATGCAACACTTATTCTGAAATAATTACTACTATGCTGATAGGAGTGATTCAACGGAAAATAAGAAAGAAATTGAAAACACAAATACTACTATGTTTTCTATATATATGATTACTAACCTTAGGGTTAGTAGGCTATCCACTAATATCAACATGTTATCAAATCGATTGATCCTATTTTGAGTCGTTTAAGTGCTGCTATTCACTCACATCAACAGTTACTGCACATGGCTTGTATTACCTTGTATGGTATGTATTGATAAGAATTAATTTAGTGATGTTATTCCTTCTGTTAGCTCAGAATCTGCTCTTGATTAAGAATGTTGTGCCCAATCATACAATCAAGTAAATAGCATACAGACTGCACACAGGAAAGAGATAATCTACCTTGAGGAAAAATGGCAACCCTATGGCAATTATTATCCTCGCTATTTTGACCATGCTAATCAAGACATTGGTTTACTGCAAAAAGTTAAAATTAAATAGGTAGAATTTTTCTATCACACTGGTTTGCAGTAGAAACATTGTCTCAAACAACATTCTAGACATTTATCTAATGTTTTCATGAACTTAACTGCCAGTTCAATGTCTCATAATTTGTAAAGCTCCACTTGACAAATTAGAGCCCTTTTGTTGGATAAGCCAAAATAGTAAATCCTTAGAAAAAGATAACTGTATGTGAGATCAAGAAATAGATTATAATTTTTGTGTATGAAAGATGTTAAATTTTAGTTTACCTGGTTTAATTAGAATCATGAACCAGACTTTACTTATAAAAAAAATCATTAACTAAACTTGAAGCTATTAGTAATCGAGTGCACTATCTGTAAATGATTTGTTAAGAAAGAAGTCTTTTGAAACAACTTGAAAAATACCATAAGATGGTCATATTCATCTAGGACAACAAACAATACAACATATTCAAAGAGATGAAGAGCCAAAGGAATCAGTTGAAATAGTAAAAGATTAAAAATGAAAGCATAAAAATGTTGTCCAAATTATCATTATGAGTCCTGAATATGACATAACTAATCAATCTGAGACATCTGGTTGGAAGTCATGATACCACAACCACCCCCTCACCACCACCACCCCCCCCCCAGGCCGGGCCAGTAAACAAACTCATCATGAGCTATTAGCAACAAAATGACATGAGCCTTTCAATAATATATCAAAGTTACCAATTGACCATCAACTCTGTGTGTGTGTGTGTGTGCAAGTGTAGGGTGGGGTTGGGGGGTGGCTCTGTTATGAAAACAACAGGTTTTCTAGTATAAAATACAGACATTGAAGAGCTGAAACAATCTAGCTATAATCAAAACCAATCAACGCAGAACTGCAACATAAAATTCTCCAAAAACTGCTCAAAAAAGTAATTACAGAAAATTCAACAGAGAAAAGTGATTTATCGTCTCTTTCCAACCAAACATTATAAAAATGTTATCTGCACACTTTTCTTCCCTCTCCCTCTCCCTCTCCCTCTCCCTCTCACTTTACCTCCCTTCCAATCATAGACTTAAGGCAACATGTCTTATCCCCAGTACATGGGCACAAACTGCTATAGAGCTGGTGATTGCTGGTCCAAATCAGAACATGATCCCAACTCTATCCTATATTCCTTTATCACAAGACACTACCACTGCTGATGTGTCACACACTTTTTTTTATAAGAAATAAAATACAGAAAGATGGTCATGCGGGAGACACAAACCTGCGTCCCCAATGAAAACGTCATGCGCTAAGCTGAGTGTCACAAACTTATTAATGCATCGATTAGGCCTTAAAAATAAAAATATAGGTCTTAAAGCCACATTACCACAGAGAATTAGTAAAATACAAAATGCAACAATGCAAACACTACTACATGCCATTCACCACGGACTGCAGCAGCCCAAACGGACATGCCATAACAAACCATAAACCCAAGAAAAAGATCTATTTAGCTGGATAATACTCATCCACCATAGCTTTAAAAACTACATAAGTTATATGTCAATTAAAGACCAAAAGAAACTAAGAAAACTATTTAATATCAGAATTTGCAGGACACCGTACTTGGATACATTCTCAAAATTTTGAGATGGGTCACAACGAGGATATAGAAGTAAGCAACCTTACAATGACCAACACTCCACAAATCATTTATGATTGACCAAAAGAAACTAAGAAAACTATTTAATATTAGAATTTGCAGGACACCGTGCTTGGATACATTCTCAAAATTTTGAGATGGGTCACAAAGAGGATACAGAAGTAAGCAACCTTACAATGACCAACACTTCACAAATCATTTATGATATCCCATAAGCTATTATTAACATTGACGTTCTTGTCTTCTTACCAATCAAAGAAAACATAGACATACACTAATCTATTAACCTTTTGTCATTCTCATCCTTGATCTTGTCTATCTAGCAATCAAACAAAACAAAAAAGTCCACATCCTAATTTACTAACCTTGCCATCCACCGAAAGAATTTTTTTCTCAAGTCCAAGGACTCACACCTAAAAATAACATGACAAGGATATATTCACCTAAGTTGGAACTCATTTGGACAGTAAAAGATAAACTCAGCTTAACATTTGGCAACCATGACAAATAAATACAATTTTCTTCTTTGTTCAACCAACAAATGTACATCGAACTTACCATAAATTATCGTGATGCATCATCAATAAAAGTCCCATCCTTGTGTTTATGAGTTTCAGCAAAAAACTTCACGCGCCCAGGCTCATTTTCATGTGTCATCTTCTACCATGTATGAAAAGTGTTCAAATTGTGACTCAATACACTACATCTCAAATGAAAGATTGGATGAATGAAGCAAATTAACTCATATATTCATCCCTTCTTCTAGCAAAACTCTTTGAACCGGATGTGTGATGACATTTTTGTCTTTCACGTACCGCTGTCCCTATAGTAGAATATTTCTACACCAATAATAAACCAATTGAATAATCAGTCATTATTAGAAAAATAGAAACAATGAGAATCCAAATGAATATAATTATCTTAAAACAACCTCACTCTGGTCAGAGAACCAGTAGTTCACCAGTTGCTTCAACTGGTCTTGATCTACTCGTTTTGGAACATCATTGCTCAAAACTTGTTGTTTTGTTTTGTTCCTCACGTGGTCCCTTTTAAGCACATATCGGTAGTCCCTCTATTTTTCTCTATCATCCTCAACAAAATATTGTCTATCGCCTCAATCATAGGGTAATGGAACTTCCTCTACCACAAAGAAAGGAAATCGATGTCAAATTAGCATTATTGGTGTTAGAGATTATGCATGTACAACACAACGAGAAAAAAAAAATTAGATCCAATCAATGGTTTTTAAGTTTTTACTTACCCGAATCAATATAACAAGGTCCTTCTTGTAGCTAGAAGGGACCTTCTTCCAATCCGTGTAATTAAGCAGACAAAGGTTCCCTCTCTTCGCAACCTTGCCCAACCAGCTACTTAATATTTGGCCACCTTTCTTAATAAGTTGATGATGTGCATTGAAGTGGACCACAATTTTTTCCCCATGTTCAAGAGACCACACTTGTGAGGTTCTCAGGACACATGTTTGCTTCCTCACCCTCATTTCAGAATCTATACATTGAAAACATAAATTTTATAATTAGTATAAAAATGTGGTATCAAACTAGTTATAAAGAGAATGTATTATAATGCAAAAATTACCAATTATCTCGTATTGTTCACTATCATTGTGATCACTTCCCGTTGTTATTGGCTCGGTCTCAGAATCATTTTGCGAGTCTTGATCATCATCAAGGTGATACTCATGCTCATGGTGAATATTTTCTTGATGGTGTGAAAACTCAGCTGCATACTGGTTTGATATGTTATCTCTAACTGAGGGAGGAATATTTTTTGACCTATACATCTTGCAATCTGTATACATAAAAACATTAAACAGATTATATCTCACACTATCAAGAATGCATTAAAAGTTAACAAGAATTAGAAGAACCACACGTGAAAGATAGGAATGGTCAAGGGGTCGCAGCAAATGCAGCAATCAATAACTTTCCTAAAACAATATTAAGAAAGTCAGAATTAAAATATTTTTGGCAAAAGAAGGCATAATCACAAACTTAGATTTGATTGCTAAATGGATGAACTGAAATTAATAACAACAAATTGATAATCATAGGTTAGTTCTCCATATATTAAAATTGGTCCCATCGAAAGTGAGTATTTTTTTGTTCTAGTGACTTCTCTTTAAACAAAGAGAAATCTTTCTAGGAAACTTGATACAAACTCAAGCGCATGTTGGAAATTGGTCTCAACAAAATAAAAGGTTGCAAATAACACATGTATGCGGATTTTACAACTTCTTTGATAGATTATTGATTATTAACTTCTAAAAGTTTACTAATCTGTGAATCTTCCACAAAATGTAAGCTAATAACATTTACCAAATTAATGAGAAGTCTTAAATTTTCAATTCATTGTGCAATATCTTACAGTATTTTACAAAGGAAGGGGTTGGTGCTGGTGTTGCACCAGCCCCTGTGTTATAGAGGAGGATCAGATGATAGGAGATGGGTTTATGGAGGATGATCAGATGGGTTTGTGATGGGGTGGGAAGGGAGTGGTGATTTTGTCAGTTAGAAATTGGTGTCTTAGACACTGGGTCAATTAAGTTAAGATTGATAGAGAGTAAAAGTAGGAGAATGGAAGAAGAAGAGGAAAAACTACAAGTGGAGAACACGTGGAAAAATGGGATGATTTTTTTTCTTTCCACATGGACAAATTACAATCCTCATAATTTTGAATGATTTGGGAGTGAAAGCTAAGATAAGCTAATTTTTTATCGTTTTCTTACTTCCTCTCATATTTTCATCATTTTTACTAAATATTAATATTTTTTTTCCATTCTCCTCTTTCCTTCCTCCTATTTTTTTCTTAATACCAAACTCTAGGCCGTCAATAGAACTTTAGAAAATCACTGTAGAAATTGACCAAAAAATCCAACAAGGAAGCATAGCAAACAAGCAGTTCTTGACTTTAGAAACCACAAAAAATGAAAGTCTAACTTAGCATTACATACCAAAGAAGAAAAAAAACACATGATAGCTAGATGAAGAGAAAGACTTACAGCAGGGAAACAGGGGACAGCTAGATGAAGAACAGCGACAGCTAGATGAAGAAGCAAGAAGATTATGGAGGAATTTCGGTTTTATGCTAAGGGGGGAGGGGAGAGAAAGCACAAAAAAAAAAAACAAATCTAAAAAATTATGTCATATATGAAGCATAAAACGAAATCAAGTAACATTGACAACACAAGTATTCGCAGTTTATGAGAACCAAATAAACAAAGCTTCAAGAATTAATTTAGGTGGGAATTCATCAATGGTGGTAAATGCTCATGACATAAGTATTTCTCGTTATGTCCGAGAACATGTAAGAATTCCTCCTGCTTAACCTAGGAAACATAAACGATGCTGTAAAGTAGACAATCTGTAAAAGAAGCCACTTAAAAGAGAATACAAGGTCAGATATAGCTACTGTAACATAGGACTGGTGATTAGTAATAATTATAATAATGGTGTTTCTGGATTTTCTTCATAATGTCAAGAGTAACTATAGAAAAAAGTAACAAATAATCTAAAGAAACAGAGTTGGGTTACTAGTAAAAAAAAAATTACCATCATGGTGTTTTTGAATGTTCTTCATATCATACTAGTGAAGTGCACTTGATATTTCTCTTTGAAATTATGAACATTTTGGTAAAGTCACAAATATTGTTCAAATTTAATGGTAGATTAACCAGCACATCATGATAAACTATAATTACTTCATTTCTTTTCTCTCTAAAGAAACATTCAAACAGAACCCCACCAAGTTATGCCATAATTCAATTCGGGCAAGGCTTATGAACAAAAAAAAAAATTGACTTTTCATTGATCTGATAATATTTCAACTCGACCAAACTTTAGGCCCTCAATAGAACTTTAGAAAATCACCGTAGAAATTGACCAAAAAAATCCAACAAGGAAGCATAACAATTATAAAATGTGATGATCTCCTAAGTCTACTTACCTCAAGCGAAGTAGGAAAAATTCTGGGTTTTATTGCCGTGTTTCTCATATATGCCAAATGGAGTCACTATGTAAAGAAAGTTTTGGGAAATGAATAGTTTTGGGAAATGAATATTTGTACCTCAAGAGAAGGCAAAGATTCTAGCAGAATCCTTTAGTTTCCCATGCAACCAAACTTCCCTACTACAAACCAAACACAAAGAGAGAATATTTCCTATCAGTGAATGCCATGTATAGAAAAAAAAAAGCAAACTTAAGAAATAGAAAGTTGTTTTTATGCAGAAATTATTAGCGCAATACTCTCAGGAAAAGCATGAAAGTAACTGCCAATTGAATATCAATATCATAATCATTCCTAGTCATATGATAATTGTTTACATACTGTAAAAAAAAACATCATATGATAATAAAATTATGAGACATTAATAAAATTATGGACATGCAAGAACGGGATCAGACCCTGAGTTTACAAGTTGCTATTACCAATCTGATTGGGGCTTCATACATATTCCAGTAATCATCGCTCATTCAAGCCAATCTCTTAATGTTTGTATGAAGAGCTCAGTTATGATGTAAATTGCTACTGGTATAATATATTATGTTCTAAATTTTAACCCTTTGTAAGTTCACAAAAATGCTAGAGCAAATTAGTGACATTAACATGAAAGAGACATTTAAAAACCCAAAAGTCATGGTAGGTTAACAAAGTTGTATCTGTGGATGCTTGCATCAATGGAAGTTTACCAAGATTTAGATATATTTGAAAAAATGGAATATTGTCAAAGTAGGAAAGGACACAGGAGCTATTAAATAATCATACAAATAAATAACTGACCATAACTCTCATATTTTATATAGAAAGAACTTAAAAAGTTAAAAAGGTCATAATATATAGTAAGAATAATCCACTTAATTAATTTGAATGGTGTCCATTCTGTGGCACTAATGATAGTTTTAATGACAAGTGATGGTAGAAATAAACCATTTTTATATAGAGAAATTTCAAAATACAGATGCAGTAATTAAGTCATAGTCTCTGCCTACTAGTGTGATTATTTGACCAGGGTTTTCCTTTCAATTACAGGAATCAATTAGTTAAAATTTACTTCCTAATTTGCAACAACACTAAACAAAAATAACATGTTCTATCATTATTTCACTTGATTTCTCAAGGTCCCATGACAGAAATGTATTGACACTCAAATCTGATGCAGAAAGGATGGGGCTCAAAAACCTTAAAAAAAGGGTTCTTTCTTTATATCTTACTTACTTTAAATTAAACAAGCGTTTTTTGCAATAATTTGTTCATTGCTGCTAATCAAAGGAAAATATGTGGTCCTCAACTCTGTACATTTGCTCCACTTATATTATTTGTTAGAATGGGCAGACAGTTCATTGGAGTGCTTATTATAAATCTATGCTTTGAATCCTCATGAGAGATTAGCAAATCCCATGTTTTCCTCTACTCGGGTTGCCGCCTACTAGCAATGTACTAGACAGACCCATCTTAGTACTAAACTAAAAGGTATGTAGGACCACATTCATATAGTTTCTTAATTCTTACTAGAAAACCCACCAGATGGATCGAATAGCCCCATACCAGAATCAAACAGAACTTAGCTACTAAATTAGTCTCTTTTTTTTAAAAGCACTAAATTAGTCATTTATTGGACTACATTCTTATAGTTTATAACCTTAAAAGTTATCAGCTAGAAAAAATATGATATAAAAATCTAAAGATCTACTAAAATCTCACTTGGTAATTTATTAGTAACCCGAGGAGTTGGTGTTTTCCTAATTTTGTCTATGGAACACAATTAAGTTTCTTTTGTCTCCTGGTTTTGGAGCTAACCAGTAAGAACCCTTTTGTTACAAGTCAAATATCAATAATACAAAATATACTAATCCTAAGTTACAAGTTAGGTACAAATTTAACAAAGAATCCCCAACAAAAGAAATCAATTTATATCTTCAAATACCTAACCTTAAATCCAAAGTCAAGACTGAAGAGTGAGAAGAGCAGGAACCATTTTCAACTGGGGCAGGCAAATTCAGGTCCAACCAACTACTCTGATTGGATTTTCAAAACTCAAAAGGCAAGATAACAGTTTCGAGAAAAATATCAAAACTCTAATGAAACAATAGAAAATGATTCTCAACTCTGTGATTTTAGCTCCTATAGTAACAGTAATGCGGCAATGAAGGAAACCGGATAGAGAGAGAGAGAGAGAGAAAATATTAGGAAAACCATGGCACGGCAATGGATGGAGAGAGGGAGAGAAAATTTTAGGCAAAGCACGGCGCGGCAAGGAACGGTAGGAATATGTGAAATTTTATATCATATTCCGGCGTTTTGAAGCATCGAAATATGAAAGTCAAATATACCTGCACTTGTAAGCGCCGATATATGAAAGTAAAATATACCGGCACTTATAAGCACCGATATATATTACTTTCATATTTTGGCGCTTCGAAGCGCTGGAATATGAAATGGGTTTCTAGCATATAGTGGCGCTTCTAAGTGCCGGCATATGCTTGAAACCCATTTCATATTTCGGCGCTTTAAAGCGCCGAAATATGAAAGAAACATATACCGACACTTACAAGTGCCGGTATATATACCAGCGCTTAAAAGCGCCGGAATATGTTATCAGATTCGTATATAAATGTTTTTTGAATATTGTGGCGCTTTAATGAAGTGCCACCAAGAAAGTGCCGGCGGTTAATATATTGCAGTGCTTTCGTCAAGCGCTGGAAATAAAACACCGGCAATTGTCACTTGTCTTGTAGTGAGGTATCCCGATAACTATGATTGAAACAGCCAATATCTAGAATCATTTACCAACATTCACAAGAAAAGACCATTTTAGAATATCACATTTAATGTAAAACAAAGTCTCCCATTTGGCTCCATCATTAACACCAAGTGGGATAACCACTTTCATACATCGCTTTGACAGTTCTTTACCATCACCACCACACCTTCGACGATGATCAGTATCTTGCCATCACCGCCACACTTTGAGCAAGTAGATACCTAAATATCACACAGTGTCATCTATAGAGCACATGTCAAAGATGGTAAGTGAATCGAAAAGAACATGACTTTGGCTAAATATATGGTTAACCCAACCTAGATATACCTACGATTCATAACTAATTCTAAGAAAGAAGTTAGTCAATGTAAAATATTATTAATGTTAAAAGCCAAAACATAAAGATGATACTAAAGACGTGCAGAAGAGATTTTTGAATAGTCTAGAATCGAATTAATTAATAAAATTATATATATACAAATATGCAAGGATTTATAGAATAGAAGTACATGTACACAAAGCAGTAATTTCCATTATGATGTTCATTAGAGTAGGTACACATAGTAAACTGAAACTCCCTCTCAAAGCGAAAGAGGAATCAAAAAGGCTCGCAAGTATAGAGATGCATATATTTGTATTGCTTAGTGCCTACCTAAAAAATCAATCTCAGTTTGGACAAAGCAAAACTTGGCAATTAAAGACTTTTTTTTTTAATGCAAAGACCACCCTTTAGTTCAACAAAACAATCATAAACCCTGCTTTAGCTCTCATGCCCTATTCTAAAATTTACTCTCGTTTACTACATTCAATCCCAACCTGAGTCTTCACTATAGTATTGAAATTGAAAATCCAATGTCACTTTATTTTTGTTCTTTCTTTCTTTTCTTATCTTTTTCTATCAATTGTTTTGCTTTAAGAGGACCGAGGATGAAAGGTGCTATTTGACAAAGTTGAATGACTGGTACTATACTTAGAAGTGTTAAAGACTCTTAAGTAGGGGTGTTCACTAATCGGTTAAAACTAATTAACCCCATTTGTACAAAACAAGATGGTTTAACCCATTAACCGATTCACCAAACCATTTTTAAATCGGTCGAAAATCGGTCCACAAAAATATTTACGGATTTAACTGATTTAGAAATTAAATATTAATAATAAATAAGGGTTAAATATCTTCAGTCAATCCTAATACTTTATTAAATATATATAAAATATTAATAATAAACTAAATTAAATTTAAAAATATAGAAGCAAAAACAAGTTTAGTAGTTTAATCAAAGTTAGCCAACTAAAATAAAAGGGTGAAATGGTGTGGGTAACACTATTCATGATTGATTGAAACAATATCAATATTTGGGTAAATTACAAGACCTACATGAGGTTTAAGGGTAATTATTATTACCTACATAAGCTTTTGGAAATTACATTAAAGCTTAATCTGCATCAACAATAAATACGAAAACCCCTAAATACCCCTAAGATGAGATAATTAAATTTTTATTGAAATACATAAAGGAAGATTCATTTATAACAGATACCCAGACCCGAAATTACCCTTAAATTTTTGAAACAAAAAATATCAACTTCTTAGAATTGAGCTGATGTAAAACATGAAAGATAAGAGAAATAGAAACCAAGCTACCCTAGAGGTTGAGTAAAAATTGATACTCAATATCAATAATTTTTATTCATTCAAAACTATTCAAAAAATAATATAGGAATCTCTTATATAGAGATATTTAAGAATCTTAATCTGAAACCAACACTATAAATAAAGAAACTCAAAACTGATCAAATACTATATCCTAATCCTATTATAAGAAATTAAATCCTAATCAAATACTATTTGCTAAGATCTATACTAAAATACAATTCTTTCTTGATTACAAATTTACAACTTTGACCCCATACCGTTTTGTACCTCATCATTCTCCACCACTTAGAAAAAACTCGACCTTGAGTTTTGAAGTAAGGAAGCAACAATAATTGGGATGCTTGTAGAAATGAAGCATCACCACATAAGTCTTGAAAATGAGGTATCCACCAAAAGAAAAAAATTTGGCAGAGAATGTTTGCTGTAGAGGTGCTTCAAACCAAACAGGTGAGATAAAATCAACACTAGGAACTTGCATAAAAACCACTATCTCACTTGTGTCTTCCAACTTTCCATGAACTTGCTCAATATTTGAAGGAGGAGTTATGGCCAGGACAACCTCCTAATCTTGTATCAGGTATGGTTTGAGATTAGTAGCATAGTTTTCAAGAACTCTCGCTGCCAATCTCTGAGCTATAGGCATAACTTCCACATTGCCCTTCTAAGCACTAGCTAAGATTGTGGAGAGCAAATCATGGGAAATTTCTTCACTTTCTTCTAATACAAAGGTCATAATAGTCTCCATAGATGAGAAAACATTCTCTGGATGATAATCCCTTCTAGCTATGAAGAATTGCTAAAACATCTCATTAATCAGAGCATCAGATTCAAGATCTAACATCTCTATACATTATCTGACCTTAGTTACAGTCTCAAGAATTGAAATTCTCTTAATATAGGACCGATTGGTTAGCTAGGTTTTCAAATGATGACACAATTAATTGAAAAACCTCTTTCATCTGTTCATCATTATAAAGAATGTTTGGTGTAGTGATTCTTGTTATTTCACTAGTGCAAGCGATGACCACAATTTTCACATCAATATGTGAATGTCTGAAAAGCTGGTCATCAACAAAGCGAGTGCAGTTTGCAGCAATGTAGAAGGTGATTGTGTTACCTTTGAAAGACATAGTGTAATGTGGTCAGGAAGACAAATGAGCTTATCAACCGACAAATAAGGACTCGTAAGCTTATACCAAACTCCAGTGAGTTGCTGGTCAAGCTCAAAAATAGACTACATATTTCAAATAAATTAGAAACATAAATAAAGCATAGAAATAAGACTTTTTTTTCTTCATTTTTTTTTTGCTTTTTGCTTTTTTTAATCTTTTTTTTTGCATTTTTAATAGGTATAAAGTAACTAACAATACAAAGGACTCTCTGTTACAGAGATATTAAACAAATTAGAAAAAAAAATAAAACAAGTAACAGAGTACACCTTGCTAACAACGCTCTCGGCCAGCGGCGAAACGGCAGCGAATGGGGCTAGGCTCCTTGGGTTAGGGAAGACTGAATTCGACGAGTAAGTTGGTGGCAATGGCTTTGTGGAAAAGTGACCAGATGTGGAGATTGAAAGTGGTGGAGTACGGTGGTGTTTTGTGGAGTTGACTGGGTTCCGACCAAGATAACAGTGCATGGGCGTCGGGGGTGAGTAGATCGGAAGATTCTGATCCTAGCAAGGTGATTGGTCCGGATTTGAGGCGGTGAGTGGTGGCGGCGGGTGACAGATGAAACTGAAAACCTCATGTTATTTTCGGAACAGACTAGCATAACAACTAGTGATGGAGGTGTCAGCTGGCAGTGATCGGAAGTTGGTCAAATCTTTAAGTGCTCTGTTTGGCTTATGATGTGTTTTGATTCGTGGGCTGACTTTGGTTTTTGTTTAGGCATATATTGTTTGGTTGGTTTTTTTAGATCGATTATTGTGGAAATAATTTTAGGCTCTGATACCAAAATTGATGTAGCACAGGAAAGATAGGAGAAATAAAAACATGGCTACCCTGGGGATTGGAAGAGAAGCCAAGCTACCCACCCTAGGGATTGGAAGAGAACCTAGGCTACTTTGGGGATTGGAATAGAATCCTGGCTACTCAATATCAATAATTTTTATTCATTTAAAGTTATTCGAAAAGTAACATAGTGATCTCTTATATAGAGATCTTTAGGAATCCTAATCCTAAATCAACACTGTAAATAAAGAAACTCAAAATTGATCAAATACTACATCCTAATCCTATTCTAAGAAATTAAATCTTAATCAAATGCTATGTGCTAGGATCTATACTAAAATACAATTCTTTCATGGTTACAAATTTACAACTTTGTCCCTAAAATTTTAATTAATTAAATTAAATATTAATAATAAATATGGGTAGTGTTTTAAGGTCAATCCTAATATTTCATTAAATATATATAAAATATTAATAATAAACTAAATTAAATTTGAAAATATAGAAGAAAAAAACAAGTTTGGTAGTTTAATCAAAATTAGCCAACTGAAATAAAAGGATGAAATGGTGTCGATAACACTATTTATGATTGGTTGAAACAGTATCAATATTTGGGTAAAAAACAAGACCTACATGAGGTTTAAGGGTGATTATTATTACCTACATGAGCTTTCGAAAATTATATTAAAGTATTAAACTACTCGAAGTTTTGGGATAACATTACATTAACCTTCTTTCGTTAGTAACCGTGTTAGCCAGATGTTAGATAGTTGGTCAAAGCCTAATCTACATCAAGAATAATTATGAAAACCCCTAAATACCCTTCAATTTTAGAAATTAGAAAGGTCAACTTCTTAGAATTGAGCTTTAAAGGAAATTAATGCATGATGAAACATTAAGTTAAAAACCATTGAATTGAAAATGGAATCAGAGCTTGAACAAACGCAACATTTTGCTGGTTGACATATATGCTTGAGCAAAAACAAAAATTGCACAACCTAAACCAAAATATAAGAAAAGAAATAACCAAAATATTTTTATGATTGATAATTTGCAAATAAGAGGTGAAGTGATTGTTAATCGGGGTTACCTTTGTAAGAAAGAGGCTGAGAGCGTTAATCATCTTTTGTTGGGATGTTCTTTCTCTAAACAACTTTGGGAGACGGTGTTGTGTTTGTTGGGGTTAACTTGGGTCATGGCCTACTCCAATCAAAGAGAGATTTGGGTTTGGACCGGAATCAAAGCATCTAAGGATATGAGGAAAGTTTTTTCAAAGATTCCTTTCTCTATCATGCGGATAGCATGGAAAGGGAAAAATAGTAGAGTTTTTGAGGGTGTAGAGAACTCAATAGATACTATTAAAAGTAAATTGTTAAATACATTTTGTTTTTATTTAATGGGAATATTTTTGTACACGAGGAAGAGAATCTTGATTTCATAAATTTGCTATAATGTGGATAGTCATTTGTAAATAGGTTATACCCTTTTTGTGCTTTTTTATTATATATTTTATTTATAAATATATATATATATATATATATATATATATATATATATATATATATACTACGATATTGACTGACTACTCTGTGGTTTCAATTGAAGATATCATCAACACCGAGAATACGACACGTCTCTTCTCAAGATCCCATATAACGTTTGTGCGTTTATTTTGCATCAGCAATTTCTCTCAATCATCAGTCCAAAGAGAAAATTCTTGAGTTTGGAAATTATTGCGGCTAGTGTGATATTTCTGGTTTCTTGGCAAATTTTTTGGGAAAATCCACTCTACTACCATGATTATTTCTTCAAAAAGAACAAGAACAAGAAGATTTCTTGCTGTTGAAAGTGGCAATGAAGCTCCAACCAGAGTAGATCAATGGGGCTTCGGCGGAGACTAATATTCGGTGACCGGTTTGGGGTTTCAGGTCATTGCTACAGATCCATGTGCGGCCGGACTAGTCTTCGACAAGCCTGAGATCTCCCCCTTAAAAGTAAGCAACCCGGGTCTCTCGGTTCATGGGTTCAGTGAGAGAGAGAGATGTGAGAATGGAACGACTCTATCACTTTAGGATTCATGGGTAATTTGGGCTTTTCATTAGTCCCGTTAAAAGTTAACAGAATCTTTTTAAGTCAAACATTATCAAATAGTGTAATTTCGAAACCTCAAGTAAGGAATAGTATTACCCTTAAACCTCAAGTAAGTTTTTTTGTAATTTACTTTAAATAAATTTGTTTAGAAAATTTTAATCAACTGTGTCAACCGTTTGAACACGGCCACTTACCGAAGGTATCTTCTCAAACTTTAGAATAAATCAAATCAAATTATTTAAAAATTACAAATATTGAAGTTAAAAAACTATTGTGGCCTCCTAAAATGACATTTCTCAAAAGATATTCTTTGGTGTCTTGCATGAATGAACTGGTACGTGACTAGGAGTTCCAGGGAGGATTAAAATGAGGAAGTTAGATCATATTTAGCATAGAAGTTCACTGTATTTGGGTAAATATTTATATTTCATTTGTTTATAGAAGGGTAAATATTTATATTTCCGACTTGTAATGGATCAGAGCATCAAAATGGTTGTGATGATAACTGATAAGGATCCTCGCATGGTTAAAGACAGTAGTAACATTGGCGATAATGATAGGACAAAGATGGTCAGTATGGAGTGGGAGTGGTGGCAGTAAGTGATGCCAGAATGGCAATTACATGCTGGTCTTGGTAATTGTTAATGTTTGTGTGTAGGATTAATACTTTTAATACTCTAAACAGTAATGATCATGATGGTCACAATAATTGTGCTTGCAGTGGAAGTGAGGTGTTGATTTTGATATGGTATGGCAGTGCGGTTTATCCAGATTACCGCAAAATATAACAACTTTTACGGTGACTTGTTTCAAGGCAAGTCACCATAGCAATACCCTTTATTTGAAAATAAAAGAATTAAAGATCACCTAGCAAAGTTCCTGATGGAGAGTCATGAAAGACTAAAATTTATAGTATTAATTTATTGTTTTGGATTATTTTTGGATTATCTTTTGATTATACTATTATTAATTAGTAATCAAGTAGTAATATTCTATGACTTTAGTTTAGGAAATTAGGGAGTTTATTTTCTTGTTTAGTTATTAGGGTGTCTATACAAGAGAGACCCTCTATTAGGTTTTTTTAATTAGGCTTGGATTATTAAATAAACTATGGAATTTGGTATACCATGTCTCTTTATCTCTCCTCTGTCTCGTTCTTCTTTTCTCTTGTCTTAATTCTTCTAGATTTGCCTCCTGTTTCTTTTAATCTTCTCATTCTCTCTAAAAGTCAAGTTCATTTCTATCATTTCCTCTATTTCTCTCGCTTTCCTTCCTTTCTCTTTTGAATCCAAATATTTCTGTTTCTTCAATTATTGTCATACATCAATTGGTATAAGAACAGATTTGTTTTACATAAGTTCTTTTACAAGCTAGCAAAAATATCAGCATTATGAAACAAAACAATTTAATGATCAATTATCGTGCAATAACATATCATCCTTATTGTTTTTAGTACCTCAAATTACCTGTGACATCATTCGAAAGGGTGTCCTTTGAGTTTTCATAACACCTCCTCTACCCTCACAACCGCTACATGATTTTATGTAACTACAAGATTCAGCACCAGTTCCACTACAATCATCACATGATTTGTGACAAGAAACTTCAATTTCCCGCTGTCCTCGAAAGACTGATTTTTCAAAGCTCATATGAAGGTCATACCCACGATAAAAAGATTAAATTTGGGAAACATGAATCCTGTATTCAAAAAGAGGGTGATAGCTCACTTTCTACATCAAACTCTATAAAATAATAATGAAATGGGGAATATATTTTTCAAAAAGGACATGATTGTAAAATAATTGCTAGTTCCTCCTTGAGAAGGTCCATTTTAGTTTAAGTGGAAAGTGGAAGATTTTGATAATTAATGTGCAATCCTCTCCCTTTAGTCATCATGGCATTAGGTTAACAAGCTGAACTCAGGAGATATAGATAGCACGAAGGAATTTCTCTATCTAGCAATGACACTTAAATAATGTTGCCAAAAATAGCAAGATGACTGAAGTTACATGGATGCAACTAAGGATATATCTTATCAACATAAATTTCCCTTGGGAAGTACTAGTACATAGAGATTTTTTGAATAAGGTATTTGGGGCACAACTTCTTTCAAGGACATTTATTTCTAAAATTCCATTATCAAAATTGTTGTAATTTAAAAGTATACTAGGAACTCCCTACAACAAATGTAAGGTGGAATTTTTTTTTTATTTTATATTTTTGATAGGTAATGTAAGGTGGAATATTAGATGGAATCTTGCCTTCAATTTAATTTATATTAGTAACATTGTTAGAATTTCGCAGTTAAGGGTTCAATTTTGAATCAGACAAGCACTACATCAAGTCATAGTATTAAATGTAAGATTGTCAACCTTAAATTTCAAAATGGCCAAAACTCAAAGAGAACTAATGCTATGGTTGGTAGGAGAGATATGTTAGAAGAACGAAAAGAGAGGAAAACAATGAGAAGAAAAGAAAAGATCAATCTTTCCTCTGTGTTTGGAGTGGAGAGGATTGAAAAGTAAAATGAGTGAAAAAATTCACTCATGTTACTTTCAACTCTCTAGTCCTCCCAAATTGGGAAGGTTGACAATTATAATTTGAAGAAGAAAAAGTGGGTCTTCCCATTTTCTTTTCTAGAAGTGTTTTCCTCTCACTTTTCTTTTCTCTACCTTTTCCTTGCTCCTACTTTTCTTCCCTCTCAATCTTAGCCTAAGCAATCCATAACTAGACTAAAATTTTAGAAACCACTGAAATAAAGTCATAAAGATTTTCATGTGTAAAAACTTGGGTTAACTTGCAATTCAAATATTTTTCCGAACTTTCTGATTCATGGGAAATCAATAATGTGAATGACCTACTTATTAAAAAAATAATGTGAACCAAGCTTTTGGATAAAGTATGGCATACAAAAGTCAGCAAAAAATATTCCAACTTGCAACCAAGCAACTGTGGATGGAGAATGCTTGATAAATTTTAAGAGTAAAATCTGAAGTTTTTGGCTGCAAGATTGAGATTTTGATGTAGAGTTATTATCAGTAACAACATATCCATTCCAGGGAGGTTATTCATTAGCTGCTCTATGATGCAAATGGCACACACGTTATGTGCACATACTACGAACAGAAGAGTTCAACTAGTTCTGAAGCTTAGACTGGCCTCAAAGAAATCTGAAGACTACGGTATTAACATCAAGATTATTTGTTGGGTCACATCACTTCACCGCATAACATAACTAAGTTCATGTTGAAGAAGTTCCAAAAGAAATTCTCCATACAAAAGCAAGATGAAAATTGTTCACTGAGAAAAACATATGCATGAAACAAGAAATGAACATGATAAGGAGTTGCCTCAATGAGTTCCTTTTCTATTACATTATAGTTTAAAGAAAATGATGAATGAGAGATGCCTACTGCACAGTTAAAATGCTATTTACTTTCTTATTCCTAGCACAATTTCAGATTGATTCAAAAGAGAAGGAAGAATGAATTTTGAATAAGTCAATAACTAACAACAATTCTGTAGAAGATTTACTAATGTCAAGACCCTGGTTTCCCTTATTTCTGAAATCAAAGTTAATGCCTCCTGGTTCACCCATTCCTCTAAAGGGCCCATCTGAACCGCCAAAAAACATGTTATATACTTCAAAGGGATCCTCCACCTAAACATTTAAAAAGAAAACCATAATTTCATAAAACAAGAAGAATAATCATGCATCGGTGATTACCCAAAATTAATGCCCCACAAAGCCCCAGGAAAGGGAGAAAAAGGATCAGAAGATAGAAAAAAGAATTAAACAAACATGAATTTTACTTAAATGTTTTTTTCACTGCAAAAACCATCAGAATTTATTATGATCTTATCCCTGTGAACCACTGCCCGCATCATAATCTCCTTGTAAACCTGCCTCACCAAAGCAATCATATAAAGATCTTTTCTCATCATCTGATAGCACCTACAAGAATGATTCGTCACCATTATGGATAATGGAAATAAAACATAACCATTATATTGGAACAAAGAAGTTTACCTCATAAGCAGCACTGATCTCTTTGAGCTTCGCTTCTGCCCCAGAACTTTGGTTCATATCGGGATGCTACTGTTCAACAATGAACATATACGCTATTACGGTGCAACCATATATATGTAAATATTGTATAATTAAATACTCTTCAAATGATTCACACACAAATAAGAAACCTAACAACAAATTTCATGAACAAATTAAGTGGGTGGAATTAGTACAAACAAAAAAATACATATATATATATATATATATATATATATATATATATATATATATATAACCAAATAAAAATAAAATTTGTTTGCAAATGAATTTTAAATTTTCTTTTAACTGTTTCGTTAGCTTCTGGGTCTGATTACTTCAAGAAGGGTTTAAGATTTGGAGGGTTCGACCGTTTGGTTAGCTTCAGTTCCATGAGTCTGGCTTCAATTTTTTTGCTATATATATATATATATATATATATATATATATAACCAAATAAAAATAAAATTTGTTTGCAAATGAATTTTAAATTTTCTTTTAACTGTTTCGTTAGCTTCTGGGTCTGATTACTTCATGAAGGGTTTAAGATTTGGAGGGTTCGACCGTTTGGTTAGCTTCAATTCCATGAGTCTGGCTTCAATTTTTTTGCTATTAAACTCAAATCTTTTACATGGATTTGATTTTTACCCATATAAAAAAAAAACACCTTTTACAGGGTATTTAATTCACGATAATCTAAATGCTAATTTGAAACATTTTCAACAATTCGTAATTTCTTACATTTGGTTCGTCAATTTTTTTATCGGATTACCCAAAATGAGGGAGACATAGCCCTTGCAAGATTTCTTTTTTTTTTTTCTTAATTTTTTGAAAGGATGAAATATGGTTATTTTACATTACCATAGTGAATATGCTATCAACATACTAAAATGCTCAAAATTCTTTTTTTTTGAGATATCTAGTTTCTCTCATCAAGACTAGTGATCAAGAAGAATCAAGAAGGGGAAGTACTTAGACCAATGAAGAAGGATTTGTTGTTGCAATTCCGCTACGCATCATACAATGGATCATAAACAAAGTATAGAATTTCTATCAATTTCATTTTTGGGTATTCTAAATTTATCTATGGTGATCTATTGGAATTATGTTATTTCTTATTGAAATCCAAAACCAACATGTGGTATTAGAGTCACCATAGATTGAATTTGGAATCCCTATTCAAGTTTAAATTCCTGTGAGAATTGAGATTTGATAGATTAGATGTTATGGTTCTTAATTTTATTGATTCAATTCATGATTTGACAGTTATAAACTAGATTAAGGTTAATTGAATGAATCAATAGTGTTTATAAGTCTTAGTACACATAAAGCATGGATTGAAACCCTTAAAAGTTTATTGGATATGAAGAAAGTTAGAATTTGGGGTTGGAAAATCGTAAAAATAAAAGAAAATACATCAAGTATTGTGTAGACAGTCGACTGTTTGTTTGGACAATCAATTGTCGTATGGACAGAAACCTTGTATGGTCGACTGTGGTTTTCTAGAGTCGAATGTCTTTTGGGCACAAACTTTTCACAGTCAACTGTCTTTTGGACAAAAAGTTTTTGCAGTCGGTTATGACTTTTCACGGTCTACTATCCTGAGTGCAGTTGAGTGTGAATATGTTTTTTTTGCTTTTTCATATGAAAATTACCCAAATTTGCATTCAATTCAACTTAAAATCACTTCTTATGAAAAACTTAAGTTATTGTAAACAAGATACACCTTTTGACTTGTCCACTTGTTGCATCACGTGCAAGTAGCCCTGCCGACCGGGGAGTGTTGCCCTCCAATACCCCGCAACGAGGCACTGCCCCAAACCTCGTATTCAAAAGGTGGACATTGTCTACACCTTAAAAAGTTGTTAAAAATGTAAATAGCATAAAAATTATGACTTTGTAATATAAGTGCATCTAGTTGTGCATTTTATAAGGTTGACGTCATGTGATTGAGTTATGGTCTTAGAGACAAATTTAGTTCCAAGTCTATATGGATAAGATCATCTTAAGCAATCAAGGTGTGAGAAATATAAAGTATGTCCTAGTATTGGAGAGTTTCATAGATTTAGTTGAAATTGTAGCCACCAAAATGGCCTTTTTTCAGTTGGATTTGTGGAATATAGATCATGTACGGTAGTGGGATGTTTCTAGTTCTAGTATATAGTCATACACCCAAAGGTAGTGATTGTGTATTTGAATTGAGAGGGTCACATAGGAAGCATAAGGTTGAGAATTGACTAGTCTGAGTGGCTTATACACCCAAAAGTGGTAGATTATCGAAGGTTGGAATAGATTTTAATTGTTGCTTCTATGTGGAGAGTTTTGTAATTGTATGTCATGTATTCTACCCAAATGTGTTTACATGATGATACGTATGAGCTCGCATGAAGTGTGCTTTTTACAGTTTTGAAGTACATATTACTCCATAATTCGCTAATCTTTTTACATTGTTTAATCATTACAATCACTTTTTCCGTCAACAACAATATAGTTTCAATTGAGGTTCTGAATAAGTCAAATTTCAAGAAGTGGAATGAGGATATGGAGTTTGCCATGGATATGGCAAAGGTGCATACTTCACTGATAATGGACCGACCAACTGATCTTACTCCTACAAGTACTAAGGATGAGAAAGCATTTCATGTTGCATAGGTAAACAGTAATAGAATTTATCTATTGTCTATAAGACAGCTGATCCAAGATTACTTTAAGAGTAGCTTGCTTATTGAGTGCACAACTAAGGAGTTCATGAACATTGTGGCACTCAGGTATAAATGCTCATTGAATGCTGAGATAGGCATAAAAATATGTCATTCTTTATTAACTTTGTCAACCATATAAAAGTGTCCCTATCTCAGCATTCAATGAGACTCTATACCTAAGTGCCACAACATTTATGAAATCTTTAGTTGTGCGCTCAATGGGCAAGCTACTCTTCATGTGATCTTGAATCAACCTTTTCATAACAAGTATGGTATAAAAGGCTTAGTCACATTTCTAAGGTGAGTAGAAATATTGATAAGGAATGGCATCCTGCCTACTCTTGACTTCAGTGACCTATAAACATGCATTGACTGTTATAGGGGAAAATGACCAAAATAAAGAATAGATGTGCAATCCATAGTTCAGACGCTTTGAAAATAATTCCACGCAGACATTAATGGACCCTATTCGGATACATTGTGTAAAAATAAATATTTATCACATTCATTGATGATTTTTCCCGATATAGTTATCTCTTCTTGATTAAGGAAAAGTTTGAAACTCTTGATAAATTCAAGATCTTTAGAACTAAGATCGAGAAACAACTGGAAAAAGTTATCAAGATTGTTAGATTTGACAGTGTATGGTGAATACTATGGTTAACATGGTGATAAAAGACAACATAAAGGCTAGATTGCCAAGTATTTTGGAGGATTCTGGGATAGTGAATCAATTTACTATGCTTGGAAGTCCTTAACAAAGTTGTGTAGTAGAAAGGAGAAACCACACCCTAAAGGATATGATGGGGAGTATAATAAGTGAATCAAATTTACCGATTTTTTATTTTTTGGATGGAGTAACAAAAACAGCCTTATATATCCTAAAAAGAGTCCCTAATAAAGTCATCTCTAAAACAACCTTTAAGTTGTGGACCGAGAGAAAACCTGATCTTAACCACTTGAGGGTTTGCAGTTATCCTGCAGAAGTAAGGTTATATAATCCTTCAGAAAGTAAGTTGTATGTCAGATCCACTCCCTGCTATTTTATTGGGTACCATATCATTTTAAAAGGTATGATTTTTATAATCCTAGTGAAGGTACTTGAATTGTGGAGTCACAAACAGCCAAGTTCTTGGAGTTAGATATGGTCGAGCAGAGTAGTTGTTCTCAGACCGTACAAAAAACTGAGGTGGGGAGGACTAAATCTTTTACTATACCTGTACAGATGGATGTTGTGGTTCTTACAATAGTGATAGCATATATAAAGTAGAATGAGCTAATTTTTGAACTAGTTCCTGTTGAGGTTCCCTAAGAACATGTAGTTGTGGAGGTTCCAATTAGAAATATCCACCAGGGAGAGAAGATCAGCCATTCCGCATGACTACATAGTCTATTTGAAAGAGAGTGATTATGATATCGTTTGTGTGGTGGATCCTCTAACTTATAAAGAATTTATTTCTAGCCCTCGGTCTGATCTACGGTTGGATGCAATGGGGGATGAAATGCAGTTGATGGGTTATAACAGTGTTTGAGAGCTAGTTGAGTTACCTGAAGGTTGCAAGCCCATTGGTATCAAGTGGGTTTATAAGACTAAAAGGTATCCTAAAAATTGAGAGGTTTAAAGTCATGTTTGTTGTCGAAGGATTCACTCAGAGAGAAGTGTAAATCGAGGTTCAAACCCAAATGGGGGGAATTGGGTTTTAAAACTTTTACTGATTAACTTGCAAGTTTTTTAAACAGTTAAATACACAAAGCACATAATCAACTAATATTCTTGAAAGTAAAGAGTTTAAGGAAGAGAAAGTGCAAACTCCATTTATAGTGGTTTTGCAATATTGGATTTCTTCCGACCCTACATCAACTCTCTTCAAGGAACCTCTTTAAAGTAATCCACTAAAACTTTAGTCGTACAACTTCACGGGTGTTGTACAAACCTTACAATCGATCTCTTCCTCACAGAAGCTACAATGAAGCGTTTAATCCTAAACACTCTAAGAGTTATACCAACTTTTTCCCTTTACAATAAATGAAATTTGCTGTAAAGTAAATGGTAAAGAGATAACAATAAGTGCTTTTACAGATGAACAATATCTCTCTTTCAAGAACAAGCTTGAAGAATGACTCAACAATAAATTATTCAAAGCTTTTGAGAATTAATGAGCTATCTTGTGAAGTGAATGTGTTCTCTTCTTGTTTTAAATGCTCATTAAAGTGGGTTTATATAGCCTTCAAGCAATATAGTCGTTTGACACTGACTTGGTAGGTTTGGGACATTAAATGCTCAAATCCTGCGTCTTAAACAGTCATATTTTTGAATTACCAGTCGACTGGGTCAAGTGAAGATTTTTTAATTTTTAGGCTAAGGGAGAGTACTAGTCGACTAGGTCAAAGGAACAGTAAATTGGGTCCTCAGCACCAGTCGATTAGGAACTTTCTATCCCATATCCGAGTCGACTGGTATATTGATCCAGTCAACTAGGTTTTCCTTTTCAAAAATTGTTTTTGACTTAGAAACATTTTTTATTTTTAGTTTTGTCAAATTCTTTTGTAAATTGAGCCACAGATCCAGCTATGTAATTGAACATAAGAGATTTACAATTGTTTCAATTACCTTAATGCCTATTCTAGATCTTATGTCTTGTTTTGGTGTCTGAATCGCGTTGAGTTCTTACATCTTGTTTTTGTTCTGAATGCTTTTTCCGCTTAAACATTTAGATAAAATTGTTAGTGCAATTAGAGTAGTGTTTTCTCATTATTAAAATCAAATACGGGTCAACAATCTCCCCCTTTTTGATGATGACAAAACTAAAGAGAGAAAAAATAGTTTTAAAAACTAAGTGTTGGTTTTTAGAGAAATTTGGGCAGAGTCTCCTCTATTTTTCGGATATAAACCAACCTGTTAAGCATTCAAACATAGTTTAAATAAAATTATATCAGCCCAACCAATCAATGCAATATAGTATTACATTTTTCAACATGTTCGGAGCAATGCTACCCCTAAATTAATGCTATATTCTAAGTTTTCATACAGTTTTCTCCTTTTTCTCCCTTATTTTGACAACAGCATAAAAAGGGGTGTAAACTCGAAAAATAAGCAAAATAAACTCCACATCCATTAAGATAAGACAAAAACAAACTTTTGTGCAAAAGCTAAGCATGATTCGTAATTTGGAAGAATCAAAATTTTCCATACTAGTATAAACAGTTAAAGCATATAGTTGAGTACGAATAGCTTAAACCAAGTAACCATATAGTGCAAAAGTGAAGTAAGTATATGAACTAAAAGCTAAATAACTGAAAAGTAGGCAACTGTATACAAGCATCCATACATCATAAGCTTACAGAAGCTGAACATCGAGTACAAGCATATGAATGTATAATAAGAAAAGAAATATTGCTGTTGAATATCCATGGAGCTATACATAAACAAAGAGATAAATGAAAAGACTCAGCGAGCAGGGGAGTCAGAGCTATCTCGAAGAAGATCTCGAAGCTCAGCCAAAAATCCCTCTGTGTGCTCCCGGTGTAACTCGATATCGTCTCGAAGTGTGCGGAGGTCGCGATGCATGTGATCGACCGAAGAGCTCAAGCTCTGGAACCCAGACTGCATGGCCAACTAGATTCTTATAAGAGTCTATAGAATGTCATCGTAGCTAGCCTAACCAGCACTAGAGCCACCATATTGTGGACTAGGTGCTCGCTCATCAGCATATATAGCAGTGGGATGAGCTGCATCACCAGGAACCTCATCGTCCTCCTCGTTGCTGTTGTCCTCTCCAATCCGAACATTCCTCCCACCCTTAGAGTATATCATCTCATCTCGGATCGTGCACCCCATCTTCTTCAGAGAAGAGACGTTGATGATGTCCTTAGGGCCGATGTCCTGAGCCTCTGAAAAGGGTAGGGGGACTCGAAAATGCTGGAGGATCAGGGTGATAAGCATCCAGTAGAGAAGGCACCCAAAGTCACTCACTTCACCATTAATCATGTTCGCGAGTAGTAGGGGGTAGATATTGAAATGGTGTCCTATTTTGAGACATCAAATCAATACCACATCTATCTTGGAAAGATAGTGTCACAACCTATCTCGGGTTGGCCACCCTCAAAACAGTGTTGTCACATTTTGAAAATCCCCGCATGACACATATATGCAACAATAAAAATAATACTAACAGAAATTTTTACTTTAATCCTCAACCTTCAACAGGGGAGGTACATCAGTCTGATCTTGACTTAAACATAATATACAACGTAAAATGCATGAATATTTACAAATAAATTTTTATTTTATTTTCTCATTAGTCTGAGTGGACACATACGTGGCTTACAAAAAATGATTTTATCGGACTCTCAACCCACTAGACTATTTGCCCTATCTGCTACTTGAAATCATTGTACAATGAGGGATAAGCTTCACAAGCTTAGTGAATTAAATTTACTAGAAGTATTCAATTTGTATAAATAGCCCTTTAATATTTAATCATTTATATGTCATATGACTGAATAATAGCATATAGTCTAACATTTATATAGTTCCTATCATATCATACTTTTATGTTTCTTTCTCACCATAACTGTCTCTCTGTGAGACTCATTCATCTATAAATAAATGTATAATAACAACAACACTTTAGTAATAAAATCAACATGTAAAACGGATGCAATGCATGAATTATTATTAGGGAACATCTTCCCACATGTCGACATGTTTTTATCTTAGACCAGCCCCCTCCTGGTTCTTTCATTTCCACCATATACTGGTTGTCACGGTATTCATTTATTTCCAACATATACCGGCTGTCATGGTTTTCCTTTATCTCTAGCATATACCAGCTATTACGGTTTTTCAATTAGACCGACCCTCTCCTGGTTCTTTTATTTTATACACATGCATATGAACAATGATATGAAATATGCATATGAACAATAATATAAAAACAACATAAATTCAAATACTTAATTTAGCTATCCTGTCTTTCCTCAAATTTCTACTTGATAAATTTCACTAATTTCTTCTCCTCATATATCACATCAATTTATCAACCATAACTCGTCGAGAATTTTACTTATCACCATCATTATTAAATCGACTCATTATTCTAATAATATTATGTTTCACATTATAATTTTCTACATGTCCAATATTCATATCATACCTATCACTCAAATTTTCATCTACCACCAAAGCATATGCTAATAATTTATTTTAATATTATAACTAGATATTTCATTTTTATCTAGATTACTTAAAGTAAATCTAACTCACCACGTAGCACTTAGAGCTACCCATGGATCACTTCCTTGCCTTTCCTGCTCCTCTCAGTAATTTCCCACGGTTGCTGATTGTCAACACCTAACATAATATTTATATTAAATTTCTAATTTATTCTTTAACTCTCCATAATTTACACCCTTTGAAAAATTTCTACTTTGAATTCCAGGAAATTTCATGTATGCTAAAAATTCAAAAATAAACATTACGTTATTACTTTCTGTTTTTCTTATAGCTTCCAATGACTCTCTATAAAATTCTCCCGTAAACTCTTCAAAATTTTGCTCTTTCAACCTTTCTTTCGGTCTCCAGGTATTTAAAGAAATAGATTAATTGAAGGGAAACCAAACAGGATTTGGTAAGTAATAAAAATAAATTACGTTATATATATATATAACAAAAAAATTTGCAACTATGGGTATTCATTTTGAAACCTCAGTAGCCTTGCTGCCTTACATGCAGCTAGATTTTTTTTCCTTCTAGACATCCCAGATATTTTATTTTTTTCTTCATTCTGGATAACTCTAGAAATTTTTTTTTTGAATTGTTTTATAAAAATTTAACTTTTTGTATTTTAAAATATATATATATATATATATATTATTTTAACTCTATATGATATTTATTAAAGTACTTCTCTACCCTTACTTTACAAATACAGGTATTACAATTCTACTCACCTTACAAAATTTTTAATTTTTATCCCCAAAATTTTCTTACCTAATTCAAGAAAAAGTTGGGGGTATTCCTTCCTCATTCTTGTTTAATACTCCCATGTGACTTCTTCGACATCTTTGTTCCGCCATAATATTTAAATCAAATAAATGACTTTATTTCACAAGACTTGTTCTTTTCTATCTAAAATTCTGATCGGTACTTGCATAAAAGTCAAATTTTCCTGAAGTTCTATCGCCTGATTCGAGATACTATAGGATTCATCGTGTAAGTACTTTCTTAGCAGTGACACATGAAACACATTATGTAATTTCTTTAACTCTGGGGGCAAATCCAATCGATATGCTACTGATCCAATTCTCTCGATCACCTCATATGGCCTCACAAACCTCGGGCTCAACTTTCCCTTATTTTTAAACCTCAACACACCCTTCCATGGAGATATCTTCAAAAATACCCAATCACCAACTTGGAACTCGAGAGGTCGTCTTCTTTTATCAGCATATCCCTTCTGTTTGTTCTGGGCTGCTATGAGGTTCTCTCTAACCAGTTTAATCCTCTTAGTAGTCAAATCTATCATTTCTAGACCAAATATCTTTCTCTATCCAACTTATTCCCAGCATACTGGAGTTCTACACCTTTTACCATATAAAGCCTCGAATGGTGCCATCCCAATACTAGTTTGATACTTATTGTATGCAAACTCGATCGAAGGCAAATAAGCATCCCAGCTCACTGAAAAACTTAATGCACTTGTCCTCAGCATATCTTCTAGTATCCTGATGATTCTCTCCGTCTGCCCATCAGTTTGTGGATGAAAAGTTGTACTAAATTGCAATTGCGTACCCATAGCTTCTTAGAAACCTTTCCAAAATCTAGAGGTAAATCTAGAATCTATATTTGATGCAATGCTCAAGGGTACTCCATGTAATTTTACTATCTTCACTACATACAATTCAACCAACTTTTCTGGACTCCAAGTAGTTTTAATAGGAACAAAATGTGAAGACTTAGAAAGTCTATCCACTATAAGCCACACAGTGTCATGTCCTCTCTAGGTACGGGGAAAGAGACAAAATCTATACTCACATTTTCCCACGGCCACTCAAGCACTGGAAGAGGTTGTAATAAACCTACTAAATGTCTATTCTCAGACTTCTCCTGTTGATAAGTCAAACATCTAGAAATATATTCCGCTACATCCTTCTTCATCCCTGACCACCAATAATTCTGTCTCAATCCCCTATACATCTTATTATTACCCGAGTGCATGGAATATACAGAATCATGAGCCTCCCTTAGTATCTTCTTTCTCATCTCCACATTATTGGGAGCACAAACCCTATACCCCAATACCACCATACCATCTTCTCTAATTCTAAACTCAGTTGACTTCCCACTCAACACTTCCCGTCTGATCTTCTCTATCCCCTCATCTCTACCCTGCATCTATAATAACCGATCAATAATAGAATATTATATCACCATATTCAATACTCATTTATCATTGACACTCAACTGTATCCTCATTCTTCTTAATTTTATCATCAAGCTAGTATCATGACTCCCAATAGCAGTTAATCTCCCTGTAGCCTTTTTACTCAATGAATCAGCTACTACATTATCATTTCCTAGATGATAATGAATTGTACAGTCATAATCACAAATCAACTCCATCCACCTCCTCTGCCTCAAATTCAATTCCTTCTAGGTCGGTAAATGCATAAACCTCTTATGATCAGTAAAAATTTCACAATTGGCTCCGAATAGATGATGTCTCCAAATCTTCAAAGAAAAAACTATGGTAGCCAATTCTAAATCATGGGTTGGATAATTCCTCTCATAGTTCTTCAGTTGCCTTAACACATAAGCTATAACTCTCCCATGTTGCATCAACAGACATCCCAACCGCTAATGTGACGCATTACTATAAACCACAAATCCTTCATCACCAGAAGGAAGCACTAATACTGGGGCAGTAGTCAATTTTCTTTCAACAGTTGGAAACTTCTCTCACATTCCTCTGACCACCTAAACTTCATGCCCTTCCTGGTGAATTTAGTAAATGGTCCAGCAATCATAGAATTTTTTTGGATAAATCTCCTATAATAACCAGCCAACCCCAAAAAGCTTCTAATTTCGGTTACACTCGTGGGTTTTTCCCAATTTAACACTGCTTCTACTTTCTGTGGGTCAACTGCTATTCCCTCTCCCAACACAACATGCCGCAAGAAAGATATTTCACTTAACCAAAACTCACACTTAGAGAACTTTGCATATAATTTCTTTGTCCTTAAAATCTCTAATACTATCTCCAAATGTTGCATATACTCCTCTTCATTCTAGGAATAGACCAAAATATCATCAATAAACACAATCACGAATCTGTCCAAGAATGTTTTAAACACTTGATTCATAAGGTCCATAAACATTGCAGGAGCATTAGTCAACCCAAATGGCATCACCAGGAACTCATGATGGCCATAACGTGTCCTAAAAGCAGTCTTAGGCACGTCCCCCTCCTCTATCCTCAATTGATGATAACCCGATCTCAGGTCTATCTTACAAAACACCTAGCACCCTGTAACTGCTCGAATAAATCATATATCCTAGGTAAAGGATATCTATTCTTGATGGTGATCTTATTCAACTATCTATAATTTATACACAACCTCATCGTCCCGTCCTTCTTCTTGACAAACAACACAGGGGCTCCCCGGGGTGACATACTAGGTCGAATAAATTGTTTATCTAGTAACTCCTAAAGTTGAAATTTCAACTCTCTCAATTTAGTTGGTGCCATTCTATAGGGTGCTATAGATATGGGTACTGATCTTGGAAGGACCTCAATAAAAAACTCAATCTCCTTATTGGGAGGCAAACCAGTAAACTCTTCAGGAATAACATCAGAAAAATCTTTTACTACCAAGATTTCTTCTAACTTAGATTTCTTTTAACTTCTTACTCTCCTTGCTAGAATCCACCACATATGCCAAATACCCCTCACAACCCTTCTTCAACCATTTACTAGCAGTTAAGGTAGAAATAAAAAAGTTAGCAAGTACTTACATTCTCCCTTAAAATTAAACTCCTCTTGTCCGGGTATCTTGAACACTATATTTTTTCTAAAACAATCTACCCAAGCATGATATGTAGATAACCAATTCATCCCCAGAATTAAATCAAAATCTATCATATCTAAAGGCAATAAATCAACTTCAAATTCTCTATCAGCAATATTAGTCACACAACCTCGATAAATTGACTTGATAATAACCTTATCTCCAGTAGGAACCTCAACAATAATCGCATGCATCGAAGGACTAGCACTAGCATCAATAGATTTCATATAAATACTAGTGCAAAAGAATGGGTTGCACCAGGATCAATCAATAATCTAGCAGGCCTACCAAGGATAGATATCATACCCATAACAATATCAGGAGTGGCTTGTGCATCATGTTGGATCAATGCATAGACTCTGCTATCACTAGGCTGAAACTGGTTACCACATCCTCGCTCAGCTACTGATCCTCAACCTTTACCCCGCACACTCCCTGATCCACCACCGATCTTCTCCCAACACTTCCAACGCCTACGTCAGCAGATTTTCCCACTAGACAATTTGTAGCAATATGTCCTCCCTCACCACATATAAAGCATATTTACGTAAGGCAATTCTAAGATAGATGCCCCATCTGATTACATCTAAAGCAAACCCTTGCCTCTCGATTATACATCAAGTTACCACTTCTCCCTGGTGGTATACTTACTTCTCTCCCATAACTCTCAATTCCCATAGCTTGTCTCCCAAATCTATAGGTCCCACCAGTATTACTCTGAGCTACAAAAGCAACAGATCTTATTTGCCTCTGACTCTGAGCTGTGATCGAGCGCAACAGCACGCAAGCCAGGATCAAGGGCAATTTGCGCTCGCAGACAAGAAGAAGGCTGCGCTCAAGCGCAAGAGACTGCGATCGAGTGCACACGTACGGCAGTGAACAGTAAAAACAGCAGAACCTGTTTTGGAAATAAGGGTTAGGACCCTGTTTTGGAAATCAAGGTTTCAAGGTGTCCTTAGAACCCTATAAATAGACTTGTAAAAGACAAAAACAGTATCTCTCTTTCGAGGAGCATATCTTCCTTTTAGTTTAGTTTTTGTTCAGGGAGATCGGAGAAGGAAATTGTGGAAGAGAATTGACGACTCTTCTCTTGGGTTTCTTATTTCCTTTATTTTTATTATGTGTACTTAAACTTTTAGTAAGGGCTTGGTTGAAGCCCTGATTATGTTTACTAAATAAATTCAGTATTAGTGCCTTTGCGATATTTATGTTGTGTTGCTTAACTTGATTAATACATGTTTTTATTTAAACTCCTCATATGTGTGTGTCTGATCAACGTATGTATGTGGTATGGATTAGTTAGTTGAATCAATTTGGATGACCGAGTCATGGGTTTAACATTAGTAACAAAAGATATCCACACCGGATTCTTGGGTTAATCAAAATGGGAAACCGGGAGTAGATACCATGCCCTAGATCCCATTTGGTTGTCGATTTCCACAGATCCTATGCTCTCTTAAGGAATAACTCAGTATACATCATGTTGAATCCCCTGAGAGAGAAAAGAGTTAGAGTAGATACCATGCCTAACTTGTTGCTTAGGGAGATTAATAGCTTAAGGAGTAGATACCATGCCCTTAGGTTGACAAACATTAAGTATTCATGACATGAGTAAAGTATTGGCATACTGTTTTGTTGTGGTAGCATGATTAGTGGTGGATATCAAGTCCTTACACCTTTATCTTTATTAAATTCCAACTCAATATTTATTTCTCTTATTTTTATTTTATTATTGCGAAACTAATTCTAAATCAAAATTTATCAATCCCTGTGGAGATAATCTTGCATTCGCACACTATACTACTAAGTTGACCTTGTGCACTTGCAAGTAAAATAAGTTTGATTATTTGCTTATTAATTTAGGTAGATAAACGCACAACAAGTTTTTGGCGCCGTTGCCAGGGATTGTGCTAAATTTCTTTTTGTAATTATTTTCGTTAGTTTTATTTTATTTTATTCTGTTTTGTTTTATTTTTATTTTTATCAAAAATCAGATTTATCCCATCTTTTCATTTTCTATTTTTGTTCAGGTGTGCAGAGGAGGAGTTTCTTTCCTCATTGCGATCGAGCGCACTCCTTGGTGTGATCGAGCACAATCCCAGTGCGATCGAGCACTATTCTTAATTGAGTAAAATGCTTCTCTGATTCCAAGACCCTATAAAAACATGTGAAACACAGAAATGAAGTAAAATGGACTAAATTAACATAACTAAGGACTTAATAGATGTAAATAAAGGGGCTTAAATATGAATATTTAAGCACCTATCCCACCCCCAAACTTACATATTGCTAGTCCCTTAGCAATACAAAACTAAAAGCTAAAAACTAAAATGAAAAATAACGACGCACAGATAAATCCAATATTCATAGTGTCCACAAAAGTTTAGGTCTCACACAAAACTATGATGCGCATTCATAAGCAAGCGTAACAAATATAAACACATCTTTGCAATGAATAAGAGTTTTGAACGCAAATCGCTTTCATGAGGTAGTTTAAGACATCACCAGTTTGACTTTAGTGTGGGGTGAACTAGCACAGAAAAGATTAGGTTTCCAAATAATTCTAATGTGTAGTGTTTCGATGACTCAAGATTCACCAAATTTCCTATTAGAATCAACAAAAATGGCATAGTTTTTCTTTTTTTTTACACTTATTCATTCGAGGGAGAAGCACCAATGGCGGAAGCTAGTTATGCTCATCTAGCTGCTATGGAGAGGAAGCTTGATATGCTTATAAAATCCATGACTGCTTGAAACATCTCACCTAGTCCACGAGCCAAACGACTCCAGGTATATGCTATATGTTCTTTTTTTGATCACACTACTGGCACTTGCCCTTTATATTCATCTGCAGATCAAGAGCAAGCAAATTGTGTGGGACCGAACAACTGTAACATATATACAAATACCTATAATCCTGGATGGCAGAATTACCCCAACTTTGCATGGAACAATGCCCAGAATGCCTTGAACCTTCAAGGGCAGCAAAGGAACTCTCACCAAGCAGCCCAAACAGTTCCAGAATTAAAGACAAGTGACCTAGAGAGTAGGGTAAGGCAACTGATAACGTAACAAGAGTAGTTCATGACTGAGCAAAGGCAAATAAATGCAAGGCATGAGCAAGCTATTCAAAGATTGGAAGTACAAGTTGGGCAAATAGCTAAGGAACTAAGTGGAATAAAGCAAGGTGTTGTTGAGCAAGCTTTTCTGGTCCATCACGTTAATCCATTAGAAACTGCTCTTACCTATAGTGTCACAAGATTGAATATCGAGCCCGAATTTAAGGATGTTACTGATGACATCATTGAAACTATGCACCTCCTTGAGGCTACTCCAAAGCATCCAAGTAAGTATACCGATCCATTTGAACCTCATGTTCTTACTAATACTATTTTTTTTTTCCTTCTATTGTCCAGGCACCAAATTTGGAGTTGAAACAATTGCCGAAGCATTTGACTTATGCTTATATAGGAGAGAATAAGACACTACCTGTGCTAGTTGCTACCAATCTTAGTTTTGGGGAAAAATAAGGCTTGGTCCGGTTGAAGACGTTAAACTTAGCGCTAATGGGAGGCACCCCACAGCTTATCCTTTTATTTTTATTGTTTTATGTATTTATTGTTATTTATTTATTTTTAGTACTTCTTGTTTTCCCCTATTACGTTAGTTTTTCTTTTTTAGGTACAATGTGTGCATCCGTTCAAGTTTTGGGGTATGCTATGAGCCATGCCCACCCAGCTAGTTCTCCATCTCCCAGGTCATATCTTTCCATGTTATTCACACATTGGGGACAATGTGTAATTTAAGTTTGGGGGTATGAGAGACACATTCACACACTTGTCCCAGTTTTTTTTAGATAAGCACACATTCATATTTAATGAAAAAAAAAATTAGTTACTTACAACAAATATTATGATAAAACTTCATTAGTAATCTTAAAATCTAGAGCACATAGTCTAGTAATAAGAAGTTTAAAAGTTAGTTACCTACCTCAAGGCACTTAAGAATTCATGAGTTTGATCCAGATCTGACACGAGCACATTAGAAGGCATTTGTGTGGGGTATGATATGTAATTTTAATATTTATGTTTCCATGACTTAATCGTAATCAAATAACTTGTTAGATAAACACTTTGGCATAGACAAATAAAGAGAAAATGTCCATCATGCAAAAAAAGAAAATAAAATACTCCTAATGATCATTAAATAAAATTTTCGCTGAGTAACTAGATCTCTTGCCTCAGTAACCATTGAGTGTTCATGTCAAAAGGTGGGGATTAAGCATTTAATGATCATAAAAATTTTTGTTGAGTAACTGGACCTCTTGCATCAGTAAGCAGTGAGTGTTCATGTCAAAATGTGGGGATTTTTGCTTGGAAGCATTAAAACTTGTTAGTTTCGTAGCCTTTTTGACTCGAGTTAATAAGTCCTTAGGGGTGTCTTCACATCTAATACCCTAGAACCATCTGTTTTGGGAGTCATTGGCTAAACACTCACTATAAGGGTCAATTAGAAAGCTTAATGGAACTCAACATGGCAAAGATCTCATGATGAAAGAAAAAGAAAAGAAGTAAAAACTATGCCATTTTTGTTTCGTCTAACAAGGAATTCGATGAAGGCTTGGACACCGAAACACTATACATTAGAAATATTTGGAAATTCCATCTTTTATGTGCTAATCCACCACATGCACTAAGTCAACTTGTGATGCCTTAACAAGCCTTGTATAAGTAACATGAACTTTTAAAATCCATATTCATTGAAAAAATGTGTTTTTATTATAAGCTTACTCATGAACTATCATCATGGTTTTCTGTGCAACCCAAGTTTTTAAATAAAACATGAATGCTGAATTTATCTTTGTTGCTTAGTTTTAGTGTATGGTGAACTAGAAAAGAGTTAGGCATGGTATCTACTCTAACTCTTTTCTTTCTTAAGGGATTCAGCATGGTATCTACTGAGTTGTTCCTTAAGAGAGAATAAGATTTACGAAAATCAACAACCACACGGGACCTAGGGCATGGTACCTATTCCCGATTTCCCATGTTGATTAACCCAAGAATCCGGCGTGGATATATTTTGTTACTAATGTTAAACTCAGAACTCAGTCATCCAAATTAATTCAACTAACTAATCCATACCACATGCATACGTTGATCAGACACACACATATGAGGAAATGATCCCCGACAACGATGCTAAAAACTTGTTACGCGTTTATCTACCTAAATAAATAAGTAAATAATCGTACAATTTTACTTGCAAGTGCACAAGGTCAATAGTAGCATAGTGTGTAAGTGCGAGATCATTTCCATAAGGATTTGTGAATTTCGGTTTTAGAATCAGTTTCTCAATAGAAATAATAGTTGAGTGTGATTTTAGTAATAATAAGGACATTGGGCATTGATATCCACCTCTAATTATACTTTCCCAATGAGTAATATGTCAATGCACTAGCTGTTGTGAGTTTTAAATTACTCGCAAGTACACGAATCGTTTGTAATATAGTGTGTGCAAGTGCGAGGTCGAATCCACAAGGAATTACATTATGAAAATATAATTTTATCTAAACTAACCCTATTTTAACCTAGTTCCGAATTTTGTATTATATTGTGCAAAAAAATATAGACTTAAACTAAATTGTTTTAAAGCAAATGATAAAATAGTTAAGGTTTCTGAATCCACCCCACCAAAGTAAAGCTTATATCTTCATATTCTAAAAATAGCCTATCAAAACATTCCATAAATCCAACTTAAAGCAAAAAACAACAAATATCCCAATTAAACCAAAAGCATCCAATGTATCCGCTTTCAACAAATCACAAAGGAAATCCAATTTAATCAAAAACAATTTGATGTATCCATCAGATGAAACACACGGAATATCCAACAAAACAATTTAAACGCAATCAATCATAAGAGTTTACTCAAATAATTGATTGAATATTTATACTAAAAAAACATCAGAATTGTATAATCAAATCTGAAACTATTATGCCAAACAACAGCGAGGCTTCATCTTCAACCTTAGTTGAAGATTTTAGCCACTCATAATCATGAAACTAGAGTTCATAATATAAGTACTAAACATTAAACTAAAAAAAACAGTAAATTAAAAATGACTATACATGGGAGAAATTCCACTCGCTGTTGGGCGACACTTCCCCTCATGGTAGCAAAGCCTTCGGGATCCACCAGAATGCTAGCAGACGTCCACCAGATTACACCAAACGGCACCAGGAATTGCACACCGAATGATGAAGGGAAGAGGGGCTTATATAGGGAAACATCACAAGTGCAATGTGTTTCCAATCCGATGTGGGATACTGCAGATTCCAACTTTTTCTCTTTGACCTTTGTCTACTAAAACTGCCATAACTTTCTCTAGAAAAATCATTTTATTGATCCGTAAAATTCCCCAGAAACTAGACATCTACATCTTTCCAAGCATATATGTCTTATCTCTTGGTTCTTCCTGAATTAATACAGTTTAATCCTCAAAAATGGCTGATCTGTCATGCTGAAATCATGCACAGCCTGACCTTTGTCTACTAAAACTGCCATATCTTTCTCTAGAAAAATCATTTTATTGATCCGTAAAATTATCTAGAAAATAGACACCCGGATCTTTCCAAGCATATATGGCTCATCTCCTGGTTCTTCCTGAATCAATACAGTTTAATCCTCAAAAATGGCTGATCTGTTCGAGCAATTCTGACAATTTAGTGAAACTCCTTTCCCAGTGCTTGTAAACCTAAAAAACAACGAAAACAACTCAAAGTAACAAATTCCTAAGCTAACAAATGTAAATTAAGTGGCCAAAATATGCAATATTTTTCACTCATCAAATACCCCCAAACTTACATTTTGCTAGTCCCTTAGCAAAACAAAATAAATAAATAAAAACTGAATGGAAAACAAAGAACATAAAGACAAGTTCATCACTCATGGTATCCAAAAATTTAAGGAGCACTCAAAACCATGATACTCATTCATGAGCAAGCTTAAAAAATATAAACCATCTTCGCAATGAATAGGAATTTTAAAACCTAATTACTTATAGGAGGCAGACTAAGACATCACAAGCTTGAATCAATGTAAAGTGAATTAGCATATACAAATGAGGTTTCCAAAAAATTTCAATGTACAATATATCCATGTCTTAAGATTCACAGAATTTCTCATCAAAATGAACAACAATGGAATAGTTTTATTTTATTTTTATTTTTTATATATATAAGGCTCTGCTATGTTTAGTTCCCTTAAGCTTTCTAATTAACCCATGTATCAAGTGTTGAGTCAACGACTCCCAAACCAGATGTTTTAGGGCATTAGGTGTAAAGACACCCCTAAGGACTTATTAACTCGAGTAAAAAAGGCTACGAAACTAAACTGTCCTTAATGCTACCAAGCAAAATTTCCACCTTTTGATGTGAACACTCACTGCTTACTGAGCCAAGAGATCCCGTTACTCAGCGAAAAATTTTGTAATGATCACTATGAATAAAATTCCCACCTTTTGACGTGATCACTCACTGCTTACTGAGGCAAGAGGTCTAGTTACTCAGTAGAAAGTTTATTGATGATGATCATTATTTTTCTTTTTTCTTTTTTCTTTTTTTATGCTTTTCTATGCCCAAGTATTAATCCCACAAGTCATCCAGTTTCAGTTAAGTCAAGGAAGCATACACATTGAAATCGCATGTCATACCTCACACAAATATGTGCTAATGTGCTCGTGTTAGATTGGCTCAAAAATGTGAATTCTCAAATGCCCAAAGTAAGTAACAAAGTTTTAAAACTCTATCATCAAATCATGTGTTCAAAATTTTAAGCTCACAAATGAAATCACATCACAATATTTGTTTAGATCAACTAAAATTTCAAAATAACATGAGCATGCATTTACCTTATTATTATTATTAATTTTTTTTAAATGAAGAAAAAAACAATAAATTAGGACAAAGTGTGTGCAATATGTCTCCCATACCCCCAAACTTAAATTACACATTGACCCTAATGTGTGAATAATATGGAAAGAGCTGACCTGGGATATGAAGAACTATCTAGACTTGGTATGGCTCATAGCATACCCCCAAACTTGAACTGAAATACGCGTTGTCCCTGAAAAATAAAGACTGGAAAACAAAAATACTGGAAACAAACATTAATAATAAATATGTCAAATAATAAGTAAACAAAAAGGATAAGTTGTGGAGTGCCTCCCATGAGCGCTAAGTTTAACGTCTTCAGCCAGACCCAACATTAGTAATCGTGCCCAGCTAAACACTCCACCATCTGATCAATAAATGGGAGTGGAAACTGATCCTTCCTTGTGGTAGTATTCCACTTACGGTAGTCTAGACACACTCTCCATCCTGATTGCACACGAGTTGGAACCAACTCGTCGTCTTTATTTATCACTACCATCAATCTAGCATGCTTTGGCACGACATGAATCGAGCTCACCCACTCACTATCAAAGATTGGATAAATGATCCCTACATCCAACAACTTTATCACTTCAGTCCTCACAACCTCTTGTATAGCTGGGTTGAGCCTTCTTTGTGGCTACCTCGATGGCTTGGCATTCTCCTCCAAATGTAACTTGTGCATCACCATCGAGGGGCTGATCCCCTTGATATCCTCAATAGTCCAGCCTATAGCTTCATTGTGCTATCTTAAAACGTCCAATAATTTATCCACTTGAGCATCAACCAAATCTAAAGCTATAGTCAGAGGCAAAGAATCTACTGGACCTAGGAACTTATACTTAAGATTGTCCGGTAAACGCTTAAGTTCCTTCTTGAGGGTGTTGTGGTCTCCTCCGTCTCACTACTCTTCTGAGGAGCAGACTCCAAAGTCGCATTTGCTTGCTCAAACAACTTATCCAAATCCAAATCCTCTTCAAACTGAGCAAATCATGCCTCTAGGGGGTCCTTAACACTTGATTCACCTATAGTCTCCTCCGTCTTACTGCTCTCCCGAGGAGCAGACTCCAAGATAGTATTTGCTTGCTCGAGTAGCTTATCCAAATCCAAATCCTCTCCAAATTGAGCAAAGCATACCTCTAGAATGTCCTCAGACTTCCCTTATTTCTTGGGCGCTTGTAATCTCTCAAGGTAAGGCGCTTTAGGTACAAACGACCCAGGAAGATCCTTAATAGTAGGTGTGATTGTAGATGGCTCAGCATCTCTCTTCTCCTTGTTGCCACTTTCTTGCCCTTGTTGCATAGCTGGGTTCTCTTCCACTTGATTGTCCACTTATCTCCCAGACCTCAATGGGACAATCAATTGCACTTATTCCTGCCCATGCATAGGACTTGATGAATTTCCACCGCAAACTGTTCCTTCGGGTTAGGCTCAGGTTGACTGGGGAACCTTCTCTTCTTTTCTTCACCCAAGTGACTTGCGATTTGATCCATTTGACTCTATATCTTAGCAATCACTTGGGTGTTTACTATTTGCGCACTCCTTACTTTGCTTATGGATTGGCCGATCATCTTCCTGAAATCATTGAGGGCATCTTCCAATGACTGTGAAACTGACGTTGGCGCTTTAGTGGGAGCTTGGTAAGCGGGTGATGGTGCTGAATTGGCTGAGAAACCATAACTTGGAACTGGTGGAGGAAATCCGAGAGGGTATTGATTATGAGCATGATGAGGGGCTCTTCCCTAATTTATCAGTTAGTTATGCTTCCATGAAAAATCAGGGTTGTTCCGCCACCCTGGATTGTACGTCTCGGAGTAAGATCCATTTGATTACCACCAATAGTCATTGAAAGCGTTCATTTGTTCCATAGGATACTCGACGAAAGCCGATGTAGATGGACAATTCTGTGCTAAATGTATAGGACTAGCACAGATGGAACAACTATCAACATTGAATGTATTGGTTGTATTGATGGACTGGCCGGTCATCTTCATGAAATCCTTGAGGGTGTTCTCTAAAGACTGTGAAACCGGCGCTGGATTCATCTATATTTTTATATATTTTTTTATTTTATTTTATTTTAGGGCAAATGCAAATGCAAATAAACTAAAATAAAATTAAAATTAAAATTAAAATTAAAATTAGATTTAAAATTGAAAGTAAAATTAAAATTAAAATTTAAAAAATAAAACTAAAATACTAACTAAAATAGTAGAAAAATAAAATTAATTTAGACAAACATTTCACAAACAAAACAATTCCCTGGCAACGGCGCCAAAAACTTGTTGTGAGTTTTAAATAACTCGCAAGCGCACGAATCGTTTGCAATATAGTGTGTGCAAGTGCGAGGTCGAATCCACAGGGAATTGTGTTGTGAAAATATAATTTTATCTAAACTAACCCTATTTTAACCTTGTTCCGAATTTTGAATTATATTGTACAAAGAAATATAGACTTAAACTAAATTGTTTTAAAGCAAATAATAAAATAGCTAAGGTTTCTGAATCCACCCCACCAAAGTAAAGCATATATCTTCATGTTCTAAAAATAGCCTATCAAAACATTTTATCAATCCAACTTAAAACAAAAAACAACAAATATCACAATTAAACCAAAAGCATCCAATGTATCCGCTTTTAACAAATCACAAAGGAAATCCAATTTAATCAAAAATAATTTGACGTATCCATCAGATGAAACACACGGAATATCCAACTGAACAATTTAAACACAATCAATCATAAGATTTTACTCAAATAATTGACAGAACAATTATACTAAAAAACATCAGAATTGTATAAACAAATCTGAAACTATTATGCCAAACAACGACGAGGCTTCATCTTCAACCTTAGTTGAAGATTTTAGCCACTCATAATCATGAAACTAGAGTTCATAATAAAAGTACTAAACATTAAATTTAAAAAAAAACAGTAAATTAAAACTGACTATACATGGGAGAAATTCCACTCGCTGTTGGGCGACACTTCCCCTCGTGGTAGCAAAGCCTTCGGGATCCACCAGAATGCTAGTAGACATCCACCAAATTACACCAAATGGCACCAGGAATTGCACATCGAATGATGAAGGGAAGAAGGGCTTATATAGGGAAACATCAGAAGTGCAATGTGTTTTCAATCCGATGTGGGATACTGCAGATTCCAGCTTTTGCTCTTTGACCTTGGTCTACTAAAACTGGCATAACTTTCCTTAGAAAAATCATTTTATTGATCCGTAAAATTCTCCAGAAACTAGACATCTGGATCTTTCCAAGCATATATGGCTCATCTCCTGGTTCTTCCTGAATCAATACAGTTTAATCCTAAAAAATTGCTGATCTGTCATGCTGAAATCATGCACAGCCTGACCTTTGTCTACTAAACCTGCCATAACGTTCTCTAGAAAAATCATTTTATTGATCCGTAAAATTCCCCAAAAAATAGACATCCGGATCTTTCCAAGGATATATGGCTCATCTCCTTATTCTTCCTGAATCAATACAGTTTAATCCTCAAAAATGGCTGATCTGTACGAGCAATTCTGACAATTTAGTGAAACTCCTTTCCCAGTGCTTGTAAACCTGAAAAACAACGAAAACAACTCAAAGTAACAAATTCCTAAGCTAAAAAATGTAAATTAAGTGGCCAAAATATGCAATATTTTTAACTCATCACTAGCCTTATCATGAATACCTAATGGTTGCCAACCTAAGGGCATGGTATCTACTCCTTAAGCTATTGATTTCCTTAAGCACCGAGTTAGGCATGGTATCTACTCTAACTCTTTTCTTTCTTAAGGGATTCAGCATGATATCTACTGAGTTGTTCCTTAAGAGAGCATAAGATTTATGGAAATCGACAACCATATGAGACCTAGGGCATGGTATGTATTCCCGGTTTTTCATGTTGATTAACCCAAGAATCCGGTGTGGATTTCTTTTGTTACTATTGTCAGACCTAAGACTCGGTCATCCAAATTGATCTAACTAACTAATCCATACCGCATACACATATTGATCAGACATACACATATGAGGAATTTAAATAAACACAGACATTACTCAAGTTAAGCATCATAATCAAGGCTATTGCAAAGATAATCAATGAATGTGTATATGGGAAAGCATAACTAGGGCTTCAATCGAGCCCTATAAAGAGTTAGTTACACATGTTGTCTAAGATAAGCATCATAACATAAACTAAACACAAAATATAAAACCTGAAGAATACAGTGGAGACGGGTTGTCAATCCTCTCCAAAGTTTACAATTCTGAGCTAAGCAAAAGATAAAAGAAGGGATCCCTTTTGTGTGTGTTTACAGGTGTATTTATAGGGTTTGAATAACCCTAGAAGACTTTGGAAACCCTAAACTTCCTAAAATGTAAAACCTCCCCTATTTCGAAAACTAGTTCTGCCGTTTTATTGTTCACGCCCGTACATGTACGCTCGATCGCAGTCATTGTGTGCTCGATCGCAAGCCTGCGCTCGATCCTTCTTTGTGTGCGCACGAGCGCTAATGCACTCGATTGCACCCAATAGTGCGCTCGATCGCACTTTAGCCAGCAGCTACTCCAGGATTTCCAGATTTCTTCCTTCAGGTGCCAAAAATGCTTATCTAATTCCAAGACCCTATAAAAACATGTGAAACACATAAATGAAGTAAAATGGACTAAATTAACATAACTAAGGACTTAATAGATGTAAATAAAGGGGCTTAAATATGAATATTTAAGCACCAATCCCACCCCAAACTTACTTATTACTAGTCCCTTAGCAATACAAAACTAAAAACTAAAATGAAAAATAACGACACACAGATAAATCCAATATTCATAGTGTCCACAAAAGTTTAGGTCTCACACAAAACTATGATGCGCATTCATAAGCAAGCTTAACAAATATAAACACATCTTTGCAATGAATAAGAGTTTTGAACGCAAATCGTTTTCATGAGGCAGTTTAAGACATCACCAGTTTGACTTTAGTGTATGGTGAACTAGCACATAAAATATTAGGTTTCCAAATAATTCTAATGTGTAGTGTTTCAATGACTCAAGATTCACCAAATTTCCTATTAGAATCAACAAAAATGACATAGTTTATTTTTTTTTTACACTAATTCATTCGAGGGAGAAGCACCAATGGCGGAAGCTAGTTATGCTCATCTAGCTATTATGGAGAGGAAGCTTGATATGCTTATAAAAGCCATGACTTCTCGAAACATCTCACCTAGTCCATGAGCCAAACAACTCCAGGTATGTGCTATATGTTCTTTTTTTAATCACACTACTGACACTTGCCCTTTGTATTCATCTGCAGATCAAGAGCAAGCAAATTCTATGGGACTGAACAACTACAACATATATGCAAATATCTATAATCCTGGATGGCAGAATAACCCCAACTTTGCATGGAAGAATGCTCAAAATGCCTTGAACCTTCAAACAGTTCCGGAATCAAAGACAAGTGACCTAGAGAGTAGGGTAAGGCAACTGATAACGTCACAAGAGTAGTTCATGACTGAGTAAAGGCAAATAAATGCAAGGAATGAGCAAGCTATTCAAAGACTGGAAGTACAAGTGGGGCAAATAGCTAAGTAACTAAGTGGAATAAAGCAAGATATTGTTGAGCAAGCTTTTCCGATCCATTAAGTTGATCCATTAGAAACTACTCTTACCTATAGTGTCACAAGATCGAATATCGAGCCCGAATTTAAGGATGTTACTGATGACATCATTGAAACTATGCACCTCCTTGAGGCCACTCCAAAGCATCCAATTAAATATACCGATCCATTTGAACCTCATGTGCCTACTAATACTATTTTTTTTCCTTCTATTGTCCAGACACCAAATTTGGAGTTAAAGCAATTGCCGAAGCATTTGACTTATGCTTATATAGGACAGAATAAGACACTACCTGTGCTAGTTATTGCCAGTCTTAGTTTTGGGGAAAAATAAGGCTTGGTCCGGTTGAAGACATTAAACTTAGCGCTCATGGGAGACACCCCATAGCTTATCCTTTTATTTTTATTGTTTTACGTATTTATTGTTATTTATTTATTTTTAGTACTTCTTGTTTTCCCGTATTACGTTAGTTTTTCTTTTTTAGGGACAACTTGTGCATCCGTTCAAGTTTGGGGGTATGCTATGAGCCATGCAGAACCAGCTAGTTCTCTATCTCCTAGGTGAGATCTTTCCATGTTATTCACACATTGGAGACAATGTGTAATTTAAGTTTGGGGGTATGGGAGACACATTCACACACTTGTCCCAATTTTTTTAGATAAATACACATTCATATTTAATGAAAAAAAAAATTTGGTTGCTTTTTATAAATATTATGATAAAACTTCATTAGTAATCTTAAAATCTAGAACACATAGTCTAGTAATAAGAAGTTTAAAAGTTAATTACCTACCTCGAAGCACTTAAGAATTCACGAGTTTGATCCAGATCTGGCACGAGCACATTAGAAGGCATTTGTGTGGGGTATGACATGTACTTTTAATATATATGTTTCCATGACTTAATCGTAATCAAATAACTTGTTAGATAAACACTTTGGCATACATAAATAAAGAGAAAAATGTCCATCATGCAAAAAAAGAAAATAAAATGCTCCTAATGATCATTAAATAAAATTTTCGCTGAGTAACTGGACCTCTTGCCTCAGTAAGCATTGAGTGTTCACGTCAAAAGGTGGAGATTAAGCATTTAATGATCATAAAAATTTTTGCTAAGTAACTGGACCTCTTGCCTCAGTAAGTAGTGAGTGTTCATGTCAAAAAGGTGGGGATTTTTGCTTGGAAGCATTAAGACCTGTTAGTTTCGTAGCCTTTTGGACTCAAGTTAATAAGTCCTTAGGGGTGTCTTCACATGGCTAAACACTCACTACAAGGGTCAATTAGAAAGCTTAATGGAACTCAATATGGCAAACATCTCATGATGAAAGAAAAAGAAAAGAAGTAAAAACTATGCCATTTTTGTTTCGTCTAACAAAGAATTCGATGAAGGCTTGGACACCGAAACACTACACATTAGAAATATTTGGAAGTTCCATATTTTATGTGCTAATCCACCACATATACTAAGTCAACTTGTGATGCCTTAAACTAGCCTTGTGTAAGTAGCATGAACTTTTAAAATCCATATTCATTGAAAAAATGTGTTTTTATTGTAAGCTTACTCATGAACTATCATCATGGTTTTCTGTGCAACCCAAGTTTTTAAATAAAACATGAATGCAGAATTTATCTTTGTTGCTTAGTTTTAATGTGTGTTGAACTAAAAAAGAGTTAGGCATGGTATCTACTCTAACTCTTTTCTTTCTTAAGGGATTCAACATGGTATCTACTGAGTTGTTCCTTAAGAGAGCATAAGATTTACGGAAATCAACAACCACACAGGACCTAGGGCATGGTATCTACTCCCGGTTTCCCATGTTGATTATCCTAAGAATCTGGCTTGGATATCTTTTGTTACTAATGTTAAACCCAGGACTCAGTCATCCGAATTGATTTAACTAACTAATCCATACCACATGCATACGTTGATCAGACACACACATATGAGGAAATAATCCCCGGCAACGCCGCTAAAAACTTGTTGTGTATTTATCTACCTAAATAAATATGTAAATAACTGTACAGTTTTACTTACAAGTGCACAAGGTCAATAGTAGCATAGTGTGCAAGTGCGAGATCATTTCCACATGGGACTGGTGAATTTCGGTTTTAGAATCAGTTTCTCAATAGAAATAATAGTTTAGTGTGATTTTAGTAATAATAAGGACATAGAGCTTTGATATCCACCTCTAATTATACTTTCCCAATGAGTAATATGTCAATGCACTAGCCTTATCATGAATACCTAATGGTTGCCAACCTAAGGGCATGGTATCTACTCCTTAAGCTATTAATTTCCCTAAGCACCAAGTTAGGTATGGTATCTACTCTAACATTTTTCTTTCTTAAGGGATTCAACATGGTATCTACTGTGTTATTCCTTAAGAGAGCATAAGATTTATGTAAATTGACAACCACAAAAGACCTAGGGCATGGTATCTACTCTCGGTTTCCCATGTTGATTAACTTAAGAATTCGGCGTGGATATCTTTTGTTACTAATATTAAACCCAGGACTCAGTCATCCAAATTGATTCAACTAACTAATCCATACCACATGCATACGTTGATCAGACACACACATATGAGGAAATGATCCCCGGCAACGGCGCTAAAAACTTGTTGTGCATTTATCTTCCTAAATAAATAAGTAAATAACTGTACAGTTTTACTTACAAGTGCACAAGGTCAATAGTGGCATAGTGTGCAAGTACGAGATCATTTCCACATGGGATTGGTGAATTTCGGTCTTAGAATCAGTTTCTCAATAGAAATAATAGTTGAGTGTGATTTTAGTAATAATAAGGACATAGAACTTTGATATCCACCTCTAATTATACTTTCCCAACGAGTAATATGTCAATGCACTAGCCTTATCATGAATACCTAATGGTTGCCAATATAAGGGTATGGTATCTACTCCTTAAGTTATTGATTTCCCTAAGCACCAAGTTAGGCATGGTATCTACTCTAACTCTTTTCTTTCTTAAGGGATTCAGCATGGTATCTACTGAGTTGTTCCTTAAGAGAGCATAAGATTTATGGAAATCGACAACCATATGAGACCTAGGGCATAGTATCTACTCCCAGTTTCCCATGTTGATTAACCCAAGAATCTGGTGTGGATCTCTTTTGTTAACCCTAGACTCGGTCATCCAAATTGATCTAACTAACTAATCCATATCGCATGCACATATTGATCAGACATACACATATGAGGAATTTAAATAAACACAGACATTAATCAAGTTAAGCACCATATTCAAGGCTAGCACATATAAGATTAGGTTTCCAAATAATTCTAATGTGTAGTGTTTCGATGTCTCAGGATTCACCAAATTTCCTATTAGAATCAACAAAGATGACATAGTTTTTCTTCTTTTCTTATATTTGTGCGACATATTTTTTCTTCTTTTCTTTTATTTGTGCGACTTTTGCCAAGTTTAGTTCCCTTAAGTTTTCTATTTGACTCATGTAGTGAGCATTTAGCCAATGACTCCCAAACCAGATGGTTTTAGGGCATTAGGTGTAAAGACACCCCTAAGGACTTATTAACTCGAGTAAAAAAAGGCTACGAAACTAACTTGTCTTAATGCTACCAATTAGAATTTTCAACTTTTGATATGACACTCACTGCTTACTGAGGTAAGAGGGCCAGTTACTCAGTAGAAAGTTCTTTTTAATGATCATTGTGAGCAAAATTTTCTACCTTTTGACGTGACACTCACTGCTTACTGAGGCAAGAGGGCCAGTTACTCAATGGAAAGTTTGTTTAATGATCATTAGGAGCATTTTTCTTTTTAAGCAATAACAATTTTTTTTTCTATTTTTTTATGCCAAATCGTTAATCTAACAGGTCATCTGGTTCACAGTCAAGCAAAAGAAACATACAAATCAAAATTACATGTCATACCCCACACAATTATATGCTAATGTGCTCGTGTTAGTTTAGGTCAAACTTGTGAATCCTTAAATGCCTAAAAGTAAGTGATCTAGGTTCAAAACTTAACTATTGGCCTATATGTTCAAGGTATTAAGCTCACTTATGAAGTCAAATCATATTGTTTGTTTAGATCACCCAAAATTTTTGGAACAAAATGAACATGCATTTATCTTTAAGAACAAAAAAATGGGACATAGTGTGTGTGTGAGTGTGTCTCCATACCCCTAAACTTAAAATGCACATTGTCCCCAATGTGTGAGAAGCATGAAAAGATCTAACCTGGGAAATGTATAACTCAATGGCTAGCATGGCTCGTAGCATGCCCCCAAACTTGAACTAGATGCACTGACTATGTCCTTGAAAAAGAAAAACAAATATAGACTGGAAAACAAGTAATAATAAACAGATATAGAAAAGTAAATACTAACAAGAAAATAAAATACTAAAAAAGATATGCTTTGAGGTGCCTCCCATGAGCGCTAAGTTTAATATCTTCAGCCAGACGGGGTATTCTCTCACTGCTGATCATCGGGTGGTGCAATTGAAGAGGTACTGGGTGCCAGAGGTAGATGGTCAAGGATGGCCTGTAGCATCACCTCCTGTCGTGCAAACCGTGCCTCCAAACTATCTATGCGCTAGTACACAAGTGATGTAGCTGAAGAGACCTCGCCTCGGAAGGAGGACAACTCAGCGAGAAAGTGCTGGGACTCTATGGGTCCCATGTCCAGATGGTCCTCCTCTCACAATGGGCTAACTGCAGGGGTCTCTGTCTCCATATGATCCTCCTCAACCCTCTCAACTACAGGTACAGGGGCTGGGAGTCCTCGAAGCATGGGAGGTTGAAGTGGAGTATTTTAACACGTGGATTCTAGGTTCTGTCGATATTGCGATCGATCTCGAATATGTGCGCTCGATCGCACACTGGTATTTGCACTCGATCGCACACGATCAGACTTTTTCTCGAACAGCTGATGGGCGACAGAAGACCAAGCTATGGTTTTGGGGATCCGAGTGTGTTCCTAACCTCCTGTAAACATAATAGCACCCAATCATACATAAGATAACACACACACACACACACACACACACATATATATATATATATATATATATATATAAAATGACAGTGTAAATGAAATATTAAAATCAGTGTGTAAACAAAATTGGTTACCTTGTGTATGGAGGAAATGTGTAATGGGGAGGGGGATGTGGTGGTGACAGTATGGTGGTGATGGTTGGTTAGTGGTAATGGTGGTATGGTGGTGAGTGGTGATGGTTGGTGAGGGTGGTGATTGGGTGTGGTGATGCTGGAGTCGAGAGTGTGAGAGTGGTAGTTTGTAAACGAAAGAGTGTGAGTGAGAGTGTCTGAGTGAAAAGTGAAGAGAAGGTGAGTGAGTGAGGCGAATAGTGAAGTGTTTAAGTCCATTATGTAACTATCTGCCACGAGTGTGCTCGATTTTACTCTTGCACTCGAGCACATTGAATGGTGCGCTCGATCACGAGCAGTATGCATGGTCAACAATAAAAACTTACCAAGGCTAGAATGATAAAGCAAAAACAATATAACCTTACCATGCGTTAGTGGCCTCAGTACCACTAACCTCAATAGAGGTGCTTGAGCTGTATGGGTAATCGAATATGAATTGCTCAAGCACTCTCGTGCTACAGTGCTACTTGTTTGGAATGAAGCACTTAGAGTCCACCTCTTGTTGCTCTAATGCTTGTATCTCAGCTGTATATTGTACAGATTCAAGTGCTAAGTCTTCATTTCTCGGAGGTAAGTTAATATCGAGGTATAGCTTAGCTCTATGTCCATTTATCATAAAGGTTTGATTTCCGTTGGGACCACAGACCTCTAAAGCATCATGAGGGAAGACCTTGGTGACCATGTAAGGACCATACCATCGGGACTTGAGCTTGCTTGGGAATAATCTTAATCTTGAATCGTATAACAATACCTTTTGTCCCACATGGAACTCTTTCCTCACTAGTTGTTTGTCATGATAAGTTTTTGTCCGTTCTTTGTACAACTTAGCATTCTCATTGGCATCATATCTTAATTCATCTAGCTCATTTAGATGTAGCTTCCTCTTCTTACCCATTTGTTTCATGTAAAAATTGAACTGCTTTATGGCCCAATATGCCCGATGCTCTAATTCTACCGGGAGATGGCATGCTTTCCCAAAGACTAGACAATAGGGAGATATGCCAATTGGAGTCTTATAAGCTGTCCGATATGCCCATAGAGCATCATTTAGGTGCAGAGACCAATCCTTCCGATTAGGCTTCACTATCCTCTCTAAAATTCCTTTGATCTCTCGGTTGCTTATCTCCACTTGGCCACTGGTTTGAGGATGATAAGGGGTGCCAACTTTGTGAGTGATCCCATATTTCCAGAGTAGTTCGACAAAAGAGCGATGATGAAAGTGCTGCCCCCATCACTGATGATTGCTCTTGGAGTCCCAAACCGCGTAAAGATGTTAGCCTGTAGAAACTTTACAATACTTTGTGATCGTTAGCTTTTGAGGGGACAACCTCGACCCATTTGGACACATAATCCACACCCACAAGAATATATAAATAACCAAAGGAATTGGGGAAAGGACCTATGAAATCAATGCCTCATACATCAAAAAGTTCTACTATGTGGATATTTTGTAGGAGCATCTGATTTCGGGAAGAAATGTTACCTATCCGTTGGCATCTATCACATGAGCTGCAAAAAGAGAAAGCATTTTTAAACAGATTAGGCCAATAAAAACCAGATTGTAATACCTTAAGAGCTGTTCATTTTGCCCCAAAATGTCCTCCACAAGCAAACTGATGGCAATGTTGTAATAGGCTCAAGTGCTCTTCTTCTGAGACACATTGTTTGATGATTTGATCAGTACAAAATTTGAAAACGTAAGGGTCATCCCAATGGTAGTGTGTAGACAGAGATATCAGCCGTTTATTTCCTTGTGTGGTCATGCCTGGGGGAAAAACCTTAACAGTTAGATAATTTACAATATCGGCATACCATGGAAGTTTTACCTCTAGTGCGAATAGTTGTTCATCAGGGAAGTGCTCATTTAAAGGCAGCTCATTTTCGTTATTCTCATAGGGTAGCCTTGACAAATGATCTGCAACCACATTCTCACTGCCTTTCTTGTCCTTGATCTCCAAATCAAATTCTTGTAATAAGACTACCTATCTGATTAACCTAGGCTTTACATCTTTCTTAGAAAATAAATATCTCAAAGCAGCATGGTCAGTGAATACAATAACCTTAAAACCAATAAGATATGATCTAAACTTCTCTAAAGCAAAAAAAACAGCTAACAACTCTTTTTCAGTAGTAGAATAGTTAAGTTGAGCATCATTTAAAGTTTTAGAAGCATAGTAAATAGCATGAGGTACCTCATTGACTCTTTCACCTAAGACAGTTCCCAAGGCGAAGTCACTGGCATCGCACATCAATTCAAATGGGAGATTCCAATCCGGTGCCATCATTATCGTGGCAGAGGTGAGAACATCCTTCAATGTGTTGAAAGCTTGAATACAGTTATCATTCCATTCAAACTTGGTATCTTTAGCCAACAACGCACAAAGAGGTCTTGAGATCTTGGAAAAATCCTTGATGAATCTTCTATAAAAACCGGTATGCCCGAGAAAGCTTCTAACACCCTTGACTGTGAGAGGGGGAGGTAGCTTTGAAATAATGTCTATTTTAGCCTTGTCTACCTCAATACCTTTGTTGAAGATGGAGTGACCCAACACAATGCCTTGTTGAACCATGAAGTGACATTTTTTCCAATTCAGCACTAAGTTACTTTCTTCACATCTCTTTAGGACACTTTCCAAATGACTTAGGCATTCATCAAAATTGGAACCAAAGACACTAAAGTCGTCCATGAATACCTCAATGTATTTCCCCACCATATCGAAAAATATGCTCATCATACATCTTTGAAAAGTGGCTGGTGCGTTGCATAATCCGAATGGCATCCTTCGATAAGCAAATGTACCGAAAGGGCATATGAAGGTAGTCTTTTCTTGATCCTCGGGTGCTATGGCAATTTGTTTGTACCCACTGTACCCATCCAAGAAGCAGTAATAGCTATGACCGGCTAATCTCTCTAACATCTGATCAATGAACGGTAGGGGGAAATGATCTTTTCTGGTTACTTTGTTTAATTTTCGGTAATCAATACATACCCTCCAACCCGTTGTTTTTCTTGTAGGTATGAGGTCCTCATTTTCATTTTTTACAACGGTAATCCCACTCTTTTTAGGAACAACTTTGACCGGACTCACCTATTTATTGTCTGATATAGGGTAGATAATGCTAAGATCTAGTAGCTTCAATACCTCGGCCTTTACTACCTCTTTCATGTATGGGTTAAGTCTTCTTTGAGCATCTCGAGTGGGCCTTGCTTCATCTTCAAGGTAGATACTATGCATGCACTTAGCTGGACTTATCCCCTTTATATCAGCAATGGTCCATCAAATGGCAGATCTATGCTCCCTAAGAACTCTTAACAACTTCTTTTCTTCTCCACTACTCAAATTAGTAGCTATGATCACAGGTAAAGTCTTATTATCTCCCAAATAGGTATATGTTAAATGCTCGGGCAACTGCTTTAATTCCAATGTTGGTGCTTGGATAATGGATGGAAGAAAAGTAGTATTAGTATGTATAAGAGATTCAAATGGAGGAGTATACTTACTTGAGTGTTTTGGAGAGGTCTCAAGGAGGTGCACAGCTGTGATGATGTCATCAGTAACATCTTCAGGTTCTTGCTCAATCTTTACCTCCGTAAAGCTATGGGTAGTAGTAGTTTCCAATGGATCAATGTGATGGACCTGAAAAGCTTGCTCGACAAAATTTTGTATCATACATACATTAAAGCATTCTAAATCATCTTGAGACAGTTTTAATGCATCAAATATTTTAAATTCTATTTTCACACCATTGATCTTCATACTCACTACGCCTTTTTTCACACAAATCTTAGTATCGACAGTTCTCATGAAGAGTCTCCCTAATATGATGGGCAGGGGTAATGGCATTGGGCATTCCTCCATATCTAGTACAATGAAATCAGTAGGTAAAATGAACTCTCCTACCTTAACTAGGACCTCCTCAAGAATACCTCTAGGTCTTTTGATACTCCTATCTGCCAACTGTAAGGTAATGGAAGTCAGTTGCAGCTCCCCCAAACCTAGGGTTTTGAATACTGTGTATGGTAGCAAGTTTACATCCGCTCCCAAATCTAGTAATGCTCTCTCAAACAGCTGATCACCTATTCTATAGGGAATAGTAAAACTACCCGGATCTTTCAATTTTGGTGGGAGTTTTCTTAATAGCACAACACTTACTTCTTCAGTTAAGGCTACAGTCTCATGTTCTTGAAACTTTCTCTTATAAGTGCAATAATCTTTTAGAAACTTAGCATAAGCAGGTATTTGGTGAATTGTATCTAATAAAGGAATGTTAATTTAAACTTTCCGCAAGGTTTCAAAAATATTAGTCAGTTTATTGTATTTCTTTTGTTTTACTAACCTTTGTGGGAAGGGTGGTGCATTCACCTTCTTCGTCTCACTTACTTTTGATGCCGATGGTTTCTCTATAGATGCTCTTTCAGACTCATCGGACCCTATCACCTTGCCATTCCTTAAGGTTGTGATAGCTTTCAGTTGTTGATGCCCCCCAGGATTGGGTAGTGTTTGAGCTGGAAGCTCACCTTGCTTTCTGCCACTTAGCTCTTTAGCCAGTTGTCCCATTTATACCTCTAGCCGTTGGATGGCTTGTTCATGTTTTACTGTGGTTTGTCTTAGTTCAGTCCGAAATTGCCTTTTATTCGCCATGAACTGATCTTACGAGGTCATTAATTGTTGCTACTGATTGGTAAATTATCTCACAAGACTTTCGAGGCCGTTTTTCTTTGGTTCGGGAGCAGTATGAACAATGGGCTGGGAGTTTCTTTGCTGCTCTTTCTGGTTAAGGGCATTTTGATTGTTGTTCCAAGAGAAATTTGAGTGGTTTAGCTATCCAGGGTTATAAGTGTTTGCATATGGGTTGTTCTTTGGTGGATAATTGTTAGGTCCCACATAATTTGCTTATTCTGGATCTGCAGATGAATACAAAGGACAAGTATGAATATTATGATCGAATTAGGAACATATCGCACATACTTGGAGTGGTGTAGCTGGTAGGTTAGATGTGGTATTCTGAGCGGCCATGACTTTAACCAACAGGTATAGTTTCCTCTCCACAGCAGCTATTTGAGGAGAAGATCCTCCATTTAAATTTACCTTATACATACCCTTACTCTTGGTTACATGTCTACCTCAAGAGGAGAACTGCTGAGTGTGTTTGCTTAGGGTTTCGAAGAGTTCCATAGCTTCTTCGCTGCTTTTCTCCATCAGCACTTCTCCACAACCTGAATCAATAATACTTTTGTTAGTATCACTCAAACCTTCATAAAAAGCTTGTACCAGTTCATCTTGAGGTAGGTTGTGATGTGGGCATTTGAGTAGCAGCTCGTTGAAGTGTCCCCACGCTTCGAAGAAGAGGTCCCCATCCTTTTGTTGGAAGGACTGAATCTCCTTCCTCATTTGCCTCGTCTTTTGGACTGAGAAAAACTTCCTCAGAAATTTGCTAGCCAACTCCTCCCAAGTGTGGATAGAAACTACAGGCAAAGAATTGTACCACAGTTTAGCATTATCTTTTAAGGAAAAAGGGAACAGAATTAACCTTATTCCTTCTTGGTCTAGGCCTCAGATATGCTGGAACTTGCAAAGATCGAAGAATTCTCGAAGGTGTAAGTGTGGATCTTCATTAGGTGTACCCCTAAAGTGAGTCAAAGCACTCAATATTTGCGGAGATATGTAATAGTTGCCTTTCGCCTCAGGTTGATATGCAATACGTGATGGCCGATCAAGGTTCCATGGGATGAAGGATTGCTTCATCGGTACTCGTGCAGGTGGTTACTGGTTTTCGAGCTGTTCCGCCATTGGTGCTTCGTTCTCAATTTCTTCTTCGTTCTCTTTGAAGTTGTTTCTAAGCCTTTGTTGGATGGTCCGCTCAAGCTCGGGATTGAGGGGAAAGAATGATGGATGTCGGGATCGAAATCCGTGCATGAATCGGGTAAAACAGCTTTAGTGTTGCAGTTCAACACTGCTGCTCGGGTAACTCTCTGCACTAATTGCGCTTGATCGCACAAGAGGGTGCGCTCGATCGCAAGTGTCACAGAAAGTTCTGCTGATGCCCTGAAACAGAAAATAAATCGATTAGGGTTTGATGAAAATAAAAATAAATATGATAATCAGAAAATTAAAGAAAAATAGAATAATTATGATTAAACTAAACAAAAGTAATTCTAAAAGGAAATTTAGTATAATCCCCGGCAACGGCGCCAAAAACTTATTGTGCGTTTATCTACCTAAATAAATAAGTAAATAACCGTACAGTTTTACTTGCAAGTGCACAAGATCAATAGTAGCATAGTATACAAGTTCGAGATCATCTCCACAGGGATTGGTGAATTTCGGTTTCAGAATCAGTTTCTCAATAAAAAGATATAAATAACAGTTGAGTGTGATTTTAATAATAATAAGGACATTGGGCTTTGATATCCACCTCTAATTATACTTTCCCAACGAGTAATATGTCAATGCACTAGTCTTTTCATGAATACCTAATGGTTGCCAACCTAAGAGCATGATATCTACTCCTTAAGCTATTAATTTCCCTAAGCACCGAATTAGGTATGGTATCTACTCTAACTCTTTTCTTTCTTAAGGGATTCAACATGGTATCTACTGAGTTGTTCCTTAAGAAAGCATAAGATTTATGGAAATCGACAACCACATGAGACCTAGAGCATGGTATCTACTCCTGGTTTCCCATGTTGATTAACCCAAGAATCCAGTGTTGATTTCTTTTGTTACTATTGTTAGACCCAGGACTCAGTCATCCAAATTGGTCTAACTAACTAATCCATACCAAATGCACATATTGATCAGACATACACATATGAGGAATTTAAATAAACACAGGCATTAATCAAGTTAAGCATCTTAATCAAGGCTATTGCAAAGATAATCAATGAATGTATATATGGAAAAGCATAACTAGGGCTTCAATCGAGCCCTATAAAGAGTTAGTTACACATACTGTCTAAGATAAGCATCATAACATAAACTAAACATAAAATATAAAACCCAAAGAATACTGTGGAGACGGGATGTCAATCCTCTCCAAAGCTTACAATTCTGAGCTAAGCAAAAGATAAAAGAAGGGGTGTCTTTTGTGTGTGTTTACATGTGTATTTATAGGGTTTGAATAACCCTAGAAGACTCTGGAAACCCTAAACTTCCTAAAATGCAAAACCTCCTATATTTCCAAAACTGGTTCTTTCATTTTACTGTTCACGCTCGTACATGTGCGCTCGATCGCACTCGTTGTGTGCTCGATCGCAAGGCTGCACTCAATCCTTCTTGTGTGCGCGCGAGCTTATGCACTTGATCGCACCCAATAGTGCGCTCGATCGCACTTTAGCCAGCAGCTGCTCCAGGATTTCCAGATTTCTTCCTTTAGGTGCCAAAAATGCTTCTTTTTCTCCAAGACCCTATAAAAACATGTGAAACACAGAAATGAAGTAAAATGGACTAAGTTAACATAACTAAGGACTTAACAAATGTAAATAAAGGGGCTTAAATATGAATATTTAAGCACCTATCAATCATACATCAAGTTACCACTTCCCCCTGGTGGTATACTTTCTCATCTACCATAAGTACCAATTCCCATAGCTTGTCTCCCAAATCTACGGGTCCCACCAGTATTACTCTGAGCTATAAGAGCAACAGATCCTGCTTGCCTCTGATTCTGTGCTACAGTTCTTTGTGACAAGGAACACCCCCTCCAGGGTGGTCTCTCGCCCTGTACACCCATACTGTTACCACCTTTAGGTCCCTCAAATGTAGACCTCTTCAACCAATCTATCCTACCTCTAAACTCCATCAAATCCTTCTCAATCTGTAATGTTTTATCCACCAGTATAGCATAATTCCCTATTCCCATATAAGAGAGTTTAGTCTGAATATCATAGTGTAATCCGTCTAAAAATCTCTTACATTTTCTCTCATCTATATTCACTAATTCAAGTAAAACCCTTGACTGGGCTATGACTTTACTATCATATTCAGCCATCGATAAATTTCCCTGCTTTAGATGAATAAAATCTCTCTCTTGTTGTGGCCGAAAGGTATCTAGGAAGTACTTCACAAAAAAATCTTCCTTAAACTTGCTCCAGGGCTATTAAATCGACTCATTATTCTAATAATATTACTTTTCACATAATAATTTTTTACATGTCCAATATTTATATCATACCTATCAATCAATTTTTCATCTACCACTAAAGCATAAGCTAATAATTTATTTTAATAATATCACTAGATAATTTATTTTTATCTAGATTACTTAAAGTAAATCTAACTCACCACGTAGCAATTAGAGCTACCCGTGGATCACCTCCTTGCCTTTCCTGCTCCTCTCAGCAATTTCCCCCGGTTGTTGATCGTCAACACCTGACCCAATATTTATATTAAATTTCTAATTTATTCTTCAACTCTCCATAATTTACACCATTTGAAAAATTCCCACTTTGAATTCCGGGAAATTTCATATATGCTAAAAATTCAAAAATAAACATTACATTATTACCTTCTGTTTTTCTTATAGCTTCTTGTGACTCTCTATAAAATTCTCTCTTAAACCCCTTTAAAATTTTGCAAAGAAATAGAGTAATTGAAGGAAAACCAAACAGGATTTGGTAAGTAATAAAAATAAATTACGTTATATATATATATATATATATATATATATATATATATATATAACAAAAAAATTTGCAACTCCTAGTATTTGTTTTGAAACCTCAGCAGCCTTACTGCCTTACATACAGCAAGGTTTGCTCTCCTGGCAACAGGTGTTGCCACATGCTGCTAGTTTTTTTTTTTCCTTTTGGACGTCCCAGATATATTTTTTTTCTTCCTTCTGGACGACTCCAGAATTTTTTATTTTTTATTTTTTTCGAATTGTTTTATAAAAATTTAACTTTTCGCATTTTAAATATATATTATTTTAACTCTATGTCATATTTATTAAAGTACTTCTCTACCCTTACTTTACAAATACGGGTATTACAAATAGCCCCGACTTTTGAGTCTCGGGTGGATGGTTGTTATGCATTTATCTACCTAAATAAATAAACAAATAATCAAATTTGTTTTACTTGCAAGTGCATAAGGTCAATAGTGGCATAGTATACAAATGCGAGATCATCTCCACAGGGATTGGTAAATTTTACTTTAGAATTAATTTCGCAAGATAAAAATAAAAATAAAAGAAATAAATATTGAGTTTGAATCAAATAATAATGATAAAGGTGTAGGGACTTGATATGCACCACTAATCATGCTACCCCAACAAAACAATATGCCAATACTTTACTCATGCTATGAATACTTAATGTTTGTCAACCTAAGGGCTTGGTCCACTCTTTAAGCTATTGATTTCCCTAAGAAACGAGTTAGGCATGGTATATACTCTAACTCTTTTCTCTCTTAAGGGATTCGGCATGGTGTATACTGAGTTGTTCCTTAAGAGAGCATCGGATCTGTGGAAATCGACAACCACACGAGACCTAGGGTTTGGTTCGCTCCCGGTTTCCCATGTTGATTAACCCAAGAACCCAGTGTGGATTTCTTTTATTACTATTGTTGAACCCAGGACTCGGTCATCCAAATTGATTCAACTAACTAATCCATACCACATGCATACGTTGATCAGACACACACATATGAGGAATTTAAATAAAAACAGGCATTAATCAAATCAAGAATCATAGCATAAATATTGCAAAGGCGCCAATACTGAATTATTGGTTAAATATAATTAGGGCTTCAACCAAGACCTTACTAGGGTTTAGTTACACATGGTTGTGATGCTATACATATTCATAAAATAAAAATAAAGAAGAAAGAATAAACCCGAGGGAAGAGTCGTCAATTCCTCTCCAAAGCTTACAAACTGAAAGAAAATTAAAAGTGTCCAGTTTCTGTGTTTTACAAGCCTATATATAGGGTTCTAAGGACACCTCGAAACCCTAATTTCCAATATAAGACCCGAGGACATCTTTCCAAAACTGGCTCTACCACCTCTCTGTGCGTGTGCGCTCGATCGCATGTTTTGTGCTCGAGCCTTCTAAGTGTGCGCACAAGTGCTTATGCGCTCGATCATAGCAACTTTGCGCTCGATCGCACTTATCTGGTTTTATATCTTCAGTTTTCTTCCTTAGAGCTCCAAAATGCTATATTTTCTTCAAAAACCTGTAAAAGACACAGAAAGCACAAAAACGAAGTAGAATATACTAAAATACATAAAAAAAAAATAGCCTAACAACTGTAAATTAAAGGGCTTAAATATGAATATTTAAGCACTTATCACACCCCCAAACTTACATATTGCTAGTCCCTTAGCAATACAAAAATGAAAAACTAATTGAAAAGAAAAATCAAAGATGAATTCATCATTCATGATATCTAAAAATTTGGGTTGCTCATAAAACCATGATGTTTGTTCATGAGTAGGCTTAAAAGTATAAACACATCTTCGCAATGAAAAAGGATTTTAAATTCTAATTACTTACACAAGGTTGTTTTAAGGCATCACAAGTTTGACTTAGTGTGTGGTGGATTAGCACATAAAAGATGAAGCTTCCGAATAATTCCCATGTATAGTGTTTCAGTGTCTTAACATTCATCGAATTCCCTATCAGAATGAACAATAATGGCATAGTTTTATTTCTTTTTGCTTTCTTTTATTATGAGCTCTTTGCCATGTTGAGTTCCCTTAAGCTTTCTAATTGACCCATGTAGCGAGTGTTTAGCCAATGACTCCCAAACCAGATGGTTTTAGGGCATTAGGTGTAAATACGCCCCTAAGGACTTACTAACCCGAGTCAAAAAGGCTACGAACCTAACTGGTCTTAATGCTTCTAAGCAAAATCCCCACTTTTTGATGTGAACACTCACTGCTTACTAAGGCAAGAGGTCTAGTTACTCAGTGAAAACTTTATTTAATGATCATTATAGGCATAATTCTCACCTTTTGACGTGAACACTCACTACTTACTGAGGCAAGAGGTCCAATTACTCAGTGGAAAGTTTATTTAATGATCATTAAGAGCGTTTTATTTTCTCTCTTTTTTTTTTGCACAATAAACATTTTTCTCTATTTTTCTATGCCAAAGTGTTATTCTAACAAGTTATCCGATTACAATTAGGTCATGGAAACATATACATCAAAATTATACGTCATACCTCACACCATTATGTACTAATGTGCTTGTGTTAGATTTAGATCAAACTTTGTGAATTCTTAAGGGCCTTGAAGTAAGTAATTAAACTTTTAAAACTTTATCATTAGACTATGTGTTCTAGATTTTAAGCTTACTGATGAAGTTTTATCATAATATTTGTTTTAGATCAACTAAAATTTTCAGAACAATATGAACATGTATTATCTTTTTAATAATAAATAAGTAAATAAAAAACTAGGATAAAGTGTGTGAATATGTCTCCTATACCCCAAAACTTAATGTACACATTGTTCCCAATGTGTGAATGACATGAAAAGATCTGACCTGGGAGATGGAGAACTAAATGACTGGCATGGCTCGTAGCACACCCCCAAACTTGAACTTGATGCACTCACTATGTCCCTGAAAAAGAAAAACAAACATACTACCGGAAAAAAAATACTAATAGTATATAGTCAAGAAATGTAAAAAAAAAATGCGAAAAATAAAAGGATATGCTGTGGGGTGCCTCCCATGAGCGCTAAGTTTTACGTCTTCAGCCAGACAGTGCACCTCTCTCACTGTTGGTCTTTCACTGAGTATTTTTAGTGAACAACTTGTGCGCGAAAGTGAATTGAAGTTGTGGGTAACATTTTTAACGAGGTCTCAATCTCCGTACTCAGTGACCTCATTACCACTGACCTCAATAGAGGCGTTTGAGCTACATGTGTATCAAGTCTGGAGGGCTCAAACGCTCTCTACAGTAGCTTCAGCACTAATCTTTTGGAAGGGAGTACCTCAAAAATCACAACATAAATATTGCAAAGGTGTCAATACTGAATTATTGGTTAAACATAATTAGGGCTTCAACCAAGCCCTTACTAGGGTTTAGTTACATATGGTTGTGATGCTAAACATATTCATAAAATAAAAATAAAGGCGAAAGAATAAACTCGAAAGAAGAGTCGTCAATTCCTCTCTAAAGCTTACAAACTGAAAGAAAATTAAAACTGTCCAGTTTCTGTGTTTTGCAAGCCTATATATAGGGTTTTAAGGACACCTCGAAACCCTAATTTCCAAAATAAGACCCGAAGGCATCTTTCCAAAACTGGCTCTGCCGCCTCTTTGTGTGTGTGCACTCGATCGCATGTTTTATGCTCAAGCGCAGGGTTGCGTTCGAGCCTTCTAGGTGTACGCACAAGTGCTTGTGCGCTTGATCATAGCAACTTTGCGCTCGATCGCACTTATCTGGTTCCAGATCTTCAGTTTTCCTCTTTAGAGCTCCAAAATGCTATCTTTTCTTCAAAAACCTATAAAAAACACAGAAAACACAAAAATGAAGTAGAATATACTAAAATACATAATCAAAGAGCCTAACAACTATAAATTAAAGGGCTTAAATATGAATATTTAAGCACTTATCAATGGTGCAACTCACAATCTTATCAATGGTCCAACTCACAATGAGATTGAACAACTTTGAGTTGAGGGGCATATCACTACATTGGTGAAATGTAGTGGGCCTAAAAATGTAGTTAGGGTTGTCCCTAACAATCTAGCATGCCTTCTCGTAGTCAAAGTTGTCTAGCCATCATCCAGACTCCACTAGACCTTCCCACTGGGATCCTCAAGATATTGACCAGATTGTCAGTATTAACTTCAAATTATATGCCCATTACCTCAGTCTTAAACCGAATAGCTAATGGGCTAGTTTGACCAAGTTGGCATAGAATTGGTGTATAAGGTGCGAGTAGTATTTTTGGTGTATGGTTACAAGTGGGGTTAGGTTAATGGCCTCGAAAGCATGGAAAATATCAAAGTTTGCATAACGGATAGAATTGAAATCGATGAATCTACCCGTCATGATTTTCTTGTTGCAAATGACGGAGGTATACCTTTTGTTAGCGGCGGGGTTCCAAAATAAGGACTCATAAAGCTCGCCCCTTGTCATCTTACTTGATGATCCGGTCAATCTGTTTCCCTTTGTGTCTGGTGTCGAAGACCTCTTGGACTGTGGCCTTGTAGGTGTGTGAGGTCCTCCAATAGTGGTTTTGATGTGTATTCTTTCAAACATTTTGGGGAAAGATATTTGGTAAGAAAATGGAGATTTCAATCGTGAATAGTTGAAATGGAGATGATTTGGGGTATGATTGAAGGTTCTGTGGATTGTTTTTGAGAGATTTTGGACTAAAATCAAGGTTTTTCTAGAGAGAGAAAGCTTAGGGTTTTTCAAAAATGGCGTGAAAACTAATAAATCTGAAGAGATTGTTTATAGAATCGCGATACTAGTTGACTGAGTTAGGGTACAAATCAACTGCGTCCTTCATAATTTGGGGAATTTTTGGCATACCAACCGACTGGATCGGGACACCAGTCGACTGGGTAAACTAGTAGAGATACACCAGTCGACTGGGTGAACCATACTTGTCAATTAGGTAGGCCACCAAAATTTCAAATTTTGGCTCCAAACAATGTCTTGTACCACCAATTAACTGGATGCTTTGTACTAGTCAAGTGGTAAAATAGGTAGTGGGATACTAGTCGACTGGGGTCAATATACTAGTCGACTGGGTCCTTCATAAAATTTAAAGTTTTGAGCTCTATCTTGAAATTTTAGCACAAAATTGTTTATCTATTAAGTAAGAGTTAATACTCATTCACTAGATGTCAAACATGCATATGATGAATGTTGATGCAATCAAACATACATTTTATCATAGTCTATCAGGCCCATCCATAGTCTAATCTTGCAAAAGCTATCTTCCCTTAAGGATTTTGTAAGAATATCAGCTATTTGATCTTCTGAAGGAATGAATTCTAGTCTAATATCACCCTTTTGAGTATAGTCTCTTATAAAGTGATGTCTTATTTCTATGTGTTTGGTTCTAGAATGCTGAATAGGGTTTTTGGTCAAGTTGATAGCACTAGTGTTATCACAATGAATTGGTATATCTTTAAAGTTCATGCCATAGTCTTCTAATTGTTGTTTCATCCACAACACTTATGCACAACAACTTTCGGCTGCTATATATTTCGCTTCTGTGGTTGATAGTGCAACCGATTTTTTTTATGGGAAAACCAAGAGGTTAACATTACACTTAAGAATTGGCATGTTCCACTAGTGTTTTTCCTATCTAGTCTACAACCTATAAAATCAGCATTTGAATATCCTCCAAGCTCAAAAGTTGATTTTCTAGAATACCATAACCCTAGGTTTTGAGTCTCTTGTAGATATCTAAGGATTCTTTTTACTGCAATTACATGTGATTCCTTAGGATTAGCTTGAAATCTAGCACACATGCATACACTGAACATTATATCAAGTTTACTTGCAGTTAAATAAAGTAAAACTCTTATCATACTTCTATAAGTTTTAGTATCTACATACTTACATTCCTCATCTAGGTCAAGTTTTGTAGAGGTGCTCACTGAAGTGCCAATTGACTTTAAGCTTTCCACCCTGAACCTCTTTAATAGGTCATTGGTGTACTTTGATTGATTGATGAGGATGCCTTCTTTCAATTGTTTGATTTGAAGTCCAAGAAAGTAGGTAAGCTCTCCCATCATGCTCATTTCAAATTCACCTTGCATGCACCTAGCAAACTCTTGACACATAGATTCATTAGTAGCACCAAATATAATATCATCAACATATATTTAGACTAGTAGTGTGTCATTTTTTACGAGTTTTTGTGAAGAGAGTTGTGTTTATTTTTCCACTTATAAAATCATTTTCAAGCAAAAACTTACTTAGTCTTTCATACCATGCTCTTGGAGCTTGCTTTAACCCATAGAGAGCTTTAGAAAGCTTATAAACATGGTTTGGAATACTAGGATTTGAAATAGTTTCCTCCTTCTATAAAGCCATTTAAAAATGCACTTCTTACATCCATTTGAAATAGTTTAAACTTATTAAATCAAGAAAAAACTAATAGAATACAATAACTTCTAATCTAGCTACGGGAGCATAGGTCTCATCAAAATCTATTCCTTCTTCTTGATTATATCCCTTAGCAAATAGTCTAGCCTTGTTCCTAGTTATTATTCCCTTTTCATCCATCTTAGTTCTAAATACCCATTTAGTTCCTATTATAGTGTGATTCTTTGGTCTAGGAACTAGATTCCATACTTTGTTTCTTTCAAATTGATTTATTTCTTCTTGCATAGCATTTATTCAGTCAACATCCTTCTTGGCTTTTACAAACGTCTTAGGTTATACTTGAGATAAATAAGGTACACAATTGCAAATATTTCTTATAGAGGAACGAGTTCTTATCCCTTGTGAAGGATCACCAATCACTTGATCGATTGGATGATAATTCACATACCTCTAATCTTTAGGAAGATTATACTCTTATTGACTTGTAGATGGTTGATCAAGATTGTGAGTGTCTACCTCTTGATTTAATTGAGGTTCACTCTCATTCGGGTAAATATTCACATGGCCAAGTCTTTTATGCCATAGCCAAGGGTTTTCACTAAATGCAAGAAAACATTTTTCATTTTTCGAATGCAAAGATTTTAAATCAACTATATAGACATTTTCATGTCTATGGCCAAAAAACTTGATCTTGTTACTCTTGATGTTTATAACTAGACAATGAGAGGTTTTAAATATGACTTTGTTGCCTTTGTCACATAGTTGACTAATACTAAGCAAATTAGCTTAAGCCCTTGCACATATAATACATGATCAATGGTTGAGAAATCATTACCAACTTTTCCATGTCCGATAATTTTTATCTTTATGTTATCTCCAATGGTGACATATCTACCATCACTTAGAGTAAGCTCTTTGAACATGCTTTGATCACCGGTCATGTGCTTTGAGCATCCACTATCAAAGTACCAATAGTTACCTTTTTTCCTTGGTGTGGAGACATATTTACATTACACAAGGATACACAATTGCATTCTTAAGTACCCAAAATTTTTTGGATCTTTTTGGGGTTAGCTCTAGAAAATACGGTTCCTTTAGGGACCCATACCTTATTAACATTATAAGGTGCTCTATAATTATAGACATCTTGATGATGCATAATCCTAGGATAATAGTTATTGAAATTTCTAGGATTTCTTAATTGTGCATGTCTATAATTCCTTGGATAAGCATTCTTAAGATACATGTTTCTATGATTAAAGTTATGAAAATGTATGTTATTACTAGGAAATATATGATAGTAGCTCCTAGGATGTGCACTTGTGGTGTGAGCATACATATTATTTCTAGAATACACATGATGGTAATTCCTAGAATGTTCATTTGTAGTGTGCAAGTTATGAGTATACATATTATCTCTGGGATGCACATGATGGTTACTCCTAGGATGTGTATTTCTAGTATATGCATTTCTTCAATGATTATTCCTAGCATTTGCATTTCTTGAGTGAGCATACATATATGCATGAGTATTTCTAGGATGCTTAATTCTAGTATATGCATTAGGATTTAAATTCACATTCTTAGACCTACTAGCATATGTTGAAGGAGTACTTTTAATCTTGCTATAGGTCTTGGAAGTGAAGGCTTCATTCAAACATGTTGTTTTCATGAACAAAGTCTCTTTAAACTTTTGCTTGCCCAATGGAGAATAACCAAAGCAGGATTTTCCTCCATTTAACCTTTGGCTAGATAACACTTCATCTAGCTTTTCTTTTCCAAGCATAAGTCTAGATATAATGCTATTCAAATCCATTATTTTCTTCTGTAAAATATCATTTTCATTTTTTAAAAAATCTTGTGAAGAATTACAAAGAATGGAAGATAGATGGAGGGCTTAAAGGAAGAAAAAGAAAAATTTTATACCTCTATTTAGAAAGAGATTAAACTTCCTTCTTGAGAGCCACATTTCTAAAATCGAATTTCTTCAATTCTTTATGCATCTCATTTATAACTTCTATTAACTCTTCACTACTACTAACAATGTTATTATTAGAAGGGGAAAAATTTTATACCTCATTCTAATCGTCGATTGCCAATATCCATAGGCTAGCAATCTCCTCGTATCCAACTTCATTGTCCGAAGTTTCTTCTTCTTCGTCATCACTCCATGTGGTTGCAATCATAGCTTTCTTTTTGAAGCTCTTATATGGTTTGCTTATTGTTGTACAATCGGCCTTGATGTGACCGGGCTTCTTGCAACTATAACACACAAGAGGTTCCCTTTTTGGAGTGGAATCACTTGTGTAAGGTTTCTTGCTCTTTTTCAAGAACTTGTGAAACCTTTTGGTGATTAAGGCCACCTCCCTATCTTCGCTGCTCTCATTCTCCTCTTCTTTTTCTTCCTCTTTGTTGCTTATAAAGGCCTTGAGAGCAATCATTTTTTTCTTCTTCTCATCCTTATTGACAACAGGATTCATTTCCTCCATCTCATATGTCAATAGTGATCTGAGAAGTGTTTCGACATCAATTTTGTCGAGATCTTTGGCCTCCATGATAGCCATCTTCTTTGCTTTCCAAGTGGATGGCAAAGACCTTAAAATATTCCTTATTTGTTCAAACTCCTCAATATTCCTACCATGAAGCTTTAAGTCGTGAACAATAGTGGTGAAACGTGAGTTCATTTGAGAAATTGTTTCATTAGTAGACATTTTGAAAGATTCATACTCAAACACTAGCATATAGATTTTTTATTTTTTAACTTCGCTAGTGCCCTTGTATGTGACTTCTAGTTTGTCCCAAATCTCCTTAGCCGAAACACATGCAGAAACTTTATTATACTCAGAAATATCTAAAGCACAATGTAAAATACTACTGGCTCTACTATTTAGAGACATCATTCTACAATCCTCTTCACTGAACTTAGTTTTGAGTTTAGGCATTGTATGATTGATTTCTCCAATAGTCATGTCCTTTGTAGGAATTCTAGGTCCTTCCTCAATGACTCTCCACAGATTGTATTCTTGTCTTTCAAAAAAGATTTTCATTCTATTTTTCCAGTAGTTATAATTGAAGCCATTGAACAAAGGAGACCTAGTGTAGGAATGACCTTTGGTATAGTTATTTGATGGAATCGGATCAATTCAAGGATTTTAAGCCTGAAATTGAGAACGAAGCTCTGATATCAATTGTAAACCGAGGTTCAAACCCAAGAGGGGGGTGAATTGGGTTTTAAAAACTTTTGCTGATTAACTTGCAAGTTTTTAAACAGTTAAATACACAAAGCACACAATCAAATAATATGCTTTAAAATAAAAGAGTTTAAGGTAGAGAAAGTGCAAACTCCATTTATAGTTGTTCGGAAATATCAGATTCCTTCTGACCCTACATCTACTCTCTTTAAGGAACCTCCTTGAAGTAATCCACTAAAACTTTAGTCGTACAACTTCACGAGTGTTGTACAAACCTTACAACCGATCTCTTCCTCACGGAAGCTACAATGAAGTGTTGAATCCTAAACACTTTAAGAGTTATACCGACTCTCTCCATTTACAATAAATGAAATTTGCTATAAAGTAAATGATAGAGAGATAGCAATAAGTGCTTTTACAAATGAACAATATTTCTCTTTCAAGAACAAGCTTGAAGAATGGCTCAACAATAAATTATTCAAAGCTTTTGAGAATTAATGAGTTATCTTGTGAATTGAATGTGTTTTCTTCTTGTTTTAAATGCTCATTGAAGTGTGTTTATATAGTCTTTAAGTAATATGATCGTTTAACACTGACTTGGTAGGTTTGGGACATTAAATGTTCAAGTCTCGTGTCTCAAATGGTCATTTTTTTAATTACTAGTCGACTGGTTCCTTGTACCTATCGACTGGGTCAAGTGAAGATTTTTCACTCTTTAGGCTAAGAGAGAGTACCAATTGACTGGGTCAGAGGACCAGTTGACTGGGTTCTCAGTATTAGTCGATTGGGAACTTTCTATCCCATATCCCAGTCGACTGGTTTATCCTTCAACCCAGTTTACCTTTTCAAAAACAGTTTTTGACTTAGAAACATTTTGTATTTTTAGTTTTGTTAAAGTATTTTGTAAATTGAGCCACAGATCAAGCTATGTAATTGAACATAAGAAATTTTCAATTGTTTCAATTACCTTTATGCCTATTATACATATTTTGTCTTGTTTTGGTGTCTGAATCGCGCTGAGTTCTTGCATCTTGTTTCCATACTGAATGTTTTTACATTTTAAACACTTAGATAAAATTGTTAGTGCAATTAGAGTAATGTTTTCTCATTATTAAAATCAAATACAGGTCAACAAGAAGGAATATATTATAATGAGACATTCTCATCTGTCTCTTCGAAGAATTCTTTTAGGGTGATAATAGCATTGTTATCTCATTTTGATTTGGAGTTATACCAAATAGATGTGAAGACAACTTTTCTGAATGAAAGCCTTAATGAAGAGGTTTATATGGTGCAATCTAAGGGTTTTAAGGAAGATGGTAATGATCATCTTATGTGTAGACTCAATAAGTCCATATATGCTCTCAAGAAAGCTTCTAGGCAGTGATATTTGAGATTTGAGGATATGGTGACTTCATTCGGTTTTGTTGAAAACAAGGTAGATCAGCGTATATAATATAAGGTCAATGTGAGCAAGTTTATTTTTCTTATTCTTTATGTGGATAATATCTTCCAAGCAAGCAATGATCTAGCATTGTTGCATGAAACAAAGAAACTATTTTCTAGAGAGTTTGATATGAAGAACCTTGGTGAGACATCATTTGCCCTAGGAATTAAGATCCACAAGAATCTTTCTCGCCATATGTTGGGACTCTTTCAGAAGGCATACATCAATCGTGTTTTTGATAGGTTTAGTATGTGGGATTTCTAACTTAGGAATGCTCCAATTCTCAAAGGTGATAAACTGAACTTGTTTTAGTGCTCTAAAAATGATGTTGAATGGAAACTATGAAGAAAAACCGTATACTAGTGCAGTTGGGAGCATTATGCAATCATAAGTCTGTACTAGGCTAGACTTTGCTTTATAGTTGGACTTTTAGGTATGTACCAATCAGACCTTAGTCATAATAACTAGGAGGTTGCCAATAAGGTATTGAGGTACTTGAAAGGCACAAGAGACTTCATACTAATTTACAGAAGAGTTCAAAACCTTGAGCTAGTAAAGTATATGGACTCAGACTTTACCAATTGTCAGGATGATAGGAAGTCTACATCGGGGTATGTATTCATGATGGCAAGTGAGGCAATTTCTTGGAAGAGTGTGAAACAGATGTTGATCACTTCTTCTACCATCCAGATAGAGTTTATCACATGCTATGGAGCAACTACTAAGGTGGTTTGGCTCAAGAACCTTATTTTAGAGTTAGCAGTTGTTGATTTCATTGCTAGGCCCATTCAGTCGTGCTATGATAACAACTCTATTGTGTTGTTCGCTACGAATAATAAATGTATCATAAGGTCCAAGCATATAAAAGTCAAATATTTTTTGGTTAAAGAACCTGTAAAGAAAGGTGACATCATAGTGAAACATATTGGTATAGATGATATGATTGTTGATCCATTGACTAAAGGCTTTAGCCTTTGTGCTTTTAAAAGGCATATTTTCATTATGCACTCAGGAGTATCTTTTGAGGCACATGGTTAGTGCATTTGTATAATAAGGTTTTCATCTTCATTTTTCGTATATTTGTATATCTTTTGGTGATGTGCTGGATTACATTGACTATGTCTATTGCATGCAATTTAATAAAATTTGTTAAATTACAATTAAATTTAGTATATAGCTGCTTTATATGGTTGACATGTCATATATATCCATTTAAAGTCTTAATATTTGTATCAATCTTAAGCAAAGACTTGGGGAATTTGGTTATTAGCCTTAAAGGTATGTTTTGTGGCATGTAAAGTGTATCTCGAGATATTAAAGATAAGACATATAACAATCAATTTTCTCTAGTATGCTTGAGCTACTTAAGGAAGATAAAATTAAAAGTGATCGGCAAGGGGATAACATATAAAGGAACCATTTTGTGGCTGTTATCTGGTTTCCACACTACTATATTGGATCCATGTTGATGAAGTTTATAGATTATTATGATTATGGAATGTCTTGTTTCGCTCAAAAGATGCAATTACTGCCATGATTCGGTGTTGAGGATTCCATTGGACTGGATTAACATTTAGAGTAGTCTCCAAATCAATTTTTTTTCAAAATGTGTGCATAAAAACTTTTCAATTAACCTAGCTTGAGAGTCATTTTCAAAATAAATCTATTTTACAAAATTATTCTCAATTAATATCGTCCATATGGGATGCTAACATTAATTAGGCTTTCGAGTTTTATAATAAAAAAGTTAAGTGATTGGTCTAATAATTGGGACATGCAGTGGGCCTAACAGCCTTATAACTCTAATTGTCTAAAATGGGCTAGTTGGTGTGAGCCATGGTGGACATTGGGCTTGTGATGAGTGAGCTAAAAAACCACTATTATAAGGAGATGGCTAAGTCCCCCTTCTAATCCTAACAGAATACAACACTCAAAATTCTTCTTCTAAGATGTACAACTTTTCTCATCAAGGCTAACGATCAAGAGGAATCAAGAAGAGGAAATACTTAGACTAATATAGAAGGATTAATTGCAATGTATCGTAAACAAGGTACACAATTTTATCGATTTCACTTTTGGTTATTCTAAATTTATCTATGGTGATTAATTAGGATTATGTGATTTCTTATTGAAATTTAAAACCAACAAATTTATAAAATAAATTCATTCTTTCAACAATTTGGCTACTCTCAAAAATGATTTTTTTTTAAAACGTCCAAACATAAACAACAAAGTTTAATGAAGATGTTTGTATGTTAATGAAATTTGAAAAAAAAAAAATCAAAAGTTAATCAAAGATGATCATTCATTGAGTTGGAAAGAAACAAATTCAAAAGATAAGAAAAAGAATGCAGGTGTGGAGCAATATTGTCATTCATAAAATTGCACACATAATCAAGAGCGGCTCCAAAATCATTACCTTGAGGGATGAAAGTGTTTAAACAAGATTTTCTATAAATTCTTAGAATATTGGGTGGCAAAAACACTAATATAAATTATCTAATATCAAACTTTTAGAGTTTGGGTCATAGGTTACTTATGATGGGTTTACCTGACCCTAATATTTAAATACTCCAGATGAATATAAGGGAATGGTTAAGAATGCTTTTTTTAGTAATAAACCACCCATTCAAACGTTCATCCAAAATTTGTAAATTCCCTATTTCTTTTTTCGATTAAGTTATATTTTCTTTTAGGTGTTGTTATCGATACTTTTCTTATTTTTAATAATGCACTTAATTGATCCTTAGTTAAACTAACACGTGAAGTACCAATAAAACAATTTGAGTGTCAATTAAATCTTTTTTTTTTTTTTTTTTTTGCGTAGAAGTTAAGCATTTTTTGTGAGAAATGTTAGACATTGGGTTCAAGACACATAAATTAAGCGCGCATACTCACCCAATATATGTGTCCACAATAGGTCTAAAAAGGTTTTCTAACTTAATTACAATGGGGTTTGTTAATTTACCCCACTGTAGGTGTAGATTAGCATTATACCCCAACTTTTTTGGACTAAAATACCCTTGATTATAAACAAAAGATGATTAAAATAGGGACTTTTAGTAATTTTACAAATAAAAATAGTCAAAAATCAAAATTCAGGGACGAAGCCCACTCGTGGGTGCCAGAGTCCGTTGAAGAGTGTGATCCACCTCGACTTTTTTCGACTGAGGTTCGTTGCCAAAATTGCAGGTAAGTCGAAAATTATATATGCAACATTCCCCTTCTTTCTTTTGCCAAGTAAGTTAAGTATTTTTATTTTTATTTTGTAAAAGTTAAACATTTTTATGGCAAATTTTAGACATTGAGTTTGAGACACACATGCATACTCAACCCAATTAGTGCGTCCATAGTAGATCCAATAATCCTAACCCATCGTAAATATAGATCTATGTTAGCTAAAATGTTATATATATATATGCAACATTCACCTTCTTTCTTTTGCCAAGTAAGTTAAGTATTTTTATTTTTATTTTTATTTTGTAAAAGTTAAACATTTTTATGGCAATTTTAGACATTGAGTTTGAGACACACATGCATACTCAACCCAATCAGTGCGTCCATAGTAGATCCAATAATCCTAACCCATCATAAATATAGATCTATGTTAGCTAAAATGTTATATATATATCCATTGACACTAGTTGTAAGAATATATTTTACATCACGTCATAATTTTCTGAACAATTTTCTTTTCACACTGTTTATACCAAAAATAATTTAATGTGGTGGCAAGTCCCAATTGGGGCATGTGCAAAGGCCCTGGCATGTAAAAGAAAATACAGTTGAGCAGTGAAGAGGAGTGATATGAGCATTAAATGAGATCAGATGACTCTAACCATCAAGAAAGCCAGCGAAACAAGAACTTTAAAAGAGAAGTTTGAAGGACTACAACAAAACAAATGTCAACTCGGGGACTCGAGACTAGTAAGCTCGAAAGGATACTACCTCAATCTTCAGTATGTATAACTTCTAATTTGAATCTTCAGGGATCGAGATAAAACCAAAGGTCATATATTTAATTTGGCTAAAGTAAAAGTGACCACAATTAGATACAACTCACGTAGTGAAGTAAAAGGTTTTAACACGTGGCATACTAGGAGCAATTAATCTAGAGAATGTAGAGAGGTGGAAACATGGGAGACTCTTTGGAAGAATCAATACAACTATTCAAGGCTAAAAAATTATAAATAGAAGCAGAATAAATTATAAGGGACACATAGACAATCATCAACCAATCGCTTATCTATCTTTCTGCATTTACTTTCAAGTCATTTACATTCTAATCAATAGGAGTAGCTATACTTTAGCATTAGCTTTAATTCTTCTTCTCCATCCTCATTCCATGCCTGTCTCGAAGCCAAGCTAGAGTCACATTAAAGGGTCAACATTCACTACAATAAGCTCGAGGTCTATATTTAGAATCGTGAGGTTTCAATCTTGTAAACTCGTTGTATCAACATTGTTCTCATTTTCAAACATCAATATACATATTGAGTTTATTGTTACATTGCACTTGCTACTTATTTTGCTAGATTATATTCTCATCTTTGAATTTATATGCATATCATTAAAATCCTCTTAATTGAGGTATTACCGGACCCTTATAGAGAAGTTTTGTTCCAATCGAGTTTGCTTTAACCTCGTTTGATGTATAAATTAAATCTTGCACCAACAAGATTTCTAACGACCATAGTGGGAGTAAATATAGTATATGCTAGTCACTAGATCAATGATGAAAACTCCAATGAATCCAAAAGAAATTCTTGTTCCTAATGTCTGTACAAATAGCTTAGACAAACTGGATCAGAATAGGGGGCAATTACACTCTCAGATGGATATGTTGGTGGCTAACCAACATTAAGCCATGGAGGAAATAGCCTAGACAACTAGGCAAGTAACTGAACTGTAAAGCCAATATCAACAACAAATGGCTCAGTAGTAGACTCAAAGCCAATAGCAAATGGCAAAGATTCTAGAGAAGCTCAAAATGTTGATGGAATCAAAGACCACAACATGAATATGTTTTCACTAGAAATATTTGTGACAAGAGAGGTTTTGTGTAGCATGAGGCAGAATCTTCCAGGGCAGTCCCTAGAGGAAGTGACTCTGATATGTCCATAGCCTATACTCAAGTGTTACCCAATAATAATACAGAAATTCTCACTAGAGATTTAAATCTTGTACAGGTAACAAATGCAGGGAAAACTGCACCAGTAGACCCTAGGTCGTGCATGTTCCACCTACTGGAGGACAACCATTAATTGGAGTCCAATAACCTATTATAGTGCAATCACCACTTAGACCTGTAATTCAAGCAGTAGCCCATTCTCCCACCATGTTGAACCATACGAGATTTTCTAATATTTCTATTCAGCAGGTTCCCCATGGGCAACTAAATTTTCAACAAGGATAGGATCAAGCCAATATCACGATAGTTTAACCTAATGTGCCAGTAGTACAACCAATGCAATTTAACATACCACTGGTGTAACCCATACCATTGGCACAACCAAATTTTTTTGGATAGGTTGGAGTTTGACTTCAACAAATATCACCTGAAAATCATGAGATGTATCAAGTTCCACCACCTCCAAACCTTGATGATCTTGCACGTACTAATCAACCTTATATCGTAGACCAAATACCGCCTAAGTGGCTTGAGTAGTTCGAGCATCTGTACAGGCATGGGATTCAAAGGGTACAGAGGCTTGTTTATAGAAAACCTTACCCATATTAAATAAACCAGTAGTTTAAGTTTCCTCGAAACTACAAAATTCCCAAATTTGTGACTTCCTCTGAAAATAATGAAAAAACAACTCTAGAGCATATCAAGCGATTTGATGTCCAATATGGAGAGTATTCTAACCACAATTTCATGAAATTACATCGTTTCCTAATTCTTTAATAGGGAAGACATTTTTGTGGTACATTAATCTCCCATAGAAATTAATCATGAATTGGGATGATATGTAGAAATGATTTATGACTTAGTTCTCTTGAACGAGTGCAGGTGTTTCTGTAACTGATTTAGCCAGGATGAAACAATAAAAGGATGAGTCTGCTAAAGATTATCTTAATCATTTCAAGCAGGCTCAAACCAAGTGTAACATTGGTTTACCTGAAGTTAAGTTTTTAAAGCTAGCCTAAGATGGGATAAGCTTTGAATTTCATAAGAAATTTGAAGGATTGGTCTTCGATGACTTGTTCGAGCTAGCAGAAAGGGCTACTCGATACGAGTATATGTTGAAGGAAGAACAAAAAAATAGGGCTTCATCCTATTGGACATATAATTATGATCTCAATGTTGAAGTGGACGTAGCTGAGTTTGTAGGTTGAGAGCCATTTATATGCAAAGCTCTGACAAAAAACAAAAAAAAAAAAACGAACACAATGCAAGACTCCAATAGACCCACTACCCTGGTGAGGCTATATTCTTTTTAGATAAGTAAAGCATATCAAATTTTTTATCTGTTATTGAAGGCTAAGAAACTATGACTGGTAAGGCAACATAAGATGCCCTCAAGTGAAGAGCTTCAAGGCAGAAATATCCGCAAATAACATACTCATTTGACTAATAAATGTGTCATATTTAGAAATCTTATTCAAGATAAGATAGATCAAAGGATACTCAAATTCCCCGAAAAAGAAATAGAAACAATGCAAGTTGATACTAAATCATTCCCTGATTTCGATAATGCTAACATACTTGCTTTAAATGTTTCTAAATTATCATAAAAAAAATAAAGGATTTTCTGATCCTTAATGTTTGTTTTCAGGAAAAAAATATGAGTATCTAACGAAAGAAAACTCAACAACAAATTCTAAAGGAACGGTATGAAGTCGGAGTACTGAAGTTGGATTACTAGGAGAGCTCTCAAGCAAGTTCGACTATTATGTCCCTTATTCAAAAGTGATAGATTATGGGTCGTTCGAGGATATCAAACCCACAAGATGGAAAGACGCATTCGATGATCAACCAAAAATGGTTGAAGATAAAAAGTTGAAGCTAAAACTAGTTGTGATAGCAAAACAATTGGGATTCCTGACTCAATTTTCTGAGTGACCTTACCTGAGACTCATGATATCTTTTGTGATGATTGCCAAGACAAGTTGGTTGAGTTGTTCATAGAACAGGTGAGGGTAAAAAACCAATCAAGGATAACAAAAAAGAATCCAGCTCGAGCGGAAGGACATTTAGTATCCTTTCGACCGATGTCAAGCCTACTAATGACTAGTGCTCGAGATAGAATAGGAGAATATTCACAAAGAATAGGTCAAGCTGCTTTGAGGGAAGACCTTATGTACGACCAGAAATAGGTCAACAAAGGGAAGAAGCAACACAAGTGGTGATAAAAAAAATCAAAAACCTTTAAAGTACCGCTTATACAGCCAGAGAAATGGTACCGTGTTCATACCAACATGAAGCAGCATATGAAACAAAATTTTAAGTATGGCTCTAACCCAAATTTTTCAAACATAACCCGTACCTAACGAAAAAGATGACTATGCTAACAAGCTGCCAAACAAAGACAAGATATGGAAAAGAAACAACCATAAGCATCTCAAAGAGCCAGGGAAAACAAAAAGGCTCAAGAAAGAAGTTGATACTCCTAGATCAGAAGAAGAAGAAGAATTCACTTGAGATTAGGAGGAATGTAGAAAGAAATGAGTCACTAGCTTCGTGGACAAGATGGAGTTCGTAGTGACCTTCTCAGATGAAAGTGATAACGAAGAGGAACCATACATACTAGGAACCCTTACACGAGATGGGGAGTTCATCCCAGTTCCATAAAAGGGATTTTACATAAACCACGCTAGAGGAGAAGTCAATAATGAATGGTAGGAGTCCATGGCCATCAACAGACCCATACACATTATGAATGTAAGGACAGCCAACTAACGAGGCCAACATCAAGAACTTCAAAGAGTTCAGAAGAAGATCAAACTCTTAAAGAAGACTCTAAATACAATAGTGATAAGGAGGATTCCCTCTAGGATGAAGAACATTCAAGCATAGAAGATTAAGGTAAGTACCATGAGAAAAAAGATTCAGTGGAACAAGCTATGACCACTGATTGCAACATGGTAATCCTTTTACCATCATCCTTTCGAGTAGTGTCTAGCTAGCAACTTGAGGTTAAGGAGGTTGACATCGAGGATATAGGAATAATTAAAATGCAACCTAAAGTGATAGTATGCACATGAGTGATGAGTCAAGTACATAGCAGATGAAGGTGGGAGATGAGACTCTCATGATCATCAAGAAGCCCTTTCGAGGTATGGCTCGACATCTTAAACTTTGTATATTAAAATTCATAGAGAAGGTAAACCTATGAATCATGTACTAGTTGATAATGGTGTAGCTGTCAACAAATTACTACACACTATGCTTTATAAACTAAAGAAAAAAAAGAGGATTTGATACTTTTGAGGTTTTCGTTTGCAGTTTCTTAAGAAACACCATCAAAACATAAGGAGTTATTCCTCTAGAATTACAAGTTGGGAGTTGAGTTGTGGTAGCCATGTTTTTTGTGGTTAACTCGACTTTAGGCTACAACGCCTTATTAGGACAAGATTAGATTCATTCCAAATATTGTGTGCCATCATCATTGCATCAAGCACGTTTCTTCATAATGAAAATAACCAGGTTGAAACTGTGTATGCAGATGATAAGCCATTTACAGCTTCTTCGAATAGCATCGAGGCAAACTTTAATGAGAAAAATGTTAGATTTATAAAGATGCTAGGAAGAAACAAACACAACAAGATAACTGAGATAACTGTGTCCAAGGAAGAGCCAGAGGAAGTGGCTCTTGAGCAAGTTTGTAAGGAGCTATTCAAACCATGCTTGATAAAAAAAAAAAAAAAGATCAGAGATGACCTTGATCAAATACAAGGTGGACGATAAATAATCAACTCTACAAAGATAAGAAGGAGGTCATAGCTTTGACCGAATCAAGGTTAGCCATATATGTGGTTGAACAGAAAGTGATAGACCAACATAATATCAAGAGTACCGAAGACCTCGGTGAAATTGGACTGAAAGATCTTGAACATGTCTTTATCAAGCTTGAAGACTTTAAGGTAGAGACACAAGACCCCATAAAGGAAGTCAGGTTAGGTGATGGAGAAGAATCAAAACCAACCTTCATCAGTAAGCTACTTCCTCAACATGCAAAAGAACAACTTACGTCTCTTTTGGGGCAATATAAGGACGACTTCGCTTAGTACTATGACAATATGCCAAGACTAAGTCAAAGTGTGGTAGAACGATGACTCACCATCAAGAAATGTTACAGACTACTCTAGTAGGTGCTTAGAAGGATGTCTACAGGAGTCATCCTCAAAGTTATGTTGGAGATCAAGTGCCTGCTAAAAGTTGGATTCATTCAAATAGCCAAGAAAAACTAAAGTATTATCTCCCTTATTTAAGCTTAAAGGAGAATGAACTTTTATTTAACAAGAGCATCATCAGAAGGCTTTCAAAGAGATAAAGAAATGTCTCTTGAATCCTCTAGTTTTGATTCCTCCTCGACAAGGAAGGCGGTTAAGGAACAAAACTTAGCATATTTCTTTGTTAATCATCCCAACATAGAATTAGAAACTATAGAGAAAAATTTGTTTGTAAGCTTAGCCCTATAAAAGTTAAATTTTTATGGGTAAAACATATAAGGAGAATGGCATTGGTATTTCAATTCAGTCTCCTACTGGAACATAAACAAATTTAACTTTTACTCTCCAGGTGAACTATTCCCATAATCAAGCGGACTATGAAGCTTTAATTATTGGACTCGAAATACTTAAGGAAATGGAGCTAACTTCAATAGAAATTGAAGGAAACTCATAGCTTGTTATCAAGCAGTTAACATAAGAGTGCAATTGTTTGAGTGCTATATTGGCACTAAACTTAATAGTTGCACAACAATTATGTAAAGACTTTGATGACGTTATATTGCATTATGTTCTTCGAGAGGAAAACTCGAGAGTAAATATGTTAGCTCAAATGGTTATAGGACAATAAGTCCCTAGTAATTGGAAAAATAAGTTAGCCAGGTAAAATTGGAGAATGCTTTCCTTTTTCACTAATAAGAAACTTGCAACAAATGTCTTTTCTATCCAAGTTTATTAGGATAATAATTAGAGAAAACCAATCTTAGGTTTTGTTAAGGAATCCGAATACGAAAGCGAGTAACTCATTGGAGTTGAAAACTAGACATTATGTTCTCTGGGGAGAAATTGAAGAGCTATACAAATGAGATGCTGAGGGATTACTCTTGAAGTGCCTATGAGCATAGGAATGATTACAAGTCATAATCGAGGTACATGAAGGGATTTGCGATGCTCATTAGTCAAGATTGAAAATGCACTAATTAATACGCAAGTATGGGTTTTACTGGCCTTCAGTCTTAAAAAGTGTATAGAATATTCTAAGGTGTGTCAAGCATGACAATGACATGGGAACATACCTCGAGTTCCAATTAGCCCCTTAAAATCAGTAGTCAAACCATGGTCGTTTAGAGGATAGGCTATTGACATAATTGGCAAGGTCTATCGCACTTCAAGTAAAGGACATGCATTTGTGTTAGTGGCCACAAATTATTTTACCAAATGGGTAGAAGCTAAGTCTTACAAAGAAATTGATGAAATTGAGTTCATCAAATTTGTCCAAAAGATAATAGTTTATCGATTTAGAATCCCATAATCTATAACTGTGGATAATGAAGTAGTCTTCAACGGCCAAAAGGTTCAAGTATTCATGCAGGATTAAGGAATTAAGTTAGTTAATTCTAGTCCATATTATGCCCAAACTAATGGTCAAGCTGAGTGAACTAACAATACTACTAAAAATAATCTTAAGAAGGGTAATAGACCGAAATCCCAAAAAATAGGATGATTTATTATCTGAAGTCTTATGGGCTTATCAAACATCAAAAAGGTCAAGTATCGGGACTACCCTGTTTGCCTTAGTGTTTCGCCATGATATAGTATTGCCTATGGAAATAACAATCAAATTATTAAAGGTCGCTAAGAAAAATGAGATAAGTGATTTTGATTATCATGATGCTATGTTGGCTAAACTCGATGATCTGGAAGAGGTTCAAGCCAGAGTGTTAGATAATATAATGCAACAAAAGTTAAATGTTGCAAAGGCTTATAACCGAAGGGTTAAGGTAAAAGTTTTCACAGAAGGAGACTTACTTTGGAAATTGATCTTACCACCTGGATTAAAAGATCGAGAGTTAAGTAAGCGGTCTCTTAATTGGGAAGGTCTATTTTTAGTCACAAAATGTTTAAGTGGTAATGCATATATGCTTATGACAATTAACGAAAATGAATACAAACTTTCTGTCAATGGGAAATACTTGAAATCATAAATAGAACCAAAAATGGAAACTAACTTTTATCACATTAAATATTGATTTCGGTACATGTCAAATTCGGATGAAAACTGAAATACAAAGAAAAGAAATTTTAAACTCTACAATAGAAGGAGTTTGTTATAAATGTCAATTTAAAGCGGATATAGTTTGCTGAATCTTCCACATCATTTTGTATTTTCATTATATCGTGCTGAACAAATCTAACTTTTCCATGATGAGTGGATAGGGCACAATAATCTTGCTTAAGGTTATGTGCCTTGATTGATAAGCATTCTAGTTAGGCATTAACTTGCTCGAGTTCCCATTTGAGCTCGACTTTGCGAGCGTTGACTTGTTTCACCTCGGTTAAGGTATGCTCAAATTCATTTGCGAGGTTCTGGGACTCATCCTGTGAACGTTCGAGCTGCTAGAAATGTTAGTGTAACTGTTGTTGCTTGCTCTGATTCTCAGCGGTTAACAATAGTAACCTATCAAAATCATCGTGCAAAATGCATATTGCACATATTTGATGCTAGGGAAGATGGGATTTCCTTTATAATAGCCAAGACACAAGTTGGTGTACTTGTGCTTGTGCCTTTGTATCTTTGCAAAGGAACTCCCAACCTTGATCCACAAACTTCTCAAGTTTTAACAGACGTCTCATCACCTTAGGAGAAGCTTCTTGAAGTCGAGTACTAGCTATAAGAAGGTTAGGAAACCCAACCAGCATCGCCTCGAGCTTAGATTCTGGTGGAGAGGTTGTTGTCTCTTCATCTTCTTTTAAGTAGTCTTCAGTAGTAACAAGAAAAAGCAAAGCTTCTTTACCACCATTGTGAGGAATAGAAAACCACTTTGAAGAAAGGCTACCTTTAGCTTCCTTAGGGTTAGCCACCTCTTCAGCAAAAACCTACATCATCATAAACCACAATGTTACAACAAGAAAATTTTACTGGTATTGAAAAAAGAAAAGATTATGATACTTTGAGTGTTAGGGATTCAACATTTGATGATGATCTACCAACCTCTGTAGCCTGCACCACTAGGTTAGGAGAAATCTGGCTTTCGAGAGTCATCTCCATAACCTCCACCTCTATAGCCTCATCCCCTGAGGCTACTCCCATCAACTCAAAAACCATATCCAGCCTCGATAACAGCTAAGGTAACATCACCATGACTAGAGAGCTTTGCCACATGCTCTCTTGCTTCTTTCTCTTCTTCATTTTTTTTCATTTATCTTCCATCTCTTGCATTTTTTTCTCTTATTCTTCTCTCAACCTTCTTTTTTCTTCCACATTCACCCCCATCCTCATTTTTTTTCTTTCATTTTCTTCTTCTCTTTTATTTTATCTCTCTCTTTCTTCTTCCTCGTTTCTCTTCTTGGCCAAGTCTACTTGTGCTTGAGTTGAAGGTGATCGTTGACATTTTAGAGGTCGATCTCCCTCTTCAGGTTCGAACCCTTGAGAGCTAGAACCAGTCTTCAACTATGGAGATGAACTAGATAGATATTTAGCCTTTTGTCCTAAAAAAGACTAAACAAGAAAAAAAATCAACATAAGCTCTAACAGTATCTATGAAGCACAGCAAAAAAAGGTGAGAGAGAACATACTCATCGAGTAAAGAGTCTTAGTATCTTCTTCTAAAAACTTTGTTTTCCTTTATTTACCCAATCTATATCCCATAGCTGATTGGTAGAATCAGTTAAAAAGATCAACCATCCTCAATTGAGTCGACCCAAACATAGCCATAGAGATATATGGCTCCCACCATTGAAAGTAGAGAGTGGTGTGAATAGCATTCTTTATAAAGCGAGGGCACTTGAAGGAGTGTTCAGCCTTGTTATTGGAATGGGCAGTATCTTCTAAGTCAGCATAAGCAGCCCTCCAGCTCCAAGAAGAGCCCATAACATAATATGGTGGGAAATGAATAGTTAGGACCATACCAAACTGCTTATCTACCTATGCAAGTGAGTAAGCTTATAATCTCTCTTATTGAAAGCATAAAACAAAGTAATTAATTCCCTATAAAGGTAGATGCTAGCCAAAGCAGCATTGGCTAAATGACCATTATCTCCATTCAAGGAATCTAAGGTTTTGAATAGCCTCGAGCCATATTGATTATTCCTTAAAGGCATGAACACAATGTCAGTAAAAGAGAAATGAGCAGCATCACTACTGGCCCTAGTGAATAGAGCTAACACTAGAAAATATGCATAAGTTCATACATGAAGAATCCATAAGGGGCAATCCAATGAAGAAGAAAATTCTTTCTTATATATATCGTATATACATCTATACAGATTGGCTACTATAAATTGTGCCAGGCCAATTGTTTTACCAACAGTTGAATTGTTTTGTGACGTATTTAGCAAATATGTACACTAGATATTTGCAAATAAAATACAAATAGAAAGCAGTCAGTTCTGCTTGAGAAACAGGGTCATTTACCTAAACCATGTGATCAGAAAGGAAGGTGTTGAAACTTAAACGATTCTCAATTGAACTCATGAATTCTGTGTCATAAGTTTCCATGTGAGGATACACATCGATGCCCATTAGTGAAATTTTCAAACACATCTTCAATTCTTACAGTGAGCTACCCAGTGGGAAGGTGAAAAGGTGTTTGACATTGGAGACCAAAATTACAATAAGGCACTCAGTAAGGGATGGTTCAAAGCCATATTATGCATCAAGCATTGAACTATCACGAGCATGCATAAATCCTTGAGGTCTTAAAAGTGGTGAGCAATGATTCGTTCTACCCAAGAGGCCCATTGATCACTGACATGGTACAAGGATGTGTTCGGAGTATCTACGCACCAAATGGTCCATGTTAAGGTCTGAGGGCCTTTATGAAAAAAATAAAAAAAAAGGGCAATCTATAAGGTCCCAAGAGTACACAACCCCTAAAGCTATTGAAGCTTCACCAAACAATAAAAAGGACCCGTTATAGCGAAACCCACTAATTTAGGAAAATTCTCATTAGGGACGGACCAACTGTCAAATGGGAAGTCTCTAGGGATAATGTTAATAGGCTTCTCATAGAGTATTCTTTGGTCTAGAGAACAATGGAAAATTTTTGGCGTGAGCTAGAAACCCAACATTGGTTTCTTATTTATGAACCTTAAAAGAAGAAACACCTTTACCCTTAGCATGAGAAGGTGTAACAGTGCGATGGGTATATGTTCAAGGAAGGCTTCTCTAATATGAATATTCTTTAATTTAGGAGCCATTGATTAATTCAAAGAATAGATGGAGTAAAAGATTGAAGTTGCTGAAGGGATTTAGGAATAATAAGGATTGCAAAGAAAATATTTAAAAAGAATCATAAAAGGAAGTAATTTATTTATGGAGTACAGAAACAAAATCGATTCAAATCCCTAAGGTAGAAAAGATCTTATGCAATTACACTCATTAGTTCTCAACTTCGAACCAATCATGTATAAGGGGCAATTGTTTATACAAAAAAATAATTTAATGTGGTGGTATGTCCCAATTAGGCCATGTGTAAAGGCCCTAGTTTCTAAGAGAAAATATGGCTAGGAAGCGAAGAGGCATGATAGGAGCATTAAATGAGATCAGATGACTCTAATCGTTAGGAAAGCGTATGAAAAATAACTTTAAAAGAGAAGTTCAAGGGACTACATCAAGACAAAGGTCAACTCGAGGCTAGTAAGCTTGAGGGGATACTACCTCAATCTCGAGTATGCATAACTGCTAATCCAACTCTTCAGGGATCGAGGATAAAACCATCGACTCCGAAGAGTTTTATCCAAGTCATTCTTCTCAGACCAATCTCAAAGATTCTAATGAGTTTGATTTATAGCGTCCTTATCAGACCAGTCTCCACAACTCCTAAGAGTTTAATCCAAGTCATTCTTCTCGAACCTATCTCTAAAATTTTGAGAAATTTGATCTGCATTCTTCTCGAACCTATCTCGAAGATTCTGAGGTGTTCGGTCCATAGCATCGTCCTCGGGCATGTCTCCATAACTCTGAAGAATTTGATCCAAGTCATTCTCCTAAAACCTATCTCTAAAATTTTGAAGATTTTGATCCACACCATTCTCCTTGGACCTATCTCTAAGATTCTGAGGAGTTCGATCCATAGTATTCTCCTCGGACCTATCTCCACAGCTCCAAAGAGTTTGATCCAAGTCATTCTCCTTGGACCTATCATCAAGATTCCAAGGAGTTCAATTCATAGTATTGATTATGCTCAAACTAACACACGATTATTGTGTATAGATGAGGTGTCAATCCCATGAGAAAAAGCGAACTACAAGAGAAAGTGTAAACCTTAACACGAAATGATGAAATTCAAATGAGTAAATCTTTGTTTTATGAATGAAGCAATGTGAGAGACTTGTGAAAGTATAACGAAGGATTCAATAAAGCAATAACAAGGTTCCAGGAATCCTTCCTAAGTTCATTGCCTTATCCCTATCTTGACTCAATAGTTTTATCTCGATTGCTGGTTTCACATCCCAAACAAGCAATTGGTAAATATTCAATCAAAGTACAGTGTTCGAGGCCGCGACGCCACTGGTCTAGGCCACGGTGCACACTGGTTCCAGCTTCCATCCCAAAAGCTCATAGTTTTGGTGGCTGCGGCACACACAGGTCCAGGTCGCGGCATAGAACCCTAAAGACTTGGTTTCTCTTCATTTTGTCCTTTTGCAACCACTCCTTCACTTCGATATGCATGGAACCTTGGTGTTTTAAGCAATGTTAGACTTTCCATCTCTTTTAAACCCAAAATACCTGAAAATGCATCAAAACCAATCAATGGTCCAAGAATGACACTTTAGCATTATTAAGGCATAAATGTGTAATTCAGCCTTAAATCAACCCTAAAATGCTAACAAATAAATACTATTAAGATGCATTTTATGACTCTCATCATAACTCCCAACTAACTTATTGCTAGTCTGACGCAGGAGGATCCAAGTCAGATGATGCAGAGTTGGCAGATCAGCACAGAACTGGCAGGTGGACTGCCTAGAACGGGCCACGGGCTCATATTAGACCCAAAAGACCCTATTCTGATTTGAAACGGGCCAACAAATAAAACCTGAATCTTTTATAGTCAGCATCGTCGTTTTTAAGCCAAAAAACGACGTTTAAGCCCTCAAATTGGTAGTTTACAGTTTTTAGGAAACTTTTTTATTTTAGTTATTTTAATTTCAGCCTTAATTTAATTTTCCTATTTTGTTTCGACCTTATAAATAAGGTCTTAGGGTTTCGTAAACATTATTATTGAATTTGCATAATTTTAAATAAAACATCAGAGCTATTTCTCTGTATTGTTTTTTAGGGTTTTTCTTGTGTTATTCCCTATGAACGATCTATTCGACTAGCCTGCAGAATAATCGCTATTCTGCCTGGTGTCATAGTCCCTAGCAATTCAAGTGAAAAACAAGACAATATGAAATGAAATCAAAACAAAATAAAGCAATGTTTGCGTTAATCCAAGAGTAATTCAACTTTTTGTCTCAAAGATCGCACATAACACACAGCACATAGAATCATTAAATATCACCCAAGTCCAAAAGTAATCCAAACATCAACCTCAAAATCGTTATCGACTCTTAACATCCATCTTACCACAAACCATTAATCTAAACACCCGAATGATTTTATGCACAACATTCATGAATACAAGTCTTGGCCTCTAAAAACATATTGAATTGCGTGACATCAATCACAAATCAAGCTCCATAAGCTCACTTTTCAAATCACTCTCCACTAATATAGAAAAATCACACTACATCGGATCAATAGGTCTTTAATAAGCTTGTAACGTTAAGCTAAGGTATAGGTCAAGAAGGAATAGGAAGGATTAAAAAAGTAAAAGAACTCAATCTCTTAATTTTAAACATAACTCTTTAAGCACCAGATAACCTTACTTCAACACCCAGCTCTTTCAACCATTTTTTTTAGTATTTCTCTCAACAAATCACCACTTTTTTTTTCTTCTTTCTTTGCCATAATTCACTTCTTCTTTTTTTAATTTTGGCACATAAACATTCATCTCCGTTTTCATTTTTTTACTCTTTTCCACAACCCCCAACTTATCTCCTTTAATGTACTTGGGTTATGGTAGTGATATTTGTTTATATTTCCATCCTTAGTCCTCTTAAGTGCTTCTCAACAAATGTGTATAAACTAAGTTCTCTTAAAAGAAAGGTAACGATAAAATATTTTTAGGCTCATAAAGGTAAGTAAATGGGCTATCGAAAGAAACAAGGCTCAAACAGGTAACTAGTGATAAATATAATAAGGGTAAGGTTAAAGGGCTCAAACGGTCCAAAGATGGCCTACATCATATCCTAAGTAGTGTGCATTCCAAGATTTTGCCTCAAGTGATTATCAAATAAGTTCTAGAGCTTGTCAAGACAGCAAAATTATTCACAAAATAATGCACATAAAACTTCTCTAAATGTTTTAAACTAATCATGCAATCATACCCCAAACCAGAGTCTCAAACCAAATAAAGATCGACACTAAATTATTCTCAAATCGAAGCAAGATTTAACTTCTTCAAAATGCTATATGCTATCTCAATTAAACTCATATCATTGACATGTAAATTAACTCCAAAGCTAACACAAAGCAACCTAAGAACAGATAATATATACATATATATATATATATACATATATATATATATATACATATATATATATATATACATATATATATTTAATAGTTTATCCTATCCTAACAAACAAATGAATTAAAACAAAACAAACGAATTAAAACGAAAAAGGGAAGGTGACACTAAACAATTCAATGGTATGGAATAAGAAATGTGTTTCCTCCACCCCCTAACTTAGGATATGCATTGTCCTCATTGTGAAAGCAAAAGTAAAGGAAACTCCCTTATTAACCAAAAGCGTGAGGAAGCTGAAAATTGTGCATGACCATTTGAACTGATGTGAAGGTAATACTGGAAAACAACAAAATACTAATAATAAACAAGAAAGACAAATATGAAAAACAATAAAAATTAAAGGATATGTTGTGGGGTGCCTCTCATGAGCGCTAAGTTTTACGTCTTCAGCCAGACTCGGTACTTCTTCCAATTAAGCACAAGCCCCTTTCCTTCACACCTGGGCCTAAAAAAATGTTTGAGTGCTTTGGTCAGCGGAGCTAAATTAAGTGTTGGTGTCTCCTCGGAAGAGGGTTTGGGTGCCTCCCTTTCTTTAGGCAACTCCTCAAAGCATGGTTGCCATGATTTCTTGATAAATCCCTGCGACTTATCAAAAACATCAACAACATTAATGGCTTGGGGATAAATGGAAGAATCATCAACCTCCAAATTATTAAGAAGGAATTCCAAAGAGTTAGAATTATCCTTGATGTACTCATCCTCCAAAATAATCTCATCGATCATGTAAGTGTCGAAACACTCATCCTCTTCATGTGGCTGCCTTGAGATTCGAAAAACATTCACCTCTATAATCATATTTCCAAATGATAAGGTCATTAGACCATTCCTACAATTAATGAGGGCATTGGCGGTGGTAAGGAATGGTCTTCCAAGTATCAAAGGAATTTTTTGCTCTGTATTCACAATAGAAATGGTATCTAAAACCAAAAAAATCAACGGAATAATAGAATTTGTCAATTTGCAATAAAACATCTCCACAATACCTCTTGCTTTTCTTATTGATCGATCCGCTAGTTGAAGTACCACGGAGGTCGGTTTGATCTCACCTAGACCGAGTTGCAAGTAAATGGAGTATGGCATGAGGTTCACACTAGCCCCCAAATCTAGCAATACTTGGCCACAAGATTTGTTTCCAATTTGGAAAGCCACCGTTAGACAGCCTGGATCTTTATACTTGGGTGGTGTCTTGCTATCAATTACCGCACTCGCTTGCTCCATTAAGAATATGGTCTTCTTCACATTGTGCCTCCTCTTGAGTGTGCATAGATCTTTAATGACTTTAGCATAGTTGGGAACATGTTTTATCACATGAAGAAGAGGGAGGTTTATTTTAACATGCTGAAGTTGTTCAAGAATCTCACCTTTCAATACTGAATTTCTCTCCTTAGGTTTAAGGAGTGCTTAAGGGAAAGGCACCGGTAAAGAATCACTATGGGCATCTTGTTCCTTGGGGGCTTCATTCTTGTTGCTTACGGTGTTAGGAATCAAGTTTGATGGTAGAGTGGGTCCATCAATTTTCTTACCACTGCGAGTAATCATAGCATTAACCTCTTTAATATTTTGATTGTCAGGATCGGAGGTTTGTGCCATATATTGTCCCCGTGGATTAGGTTGTGGCTGAGAAGGAAAACGACCTTGCTCTTGAATCGTCAAGAAACTAGTCAACTTAGTGAGTTGGATCTTTATCACTTTTTGTTCCTCTTTGATCCCTTGTTGGTCCTCTAACAACCGTTGATTTATCTTGCCTTGCTCTTCCACACTCTTAGCATTTACTTGTAAAAATGACTTAAAAACATCTTCCAAAGGTAAAGATTGTTTTGGTGCATTAGATGAATTGCTTTCAGTTTTCATTGGGTACTAGAGTGGGCAGGAGGTTGTAGATCGGACCTCCAACTAAAATTAGGGTGATTCTTCCAACCGGGATTGTAGGTGTTAGAGTAGGGTGAGTATGGTTTCCTAAAGGGTATACCCAAGGCATTACACTCTTCCTTCATTTCAAAATAGGCTGGACAATCCTTAGGTACATGATCTACCCCATTACACATAAAACAAGGTTCATAGGACTCTACCCTAGCAACCAGTTCGGGGGCTCTAGCATCCTTGGTTTTTAAGATTTCAATTTCCTTAGTTAGGACCTCTAAATGGGATTTAAGGTTATCATCTTCCTTAAGTTGATAAATTCCAGTGGTTTGATTTCTCTTAGTACTTTCCATGGCATTCGGTCCTGTCCAAGTGTGGGAATTTTCCGATAGGTCATTTAGAAAATCTATGGCTTGGTCGGGATCTTTCTGAAGAAAATCTCCATTACACATCATTTCTATGAATTGCCTTTCTCTACTTAGAAGTCCATCATAGAAATAGCTAACTACCCGCCAACTCTCATACCCATGGTGTGGACAAGAATTCAAAAGGTCTTTGAAATGTTCCCAAACTTGATATAAGGTTTCACTCTCCTTTTGTGCAAAGTTTGAGATTTGTCTCTTGAGGTTATTGGTCTTATGGGTTGGAAAATTCTTTTGGAAGAAGGCTTGAGTCATCTCATCTCAACTACCTATAGACCTAAGCCTTAATGAGTATAATCAAACCTTGGCCTTTTCTTTAAGTTAAAAGGGGAAAAACCGAAGTTTGACGGTGTCTACCATATCAGCCCTACTTTGAAAGGTTGCTACTACTTCCTCAAATTCCCTACCCATGGAAGGTTGGTAACAATTGAATCATGTCCGGCTTAAACTCAAGTTGTTGGTCATTAGGGGGGGAACATGATACAAGATGGTGTAGCCGTTCAGCTAGGATGCAAGTAGTCCTTAAGTGTCCTAACAATATTTTCATTATGATTGTCGGCCATGTTAACAAAATCCTCTAAATTCTCGTTTGGGTGTGCACTATGGTTTGATCTAGGCGAGGTTTCACTAACGGACGCAGAAGGAGAGGGTAACTCTATTTTGGGTCTTTTAAGGAATCTACCTCGCGAATCTCTCAGTCTAAGCATCCATTAAAGGAATTAGAGGGCAAATGAATAAAACAGAAAAAATTAGAAAATCAAAACAGAGAGCAAAGAACAATATTACCGTCTTGTCTCAAAGTTGACAATCTTCCTTGTACTTAAGCGCGTTTCCCCGACAATGGGGCCACAATTTGATTACACTCAAACTAACACGTGATTATTGTGTATAGATGAGGTATCGATCCCACGAGGAAAAACGAACTACAAGAGAAAGTGTAAACCTTAACATGAAACGATGAAATTCAAATGAGTAAATCTTTGTTTTACAAATGAAGCTATGTGAGAGAGTTGTGAAAGTATGACGAAGGATTCAATAAAGCATGTTAGGAAACCACCTTAGATGATGCCCAGGAGGTGATCTTCCAAACACCCAAGTCTAGAGTGACTTGTATAAAGAAAAGAGACAGCAATCAATCAAAGCAAGAAAGAAAAGAACACAAGAAATTTGTTGATGAGGTTCAACAATGTGCCTACGTCCCCGTGAGCTCCTGCGAGCTCTCTACACTATATTATCAATGGAGTTCTTTACAATCAGTAACACTCTTCCAAGAACTCACAGGTTCTTGAAGAATAAAAGAAGAAGAAAGTGATAAGAACTAACCCCAGAATTTTCCCAAGAAAATTCCCCTTACAAGCCCTTGAATCCCTTTCTATTCTACTCTCTCTTTCTAAATAACCAGCCTCTCTACAGAATCTCTCTTAAGTTTAATGTCTTTGCACTCTCATAATTGATCTTAATTCTAATCACAAGTTTTCATAAGTTATATCACAATGAAGCTAGGTGACCCTTTATATAGTGCACCAACTTCTTGTCCAATCTTGAGGGTCAATATCCACCCTTAGATCTAGAAGACTAATCATCCATAGCCCTTCATCAATCCTTAGTAAAGCTGTGCATTTTCAACATGCCTCACACACCCTTTGAATTGCTTAATTAGTGTGCATTAGTGTGCCTTCAAGCCGCGGCCCAAAACAAGGCAGGTTACGGCTTAAGGCAGGGCTGAACCACCACACCTTGCATCCATTCTGGGCGTCGTGGCCTGGGAGAGGCTGAGCCGCGATGCACACCTCCTCCAGGCTACCTCCCTTGCTGGGTGTCGTGGCCTGGGAAGGGCTAGGCTACGGCACACACTGGTGTGCATACTTTGTACATGCTGAACTCCATTCTTCTTCTTTGTTTAATCCTTGGACAAAACTCTAACAATCTCTACCTTTGTGCAGAGAACTCAGGATCCAAACTCATCTTGAGTCATTATATCAATCGACTCCAATCCTAAGTAGTCCAAGGCAATGATTGAACTTACTTAGAGGTAGAACTTTAGTACCTAAATCCGCAGGGTTTTCTTTCGTGGCTACCTTGTCCACATGAATGCATCCTTCCGTAACATTTTCCCAAATGAAATGGTACCGAACATCCATGTACTTTGTCCTCTCATGGAACACTAGATTCTTGCATAAATATAATGTACTTTGGCTATCCGAATACACCACAACCTGGTCCTCTAGTACCTTCAACTCTTCCAATAACCCTTTGCACCACATAGCCTCCTTGATGGCTTCCGTAGCTGCTATGTACTCAGCCTCAGTTATTGAGAGTGCTACCACTGGCTGCAACTAAAACTTCCAACTTACACAAAATCCATTTAAGTTGAAGAAGTAGGAAGTAATCGATCTCCTTTTATCCTGGTCTTCTCCATAGTCCGAATCAGCATAACCCTCAAGGTAGATGGACTTACCCCTCTTCTTATAAACCAGCCCCACATCTGGGCATCCCTTCAAGTAATTCAGCAACCACTTCATCCCAAACCAATGCTCCTTTCTGGGATTACTCATAAATCTACTGAGGACACTTATTGCAGGATCAGGTCTAGTGCTTACCATGGTGAACATTACAAAATCAACCGCACTAGAGTAGAAGACCTTTTCCATTTCCTTCTTCTCCTCATTCGATCTTGGACATTGATTGCTGGAGAACTTGAAATGACCAGTAAGGAAAACCTTCACTGGTTTGCTATGTTCCATAGAGAACTTAGATATCATCTTCTCTATATAGGAAGTTTGAGAGATCTTCAATCTGTTTCTCTCCATTTCCCGGATGATACACATCCCAAGGATCTTCTGTGCATGGCCAAGATCCTTCATCTCAAACTCCTCACTGAGTTGAGTCTTCAATTTTCTTATCCTCTCTATGCTGCTCCCAACCAGCAACATATCATCAACATAGATCAGGATGATCACCACTTCCTCCACCTTGTGCCCCTTGTATTACAAGCACGAATCATAGTAGCTCCTCATGAAACCCATGTTGGTTACAAAAATTTAACCTCTTATTCCATTGCCGAGGTGATTGCTTCAGGCCATATAGAGATTTCTTTAGTTAGCACACCAAATCTCCCTGCCTTCTTTTCTCATAGCCTTTGGGTTGCCTCATGTAAATGGTCTCATCAAGCTCTCCATGTAAGAATGATGTCTTCACATCCATTTGCTCGATTTCCCAATTTAATTGGACCATCATTTGCCTCATGTAAACTATCCTGATTGTCTTGTATTTCACAACTGGTGAGAATATTTTGTGAAAATATTTCGGTGAAGTCTATGCCTTCTCTTTGTGTGAACCCCTTCGTCACCAGCCTAGCTTTATACCAAACTTCATCCCCTGGAGTCTTCCCTTATTTGATCTTGTAGATCCATCTACAATCCACAACTCTCTATTTTTCTGGTTTGGGCACCAATACCCAAGAGTTGTTCTTCCTCAAAGAATCCATTTATTCCTCTATAGCTAGCTGCCACTTTGATGAATCCTTACACTCCATGGCATCCATGTATGTTTCTGGTTCAACCACTCCTTCTGTCCAAGGAGCTGCTACATTAGCATCAGCAAACCCATATCTCAAAGGTGGTCTAACCACCCTTCTTTCCCAGTCCCTGGTGAGCTGGTAGTCATTCTGCCTTGCTGCATCAACCTCTTCTAGTTCAGCCTCCTTTTGAGTATCCTGAGCATGGCCTTCATTAATGGGCTCTACTTGGTCCAAACCCTCTTGCCTTTCTTGCTCTACTTGAACTGAATTCTCCTTGATGTGATGCTCCACAAATTTCGGACTGGTTTGCTCACTAGCCCCTGGAGGGTTAGTTTTCTCCAAGTAAGGAAATAACAATTCATTAAAAATAACATCCCTATTTATTATGATTTTCATTCCTTTTGGTTCTAAGGACCACAACTGATACCCCTTAACCCTATCACTATACCCTAGAAATACAAATTTTCTATACCTTGGGTTAAGTTTATCATCCTTTTGATGTGTATATGCAGCACACCCAAAAGTCCTAAGGTTGCTCAACTTAGAAGGTTTCCCACTCCACATCTCCATGGGAGTCTTGAGCTCTAAAGCTCTAGAGGGTGATCTATTAACCAAGTATGCAGCTGTAGACACAGCTTCTCCCCAAAAATATTTTGGTAAACTGGACCCAATTAACATGCACCTAGCCTTTTCCATAAGGGTTCTATTCATCCTCTCAGCAACTCCATTTTGCTAAGGGGTTTTCACAACTGTTCTATGTCTTAGAATGCCATTTAATTCACAAAATTTATCAAAATCCCTATTAAAAAATTCTAAGCCATTATTAGTTCTTAACACCTTAACTACCTTGCCCATTTGAGTCTCCAGTAACTTTTTCCACACCACAAATTTATTCAAAGCATCCGGTTTATTTTTAAGCAAATAAACCCAAACCACTCTTGAATAATCATCAATTAAAGACAAAAAGTAACGATTTCCTCCCTGTGTTGGTGTCCTTGCTGGTCCCCAAAGATCTGTATGGATGTAGTCAAGAATCCCTTTAGACTTGTGCACTCCGGTGTTGAAGTTGACTCGATGTTGCTTCCCAAGAATGCAACTCTCACAGAAATCCAGTTTATCTACTTTGTCACCACCAAATAGACCATCCTTGCTGAGAACTTGCAGCCCCTTTTCACTCATATGTCCCAAGCGATTGTCCAAAGTGCTGCCTTATCCATCTCAGCCATCAAGCTTGTTGCTTGATCCTTGATTTTTGTCTCACCAATCATCTCATAAAGTCCATCTTTAATTGCTGCTTTGATCACTATCAAAGAACCCTTGGTTACCTAGTTAAGAAAGAGCTCTCAACTAGTTAGTCGGGCAAGCAAGAGAGAGAAGCTTTCAACTGCTACAGTAACTTGTCCATGGTTTCCCGCTCTTCTCTCCTCCCCCTCCCCTGTTCTCTGTGTCAAAATCACTACTATCCCTAGCATGGGAAAGAAGAAATCTAGTAAGAAGCCTCCTCTCTCAGTCCAAGAGAAGAAAGACTTGGAATTTGTACAAAATTATTTCAAATCCAAAGCTGCTACAGTACCGGATTTGCGTGAAGAAGTTCCAATAAACTCCAGCAAGAATGGGTCTAGAGGACCAAGCAAAGAGTCAGAAAGCTTTTCCTGCTCCTTGGGAGAAGAGGAGTCAAAGTCTTTGAGACCTGAGTTAGAAGGCTCTGCTTCAGGCAATGAAGAAAATTCACACAGGGTATCAATGGTGAACAGTAACCAAAATCAAACAATGGCAAAGAAGGCAATGCAGAAAGATGCTCAGGCTTTAGAGGATGAGAACCTAAGTTCCTCTGAAGAGAGTGATGAGGATTCAGACTAGGTTGGATCCTATTCTTCCAGTGAGGAAGAAGATTCCAGCTACCAAGCTATTGTTCACGGAGGACCTGCTGCAGTATGCCAAGAAAATGAAGAGATGAGAAAGGGAACCAGACCACACTCTCCCTTGATGGATGGGAGTCCTCATATTGGTTCCAGTTCCAAAGAGCCTTTCCAAAAGCCAGATGCATCCTCTGGTGCTCAAGGTAGAACTAGTGCTAAAGGACATGGTCTCAGTGGCAATACTCCCCTGGAGGAAAGTAAGAAAGCTCCTTAGGTAAGCTTATTTGCTGACAATAGAAAGCAAAGCAAGGGCTTACAACTCTCTTCTATTGAAAGTGAAGGAGATACAGTGTGTGTTACAGAAGAAGATATTGAGGAAGTGTTTGGAGACTACCCCTACTGCTTGGTAGGGTATTTTGCTGGAAGATTCCTAAGGAGGGGGCTGCCTTGAAGATGCTCATAGACTCATGGAAGGTAAAAGTTCTAACACAATTCCATGATAGTGGGTGGATTATTTTCAAATTTGAAAATGCTGAGTCTAGTATGAATGTTCTGCAAGAAGGACCTTACCAAGTCTATGGTAGACCTTTACTTTTGAAATCCACGCATAAATTCTTTCAATGTGGTAATGAGGAAATAAGCACTATCTCTATTTGGATTCAGCTGAAGGGTCTGCCCCTTGAGTTGTGGACTGCAAACTGCCTAAGTAAGATTGGCACCCAACTTGGAAAGCCTCTCTATGCTGACCAGTTCACTAATAATAAAGAAAGAATTTCATATGCCAGATTTCTTGTGGAGATAGATGTAGCAAAGAAAATTAAATTCTTTGTGCCAGTTAGCTTCCCTAATGGGAACACTTTTGAGCAAAAGGTATCTTATGAAAACCTTCTTAGGTTCTGCTCTAAGTGTAGGATTCTTGGCCATGACCTCTACTCCTGTAGCCTAATTGGGAAGGCAGATAAAGGAACAAAACAGAATGGTAAGGGGACAGAAATAGCAAGACAAGATGGGACTAAAGCTCCACTTACTATTGACAAGGGGGGGACTTTCATGATGCTGAGACAGTAGGGGTTGGCCCTTGTCCAGCTCCTCCAGCTATAGGAAGGACAACTCAAGAACCTAGAAGTGATGTCCAAGATGTGATTCAACCAGAAGGGGAGGGTTCCAGAAGCAAAGAAACAAGGGTGGATGGGGACCAAGGGCCTGGCTCAGCCCCAATTCATTTGGAACCTACTAAAATGCCCATCCATCCTACTGAACCCCCTGACACTTGTGTGAAGCCCAAGGAGACAGGAGTGCAGGAGAGCAATATCCATTTAGCAAAGAAGAAGAAAGGAAGATCAGGCTTGAAAGATCCTTATACAGTTGGGAAGGGAGAGAAAGCCTCCCAGCCCCCTCAATGATTGTAGCATGCTGGAACATCAAGGGTTTTCATAAACCCCTGAAACACAATGGGGTGTTGCACCTCATGAAAAGTAATAAGATTGATGTGATGGGAATTTTCGAGTGCAAGCTGGATGAAGCTAAGCTGCTCAAAATTATGGGCAACAAGTTCAACCTTTGGAGTCGGATCAATAATTTTTCAGCTCATCCTGCTGGCAGAATTTTAGTGTTGTGGGACCCTTCTAAGGTCAGTATATCTATCATAGAAGCCTGTCCCCAAGTTATCCATTGTAATGTTCTATGCTTAATTTCCTCTTGTAAATTTTTAGTAAGTTTTGTACATGGTTTTAATTCTATTGTTGCTAGAAGACCCTTGTGGGATAATCTTTGTAACTTTAGCTATGATAACCCAGCCCCCTAGCTTGTCCTGGGGGACTTCAACAATGTTTTTGCTGCTGATGAGAAAGCTAATGGGCTGCCTATTACAGACTATGAGTTAAGGGACCCTTCATTTTGTTGTAGAGAAACTGGTTTATCAGATGTCAGTGCTACTGGGTGCTTATTTACTTGGTCAAATAACAAAGTCTGGAGCAAACTGGATAGAGTAATGGTGAATAATGTTTGGTATCAAAGGGGGCTTAGAGCCCAAGCCACTTTTCTTCCTGCTGGATGCCTTTCTGATCACTCTCCATGCCTTGTAAACTTGCTGGATAAAGTTAGTGGGGGCAGAAGATCCTTTAAGTTCTTTAATAAGTGGACAGACCATGATAAGTTTCTTGATACTGTAAGATCACACTGTGGCAGAACCTTAGGAGGTACTAAACTGTTCAAACTGTGTAGAAACCTGAAAGCTCTCAAACCCCATTTCAAACTACTTAATGAGAAACACTTCAGCCACATTTCAGAAAGAGCCCTGGAGGCTTCACTTAAGCTGTCTAGTCTCCAAAGGGAGCTCCATGATAACCCTTCTGACTTAGAGCTTTAATCTATAGTGGCTGCTCTGAAGCTGAAGGCCTTTCAACTGGCTAAAGCAGAGAGGAGCTTCCTATCACAGCACGCCAAATGCAAATACCTCATTAACAGTGATAGGGGTTCAAAATTCTTTCATGCCTTGTTAAAAAGGAAGACCTGTAAAAACCATACAGCTGTTATTGTCTATTCAAATAGCTCACTAACTGCCTCTGAAGCTGAAGTGATAGAGGAATTTCTGAAGTTCTATAAGGACCTTTTAGGATCCTCTGCCAGTTGTAGGCCCTTTGACCTAGAAGTCATTAGAGAAGGCCCTTTAATCCAAGAGAGCCAAGCTAACCTGTTGATCAAGGATGTCACAGAGGAAGAGATAAAGGAAGCCCTTTGGAGTATAGGAGAGGATAAGTCCCCAGGTCCAGATGGCTATTCTTCTAGATTTTTTAAGAAAGCATGGGATATAATCAACCAAGATATCATTGAGGCTGTGCAGGAATTTTTCCAGAATGGGAGGTTACTTAAACAGTTAAACCATACCTCCCTTGCTTTGATCCCTAAATGTAAACAAGCGTAAAAAATGGAGGATTTCAGACCTATTGCCTGTTGTAATATGATATATAAGATCATCTCTAAGATCCTAGCCTCCTGATTAGCCCCTTCCTGGAATGCATTATCAATCCAGCTCAGGCTGCTTTCATAAAATCTAGAAGCATGGCTGAAAACATCTATCTGGTCCAGAAGCTCCTCAGGAAATACTCCAGGAAAAGAATCTCACCAAGGTGTATGATCAAGATAGATATTAGAAAAGCTTATGACACAGTAGAATGGGATTTTTTGAATAGTCTAATTGCTGGCCTTAGGGTTCCTGATAAATTCAGAAGATGGATCATGGAATGTGTTTCATCAACAGCCTTTTCTCTATCCATCAATGGGAGTCTGCATGGTTTCTTTGTGGGCAAAAGAGGCCTCGAACAAGGAGACTCCCTCTCCCCATATCTGTTTGTTATGATTGTGGAGTACTTGTCCAGACTATTTAGGAGATTGAATGAAGAGGATGGGTTCAGATATCACCCTAAGTGTGATAAACTCAAGATCACCCACCTGGCTTTTGCTGATGATCTCATTCTCTTTTCTAAAGGGGATGCTAGGTTTGTAGGGCAGCTAATGGAATGTGTCAACTAGTTTAGTGAGTGTTCTGGGCTACAAGCAAGCTTATCCAAATCAAATGTGTTCCATGCTGGAGTCCAGGCTACTGAGTTAATGGAAATCAAAAGGATTACTGGAATGGAGGATGGTAGTCTCTCTTTCAAATACTTGGGTGTTCCTCTGGCTTCAGCAAGATTAAATGTTGCCCACTATTCCCCCCTCATTGAAAAAATATATGGGTACATAAAGATTTGGGCTGGTTCTTCTTTGTCCTATGCTGGCATAACAGAACTGATCAGATCAGTGCTTCAAGGGGTGGAGTGTTTTTGGCTTGCCATCTTCCCTATCCTTGGCAACATCCTAGAGAAAATAATTAGGATGTGCAGAACATTTCTATGAAATGGCAGGAGCAGTGGTATGAGGAAGACCCTAGTAGCCTAGGCAGATTTATGCAAACCAAAAGCTGAAGGTGGGTCAGGCCTGGTAGACTTAAAAGCATGGAATAAGGCACTCTTAACCAGGGTCCTTTGGAACATCCACATGAAGAAAGACTCCCTAGGGTTCCAGTGGGTTCAGCACTACTACTTACTGAACAGATCTGTATGGGAGATCATGGCAAGAAAGGATGACTCCCCCCTATGGAAGAAAATTCTAGAAATCAAAAATGACTTGACTGGCCAGTCATCTTCTACTCAGTAGGCCAGGGAAAGATTAATGGAAGGGAAGGACCAGAATGATCTGTGCATAAAGAAGGTGTACAACTCAATCAGGCTGAAAGGAAATGTAGTTAGTTGGGCTTCCTTGGTGTGGAATTGTCACTGCCCCCCTAAGCACTCCTTTATTCTTTGGCTGGCCATAAAGAACAGACTTCTCACAAAGGATAGACTTCAGCTGGATGGAGAAGAAAAACTATGCCCTCTATGCAAAGAGCATGAGGAGTCTAGGGAGCACCTTTTATTCTCATGCCAGATTAGCAAGGAAACCTGGAACACCATCAAAGTTTGACTTGGTTGCAGAAGACAAAATGACTACAATTGAAAGTGCAATCAAGTGGACTCGAAAAGTAAGAGGTTCTGGCCCCCCAGCCATATCACAAAGAATAGCCCTAGCTTGCACAGTGTACAGTATATGGATGGCTAGAAATGCCAAATTATTTGAGCATTCCTCAATTCATCCTATCAGCCTAGCCAAGAAGATCCAAATTGTAATTTATAGAATTGTGTATGCATTTTGCCCACAGATTAGGCTTCTCTTGTAAGCTTTTTTTATTAGGTTTCTTTTGTAAGCTATTTTTTGCTTTCTGTATAAGCTCCCATTGTAAATCTTCTGGGCATGCCTAGTGATTTTTTTGTACATTTTTTATTAATACAGGCTTTGTTTACTGATCAAAAAAAAAAAAGAACCCTTGGTTACCTTGATCTTTCCTCCCTTAGCTTTATATGTGCACCCCATGGAATTCAACTGCCACATTGAGATCAAATTCCTCCTTAAATCTGGGAGATACCTTATATTTTGCAACAGCCTTATGATTCCATCAAACATCCTCAACTAGATGTCTCATATCCCCCTCACTTGGCAAGAACCATTCCTTGTGAGGGCACATGTGATAAGTGCACTAGGAATCTAGAATCCATTTCTCGCTGCCTTGCCTCCTGCTTACATTTGAGCACACAATGAGAACATCATCTTGTTGTTCTCCTTTGGCAACTGAAGCCTCTCCATTGTTGGTATGGCTTCTCCCTCTCTCATCCCACAACCTCTTCTTGCAATCTTTCTTGAAGTGACCCTCCTTGTTGCAGTAGAACCATCACCTTCCTCCAAACTTTGGTTTGGAATGCGATCTCCCATGGCTCTGCCCTCTACCTCTTGATTTCTCCCGATAGTTGCCATGAATGCTACTACCATTCCGAGTTGCTGGTCTTCCTCTTACGAATAACCCTTCCCCACTTAATACCTCCCTACTCTTGGCTTTGAAATCATGAGCCATTATAGCATTGACCACAATTTCTTTGGTTAGTATATATCTTCCATATCCAATTGTATTAATTAAACTATCAAAACAATCAGGAAAAGAATTTAATAACATAACAGCCAATTGTTCATCCGGGAATTGAATACTACAACTAGCCAAATCTTGAACTAGTTTATTAAAGACATCAAGATTATCTTACAACTCTTTATTAGGATCCATTTTAAAAGCAAAGATTCTTTTAAGAAGATAAATCTTGTTAGGGAGAGTTTTGGTAAAAAAACAACTCATCTAGTTTCTTCCATATGACAGCAGAATCTTCCGAGTCTCCGCACTCCCTTGTGACACTATCCGATATGTGTAAGAAGATGGTGTTGTATGCCATCTTCTTCATCTTAATCCGTTGGTCCTTCGTGATACTTGCTAGGAAAGCATCAGCTTCTCCAATAGCCAAGTCCACCTTCTGTTGCATAAGAACAGCCTTGATATTCCGCTTCCACAGGGAAAAATCTCTTTTTCCATCAAACTTCTCAACAACGAAATTTGAACCCATCTTACGGAGATGATCCTAGATTTGTGCAGCACCCACAAATACTTTCCAACTTCTTCTAAATCTCAAGAACACGATCGAAGATTGATCTCAACACCGTTCTTGAATCACCCTCAAGAACACGATCTGATCTTGATCTTTACTCCGTTCTTAAATCACCCAAGAAGTTTGTTCTTTGATTCTTGGAGTCTTGCTCTGATACCTTCTGTTCTTGCTCCGATACCCAGCTATGCAAGCTCTGATACCACTGTTGGAAAACCACCTTAGATGATGCCCAGGAGGTGATCTTCCAAACACCTAAGTCTAGAATGACTTGTATAAAGAAAAGAGACAGCAATCAATCAAAGCAAGAAAGAAAAGAACATAAGAAATTTGTTGACGAGGTTCGGCAATGTGCTTAAGTCCCCGTGAGCTCCTCCGAGCTCTCTGTACTATCTTATCAATGTAGTTCTTTACAATCAGTAACACCCTTCCAAGAACTCACAGGTTTTTAAAGAACAAAATAAGAAGAAGGAGAAGAAAGTGATAAGAACTAACCTTGGAATTTTCCCAAGAAAATTCCCCTTACAAGCCCTTGAATCCCTTTCTATTCTACTCTCTCTTTCTAAACAATCAGCCTCTCTACAGAATCTCTCTTGAGTTTAGTGTCTTTGCACTCTTACAATTGATCTCAATTCTAATCACAAGTTTTCATAAGTTATATCACAATGAAGCTAGGTGACCCTTTATATAGTGCAACAACTTCTTGTCTAATCTCGAGGGTCAATATCCACCCTTAGATCTAGAGGACTAATCATCCATAGCCTTTCATCAATCGTTAGTAAAGCTGTGCATTTTTAACATGCCTCATGAATCCTTTGAATTGCTGAATCAATGTGCATTAGTGTGCCTTCAAGCCACGACCTAAAACAAGGCAGGCCGCAGCTCAAGGTAGGGCTGAACCACTACACCTTGCATCCATTCTGGGCGCCGCGGCCTGGGGGAGGCTAAGCTGTGACGCACACCTCCTCCAGGCTACCTCCCTTACTGGGCACCGTGGCCTGGGAAGAGCTGGGCCACGGTGCACACTGGTGTGCATACTTTGTACATGCTGAACTCCATTCTTCTTCTTTGTTTAATCCTTGGACAAAACTCCAACAAAGCAATAACAAGGTTCCAGGAATCTTTCCTAAGTTCGTTGCCTTATCCCTATCTTCACTCAATAGTTTTATCTCGATTGCTGGTTTCACATCCTAAACAAGCAATCGATAAATATTCAATCAAAGCACATAAACATCCTAATGTAATTGCTACAAATTACTCTTTAGTTCCGATTCAAGCACACATGACCTATCTTATAGATTGTCAAAGAAACAACAATATATTTCAATAACAATACCGTAGTAATGGAAAAATCTATAAGATGACTCTACCGAAATCAGTCACATCTAACAACTTAACATAAGAAGAGCTTGACTAGACTTATATGGAGGAGAAAGATGCAATCACCGGATTAAGAGTAAATTATCTCATTCTTACTTAATCAAAGAGTAAATCATAAACAATGTTTAACAATGAATCCATAAAACTGAATCAAGAATAGAAATAAGAACAACTATACTTAGGAATTCATCCTTTTGCCTTGCTTGGAGATTAGTTGGACATTAGGCTCATGCTTGATCACCTAAAATGGAGAAGAATGTGTTTACTCTTGATTCCAGCCTCCCTTCTGCAAACTCTTAATGTTCTATATATAGCCCATAAGGTTTGAGGGTATTATCGGGTCAAAAATGTCATTAAAGCCCTAATATGTCAGAGAAACAAAACAAGGGAATCGTACATGCGCCGCGGTTCAAAGACCTAACTCCCACTATTGCACTGTGTGCCGCGGCGCACACTGGTCCAAGCTGCGGTGCCAGTCTTGGTTCTAGTTGGCAGTGGTGCTAGAGGCCACGGCGCCACTGGTCCAGGCTACAGCGCACACCACTTCCAGTTTCTATCCCAAAAGCTCATAGTTCTGGTGGCCGCGGGGCACATAGGTCCAGACCGCAGCATGGAACCCTAAAGAATTTGGTTTCTCTTCATTTTGTCCTTCTGCAACCACTGTTTCACTCTGACATGCATGGAACCTTGGTGCTTTAAGCGATGTTAGCTTTTCCATCTCTTTTAAACCCAAAATACCTGAAAATGCATCAAAACCAATCAATGGTCCAAGAATGACACTTTAGCATTATTAAGGCATAAATGTGTAATTCAGCCTTAAATCAACCCTAAAATGCTAACAAATAAATACTATTAAAATGCATTTTATGACTCTCATCAAGTATCCTTCTCAGACCTGTCTCTACAACTCCAAAGAGTTTGATCCAAGTCATTCTCCTCAGACATATCTTCAAGATTATGATAAGTTCAATCCATAGCATCCTCCTCGAACCTGTCTCCATAACTCTGAACAGTTTTTCTCTAAGTCATTCTTTGTGGACTTATCTCCAAGATTCTGAGGAATTCGATCCCAATTATCCTCCTCGAACCTGTATCTAGAACTCCGAAGAGCTCACACCAAAACTAAAGTCCGTATCACTTGGACTTGTTACATACCTCGCTCCAAGGCACTCCACTCAAGCCTGTATCACTCGGACTCATTACAAACCTCGCTATGAGGTACTCCACTCAAGCCCGTATCACTCAGACTCGTAATATAGTTCGCTCTGAGGCACTCTACGCAAGTTCATACTACTCAGACTCATTAGATACCTTGTTTTGAGGCACTCTACTCAAGTTCGTATCACTCAGACTCATTATATACCTCATTTCGAGGCACTCCACTTAAGTCTACATCACTCGGACTAGCTTCAAGGAATTCTACTCAAGTTTGTATCACTTAGACTCGTCATATACCTCACTCTAAGGCACTCCACACAAGTTTGTATCACTTAGACTCATTACAAACCTCGCTCTAAGGCACTTCATTCAAGTCTGTATAACTCATAATCATTATATACCTTGCTTCGAGACACTTCACTCAAGTTTGTATCACTCAGACTTATTACATACCTCACTCCAAGGTACTCTACTCAAGTTTGTATCATTCAGACTTATTACATACCTCACTTCGAGGCACTCTACTCAAGTTTGTATTACTCAGACTCGTTACATACATCGCTCTAAAGCACTCTACTTAAGTTTGTATCACTCGGACTCGTTATATACCTCACTTCTAGGCACTCTACTCAAGTCTGTTTCACTCAAACTCATTACATACCTTGCTCTGAAGAACTTCACCCATATTCATATATATCAGACTCATTGCATACCTCACTCCAAGGCACTCCACTCAAGTCTGTATTACTCGGATTCATTACATACCTCACTTCGATGCACTTCACTCAAGTCTGTATCACTCGAACTCGTTACATACCTTGCTTGTCCTTATAACTTGGACTCATTATATACCTCACTTCGCGGCAATCTGATCAAGTCTGTGTCACTTGAATTTGTTACATACCTCGCTTCGAGGAACTTAGATCAAGATTGAGCCCCACAGACTTATCACTCTCCCTTCTGAAGGGCATTACTGAACTTTTAGGCCTCCTCGAAGTTTATATTCCCTCTTGAGTAGGTAAAGCCGAGCTATTAATCCTTCTCAGGCATGGGACATTCAAAAGATAGCCCTACACTATCCCTTAAATCGCTTAGGCAACTTTAAGTGTCTACTTCTCGCCTTCCTAGTACCCAGGTACCCGAAAAATGTTTGACTTGATCCAAACTGCATGACACAAAGAAAAATCACTCTAAACAACCTACTTCCTCGACCAAATAACTACGCTCAAGGAAGTGAGGGGCATCTAATGTAGAGAAAAATTCCACATCCAATGATATCATGTCACGTGGCAACTTTCAAAGGCAAAAAGGTAATTTCATGACTGAGATAAATAACGCAATCAAATTGCTACACTTGGAAAAGGACATAATGATCATTTCTACTGTCCCAGTACTACTACGACACTCCAGTTTATGGATAAACTGTTATTTAAACAAATCCAGCCTATGGATAAAATATTTCAGCTTATGGATAGCTTCAATCTTATCTATGGGAATTTTATTCCTATCATAATACTTAGTGATCAATCACTTTCCTAATTGGATCCTGCTCCAAGACACTATACAAGAGGGCTCTTACTATCAAAGGTATTGTTGATTCCGAAAATCTACCAAGAATTAGAACGATCGGGGAGTGGAACCTGCATATACAAAATGAAGAGAAAACCTAAAAGTTGTCGGAGGACCGGAGAAGGTGTGCCTCCGGAGAACTCTCCAATGCCTAAATTAGAATAAGGCTTTGGTGAATAAGGAGACCTAAATAAGACTAAGAGTTATGAATGAGAATTGAATATACTTATTGATGCTGAGAGTCCCCTTAGATAGTATTTTAGAGTATAGTTTGATTAGAAGAGTGATTAATCGTTTAAATATTGTGATAAGAATAAAATTTCCATAGATAAGTTTGGAGTTATCCATAAACTGAAATATTTTATCTATAGGCTGGAGGTTTTTAAATAACAGTTTATCCATAAGTTGGAGTGTCGTAGTAGTACTATGACATTGGCGTGAAATTACAATTATGTCATCTGCCAAGTGTGGTGATTTGATTGGCTGATTTGTCTGGGTCATGAAATCACCTTTTTTTCCCTTGGAGATTACCACGTGTCACAATATCATTGGATCAGCAATTTTTTCCTACATCAAATACCCCCCATTTCCTTGATTACAGTTATGCAATCGAGGAAGTAGTTTGTGACTTCTTTCTGTGTCATGTAATTCAGATAAATCTATCACTATTTTGGCTACCCGGGTACTAAAGATGCGAAAAATAGAGACTCAAAACTTGTTCGAGTATTTTGAAAGTTAGCATGGGGTTATCCTTTGAATGTGCTCAAAGAGAATTAATAGTTAGGCACTTCTTGCTCTATTTGAGGTCCAGACTTAGAGGAGACCTGCTTGCTTGATGCTTCTTCAGAGGGGAGAGTAGTGAGTAAGTTCGAGGAGAGTAAAGTTTATCAAACTACTCGGAGTTGAGAGATAGGTCTGAGAAGATAACATTGAGTCAAACTGCTTGGAGTTTAAAGATCAAGATGGAACTTGAAGATGGTTGATTTGTTTGTAGAAGTGCAAATGTTCTCAGAAGATTGTTGCAGCCATTGGCATTTAGCCCATTTAATGGCCTATAGAGTTGATAATTCGGAGCCCATTAGCTGGGACATGACTTATGATTCTTTTTAAGCCTATTTGTTGGGCCAAGAATTTTGAAATTTTGGACCTATAGATTGGGGCAAACTCCTTTGATAGGGCTTATTATGTAGGCTACCATTTCTAGAACCTTTCCAGAAGTTGATGAGGGTGTGTAATTTTCGATTACTGCGAGGAGATGGAGTGGGTATGGGAAAGGTGGTGCTATTTTTACTTTTGTTAAAAGGCGACGTATGCCCTTAGTTATATGCAAGGACGGTGCTTCATTATAGTTTACCACAACTGTTGTAATTAATTCCTCCTCATTTGAATAAAATACGATTAGAGAATGGTTCTATATAAGGGGGTAGAGACCTTACTTCACCTCACTTCACTTCATTTGCGTACAAGAAATTTTTTTAGAGCACTTAGAGTTTAAGCGATATAGAGAGCTCAAAGTTTCTGGGAGAAAGGTCTTTCAGAGTTTGTGAGTACAGAGTTCTTTTAAGCTCTTAATTTTTTTTTTTGTGAGTCCTCTCTTTTCTTTACAATGTCTTCCATTAGTGGTAATGGTAAGAGTAGTGATAGAGGTAGTGGAGATAATAGGGATACTCATAGTCTTGATAGTGATAAGAGTAGTAGAGATAATGGAGATACTAGTAGTCTTGAGGAGAATAATTAACTGGTCGTAGATCAAGCCATAGTGCTTTATAAGGGTAGAGATTCCTCTTTATCCTTAGAGGGTTATCAAACTCTAGCTAAACTCCGAGAGAAGATAGGGGAGGAAGAGAATGAGAACTTGGTATTTGCTACTAATTTGGATTCAAACGAATTATATTATGAAGACCTCCATGTACTCAGGCTTAAGTATAGGATTCCAGAAGAGTATCACTTAGGAATTATGGAGTAGGAAAGAGAGCTTACGACAATCTCAGAGGGGAAGCACCATTTAGGCTTTGTGTGCATGTCGATACACTAAAAGCAAGCCTTAGGTTTCCTCTCCAATTTGTGTCAGCTAGCACCAAATTTCATACGTCTAGTGATGGCTTTCATCTATGTCTACACGAAAGTAAAAGGGTTGATAAATATGAATGTCTTTAAAGCCCTCTTCCAAGTCAGCAAGTATTCAGACTAGGGCTGGGTGGTGATTAGCTCAAGGGTAAAGAAAGGGTTGCTAAAAAACACCCCCTTATCCATCAAAGAGTGGAAGAAGAAATTTTTCTTCGTCCAGAGTGATACTAGCTTCGGAGTTTCGCGGATATAAGACTTGGATTCTCTGGGGTCAAATAAGAAGCCAAACCTTATAAGGTGTGAGGTAGACACAGTAACGGATATAGTCGCTGAGGCTATAGACATTGTTGTTTTATATAGTAATGCTGAGTTGGCTAGGCTCAAACTCTGTCTAGAGGGCCTCAAGGGGGTCTAGAGGGTGGTACAGTCTTAAATTATTTATATTATATTTCTCTCTATTTTTATGTTTTCTCTTCCCATTGTTCATTCTCATTTTTGTTAACTTATTGCAAAGATGGATACACTAAAAGCTGCTCAGAGGGAGACAAGGAAGGCAAAGAGAAATAGGCTCGCTGAGGCCAACCTTCTGAGAAGAGGGGAAGGGCCGAAAGGCCACCTCAAAAACTTCCTCACTTTCCTTCTTTTGTTCAAGTGGAGGGCTCTACATCTCTTCTTCCTTCTAGACCTCTAGTATTGGGGCTTCAAACTAGATCCTCACCCATTCAGCCTGCACCTCTAAAGGTACTAAGGCTTAAGTAGTGTGTCAAGGTCACAGATTCGGCCCTTTGGAGCACAAAGGTTGCTCGAGAGCACTTGATCCTGGGTATCCCTCCTCAAGATCTTATGAAGTTGAGTTAAGAGCCTATAGAGGCTCTCGTCGGAATAGCTGAGGATCTAGTTTCGAAGGTAAATCTTTAAGCTCTTCTTTTCCTTATTTGACTTGCAAAAAGCCGAGGAGCATTAACTTAATTGTTTTTTTTTCCTCACTGAATGTTAGATGGGTGTGGTTACTGGTACCCTATCTCACCGCTGCTTAAACCTAAACAAGAAGCTAGAAGAGAGTTGTAACGACCCATCCCGGGTTGGCCACCCCGAGACGGTGTCATCACATTTTGAAATCCCAACATGATACATATATGCAACAATTTTAAAAACGTACATAAACTGAATGTATATGTATCTATACATCAATCCTCAACCCTCAACGGGGGAGTTACATTATGAACATTTCAACTGAAAATGCATGAATATCTACAAATAATTTTTTTTTCTTTCCATTAGTCTGAGGATGTGGACAACATGGCTTATAGATAATGACTCAGTCTAGATCTCAGCTCACCAATCTATTTGTTCTACCCACTAACTAAAATTATTTAACAATGAGGAGTGAGCTTCACAAGCTCAGTGAATTAAATTTACTAGAAGTACTCCATTATATACTTCCAGTCACATCTTATAATTCAATCTTTTCTAATTTATCAATATAAATCATCTATTTCTTCACAGATAATAATTCAATCTTTCAAATAATCTTCCCATAATCATTCATCTATTATCTCATATAAATCAATAATAACAACTTACTATAATTTCAATCATTTATCAATCTTATCTTAAATTAATCATCAAATATATCAATTTTTCTTCTCATATATTTAATCATCTTGAGATTATCAATTTAACATCATTATTTACCTTTTTATGAGGTTCACAACATATAATCAATCAATCAAATAAATTTTTATCATATCATATTGTCATATTTCTTTCTCATCATATCTGTCTCTCTATGAGACTCATTTGTCTATCAATAAATTCACAATCAAGAATGATACTTTAGCAACTCAAGCAATAATAATCAATATTTAAAACAAATGCAATGCATGAATTTAATTATCATATCATTTCATATTATCATTTAGGAATGTCTTCCCACATGTCAACATGTTCCAGCTTAAACAGAGTGTCTTCCCGGTTCTTTTATTTTCATTTAGACTGGTTGTCTTCTCAGTTCTTTTATTTTTAGCTAGACCGGCTGTCTTTCTGATTCTTTTAATTTCAGCTAGACTGGCTGCCTTCCCCGTTCTTTTATTTTCATTTAGACCGACTACCTACCCAGTTCTTTTTATTTCATGTATATAAACAATAATATGAAAACAAACAGACCAGCTACCTTCCTAGTCTTTTATTTTATGCATATGAGCAATAATATGAAAACAAACATACATTCAAGCATTCAATTTAGTTATCTAGCTCTTTCTCAAAATTATTATTTTTATCATATTCATTAAATTATCTCCTCATATATTATATCAAATTATCAATCATAGCTTGTTAAGAATTTCATTTATCCTTTCATTATATATTTCATCAACACATTATTTCATTAATATTACTTTTCATATAATAAATTTTTAACATATCAATCATTCATATAATATCAATCAACCAACTTTCATATATCATCCAATCATTGTAGCTCAATAATTAATTCAAATATCATCACTTTATATTACATGTTTATCTCGATTACTAAAATTAAATTTAACTCACCACGTAGTACTTAAAGCTACTAGTGGATCACCTCCTTGCCTTTTCTGCTCATTTCAATAATTTCACTCGATTGTTGATTGTCAACACCTAACATAATATTTATATTAAAAATTCTAATTTATTCTTCAATTCTTCCATAATTCATACTCTTTAAATTTCTACATCAAATTCTGGGTAATTTCATGTATGCATAATTTCAAAAATAAAATTCAAAACCTTTTGTTTTTCTTAAAGCTTCCCTCGAATCTCTTAAAAATTCTTCCACAAACTTCTTCAAAATTTTAATCTTTCAACTTTTCTTTGAGTCCTCAAGTATTTAAAGAAAGAGAGTAATTTGAATTGAAGAAAGAAGGAAACCAAATAGGATTTGATAAGCAAAATCAAACAAAATGAAAATACTAAACTTTTATATTAAAATTCACTTTGCATGTTAGGTGACAACACCTGGACGTCAAGGTGTTGTCTCATTTTTTTTTAAATAATTATTTTTATTCAATAGTAAATCTTTCATGTATATATTATTTAATTCCATGTTAAATCTATTAAATTACTTCTTTACCCTTACTTTATGAACACGAGTATTACAAGAGTCACTATCTCCACCAGAAATTGCAGGGCCTTCTCAAGAAGAGTACCTCTGAGAAGGAAGGTTTGAAGGCCAAAGTGATTGAAGAAGAGAAGGTCATATCCATAGCGCTAGCTAAACTGGAGGAGGTCAAAACTGAGAATGAGAAGCTTATGGCTGAGAGGGAGAAAAGTGAAGGAAGTAATGGATAAGGCTTTGGCAGACTTCAAAGAGTCTGAGGACTTCAAGAAGGCTGTGGAGGCATCCTCTGGGATGTTCTGCCTTGATGACTTCAAGGAGGCCCTGAGAAGGGTTGGAAATGCCTTCCTAGAGCAAAACTTCTCTCTGATCAAGCTTCTTGCATCTGACGATGAGGTTTCTATCGCTGAGGATGCTGACCAAATTGAGAAGGATAAAAAGAAGGTCTAGAACTAGGATACTTAGGAGGATGAGGAGAACGTGGCCATAGACTAGGGCCCTAGCTTCCCTTGTATTTTGGGCCGTTAGTGCCTTCTTCTAAAAAAATCGAAATTGATGAAACTTTCCTTTCTCTATGCAATGTCTCCTTCATTCTTCTATTTTTTTAAGTTATCTTGAAATTAAGAGATAGTCCAAGGAGGAAAGGCTCGGGGCCTTCTCCTTTCAAGTAGTAAGGGTTCAGAATCCTTTAAATATTCCGTAATGGAGAAAGTATTCTAGGAGCAAAGGCTTAGGTCATTTTCCTTGGTCTTTATATGAACGAACAAAGCTCAGAACTCTTGTAAAAATAGACATTGAAGAAAACAAAACTAATCTTTTATTTAAAATATTTGGAGATTTTATAAGTAAACAGGTGAAACTCTATTGATAACAAATTGGAGAAATAGGAGAAACTCTAATAATTTGGAGAAATGCGAGAAACTTCTACTGATAAGAAATTAGAGAAATAAGAAAAACTTATACTAATAGAACTTGCAGAGATTTTCGGTGTTCGAAGTCTAAGGTATTAGCTTGCCATTTAGGTCTTCAAGTTCAAATGTGCTGGCTCAGCAAACCCCTTTGATGCAGTAAGGTCCTTCCCAATTTGGGAGGAATTTTCTTGTTTCTCAAAGATGCGGCACATCGTTCTTTCTGAGTAATAGATCATGTAACTTAAAAGTTCTTTCTCATATTCGAAAGTTGTAATACCTTGACACCCTCTGGTGGTAGGCAGCAAGTTTAACCTAGGCTTTGTCCCAAGCCTTATCAATCAGAACGACATTCATCCTGAGGGCTTCTTCATTGTTAGCTTCATCGAAGCTCTATATTCGTAGTGATGGCGTCTCTTTCGAGGGAGATAACAGCTTCCGATCCATAAGCCAAGAAAAAAAATGTTTCTCTAATGGGAGTTTGTGTGGACGTCCAGTAGGCCCAGAGAACATTTGGGAGGTGGTTAACCGATTATCTATCGAAATCATCAAGCCTCTTCTTGATACTTTGTAGGAGAGTTTTTTCGGTTACTTCAGCTTGCTCGTTGGCTTGGGGTAGCCTACTGAGGAGAAATGATAATCTAGAGATCTTAGCAGAAGGACTTGAATCGGGAGCTATGGAATTATTTACAGTTATCGATGATAAGAATCTTTCATATTCCAAATCGACATACTATCAACTTTCAAACGAACCCTCAACTTTGGTAATCAGTGATATTGGCTCGGGGCTCTGCCTTTGTCCATTTGGTGAAGTAATTGATTGCTACTATCAAGTGTTTCTTCTACACCAGGGCTTCTTGGAAAGGATCGAGTATGTCCATTCCCCACACGGTGAATGGAAGAGGACTAGTGATTGAGGTGAGAGGATTGACCGGTCGTCGAGGCACAAAAGCTAACTATTGATAAATCTTGCACTTTTAGACCATCTCGGTGGCATCATAGAGCATCTCCAATCAATAATAACCGTGGCAGAGTATCTTGAAGGTCAAAACTCGACTTGCTAGATGGTTGCCACATATGCCTTCATGAACCTCTCGGAAGGCGTAATCAACATTAGTAGTCCCGGTGCATTTTAGATAAGGAATGGTGAGACCCTCTTTGTACATATGTCCTTCGATAATAGTATACTGCGAGGCACGGGAGATGAGCTTCTTGGCTTCATTTTTTTTACTGGGAAGTGTACCATCTTTCAAGTATTAGAGGATCAAATCCATCTAGGATTGCTCCTCGACCACAAGCATGACCGGTACTTTATCAATACTAGACGCATCAAGGGTTTCAAGATAGACTACTTTGGTGAGGTCAGACTATCTAGAAGAGGTGAGTCATGCCAAGCATCTGCCTTTGAATTCTATCCCTGAGGTACTTAAGCTATTCGAAACCTCTTAAAGGTTGTGACGAGCTCATGGGCTTTCTGGAGATTCCTAATGATCATTATACCTTTGGCTTCATACTCGTCAATCATTTGATTGACCACCAATTGTAAGTCTTTGTATGCTTCCAAAGTTTCAATAGTCAATGTTTGTTCCAATTTTATTCCCGCAAGCAACGTCTTATACTCGGCTTTGTTGTTCGAGGCTTTGAACCCAAACCTTAAGGCATACTCCATAGAAAACCCTTTAGTACCACTGAGGATAAGTCCGGCTCTGCTGCTAGTGTTATTGAAGGACCCATCAACATGTAGTGTCCAACTCGGTTTCTGTTCACCTTCCTCAGATTCTTGCCTCTCCACAGGCATCTCAGGGAATGTGGTCTCTACTATAAAATCGGCTAAGGCTTGGGCCTCGATAGTCATTCGGACTAATAACAGACATCGAATTATTCGAGCTCTATAGACCATTTCACCAACCTTTTGAAGATGTCTGGCTTAGGGAATACTTTCCTTAAAGGCTGATCAGTGAGTGGAGTGATGTTGTGAGCTTGGAAGTATAGCCATAGCTTCTGAGCTGTAATAAGAAGGGTATACGCCATCTTTTCAATGGTAAGATTTCTTGTCTCGGCATCATGGAAAACCCGACTGATATAATAGATGGGCTTATGGATCCTACCTTCTCCCATATTAAAACCAAGGCCACTACGTCCTAACCCACTGATAAGTACAGAAAGAGTTTTTCCCCAATGCTAGACTTAGTTAGGAGCGGTGATGAACCCAAGTACCCCTTCAATTCTTTGAAGGTTTTTTAGTAGTCCTCGGTCCAAGTGAAATATTTGGCTTTCTTGATAGCCTTGAAAAAGGGTAGGCTTTTTTCAACTGATTTAGACATGAATCAGTTGAGTGTAGCTATGCGCCCAGCTAACCTTTGTACTTCTTTAATGTTTCGGGGATGAATCATGTCTAGGATTGCTTTTATCTTTTGGAGGTTAGCCTCTATCCCTCGTTGCATAACCATAAAGCTTAGGAATTTCTCTGAGGTAACTCCGAAGGCACACTTTCTTAGGTTTAGCCTCATTTAGTGGTGTCGGAGTATTCAAAATGCTTCCTCTAAGTTAGACTCGTAGTCTTCTGTCTTAATGCTCTTGACTAACATATCATCCACATACACTTCTATTTTCTTCCCGATTTGTTCTTTGAAAATTTTGTTGACCAAACTTTGATAAATGGCCCCTATGTTCTTCAATTCGAAAGGCGTCACTTTGTAACAATACAGGCCTCGGTTAGTGAAAATGGCAATCTTAGGCTAATTTGGCTCATGCACGAGGATCTGGTTGTAACTTTAATATGTGCTCATAAAACTAAGTAGTTCATGTCCAGAAGTGGCATCAACCAACTGATCTATCCAAGGTAGAGGGAAGTTGTCTTTTGGACAGACCTTATTCAGATCGGTGAAGTCAATACAGATCCTCTATTTTCCATTGGCTTTCTTTATCATTACTACATTAGCAACCCACCTCGAGTAGTCGAATTCTTGGATAATATCGTTCGCAAGGAGCTTGTCTACCTCTTCTCTTATAGTGTATTGCCGCTCTAGAGCAAAGGACATATTCTTCTAGATTACGAGTTTGTAGTTTAGGTCAACATTCAGTCTGTGGACAATGACTTTAGGGTCGATCCCGGGCATGTCGGAGGCTGACCATACGAACAGGTCCAGATTCTTTCAGAGGAAAGAGATTATTGACTTTTTAAGATGATCTAGAAGGTTGGATTTGATCTGTACAGTTCTCAAGTCTCCTTCATTTAGAAGTACGACGATTAGGTCTTCCACAAGCTAGCCCCATAAGGTCTTGAACTCATCTCGTAAGTCCTTGATCTCCAAAGATAGGCTTTAACTTTTTTTTTCCCCTTGATGGAATTCAAGTAACAAGACTGGGAAGTTTGCTGGTTCCCTCGAACTTTTCCCACTCCTTGCTCTGTGGCTAATTTCATTTTCAAATGGTAGGTGGAGACCACTGCCCTCATTTCGATAAGTGTTGGTCTTCCAAATATCACATTAAATGAGGACGGATGTTTGACCACCAAGAACATGGTCATTACAATGGTGATTCATGGAGCTATTCCTACGGTGACTAGAAGGGCTATACTGCCCTCAACAAACACCAGTGTTCCCGAAACAGCATGATAAATGTAATTTTTACATGATTTTTATTACTCTTCTAATTATTAAAATTGTTAGTTTTCCTTTATTTCTTTCGATTTTCTTTTATTTTATTTTATTTGCTTGCGTTGTACGTTTTCCTATTTTGTGTTATATTTCCTTTTAGTTACTTTCCTATTTTATGTTTTCCTACTAGTAGAAGTATTTTCCATTTCAGTGTCTTTCATTTTCCTAGAAGGAGTAGTATTATTGTTCATATTATACTTTCCTTTTCTTTTCTAGGAGTTTACCTATATAAGGTCGGCTACCCTTGCCTTATAAACACAACAGATTTTTCCTAGACAAGAGAAGAGAAGGAGGGTGGTTGCCAAGTCTTAATGAAGAGAGATCTTCAACAATCTTGAATGCTTCATCAACTTATTTCAAGCAAAAGAGTTTTATTCTCTTCTCTTTAGTTTTCTTTTGATGCATTTCAATAAAGACATGGTTAATTTCATATTTGTTATGAACAAATTTTATTTTTCTAGTGCTTTGATGCAGTCTAGCTTTAAACATACAATCTAAATTTCAAGTTATTTTATTTCAAAGTCTTTTATGTTGAGTGTTTATCCTTGATTAGAAGCTTTTAGGGATTAAACACCATTAGTTAAGAAAAAGATAGAGATACTTTACCGAAATTAGTATAATTTTAGAATAAGAAAAATCCAAAGAACTTAATGAATCTTCAAATAATTTAATTTACGTTGAGATATGATGAATTATTATGTGGAGATATTTCTAATGTTATTCGAGAGAAAATATTGAATAATTAAGGGATATATTTTTTATCAACTTGAAAAATTGGAATTTTATACGAAGGAATAATAAATTGTGTGGGATTAGCTAGGTGAAATCAAAAACTCTAGATTATTTATATTATCTCTACAACCTTAAGTTTTATTTTCTTTTCTTTTAATTTATTTTTGTCAAGCACTTTAGTTTAATTTACGTGGTAAAGTCAATAAAATTTTAGTTTTATTTCCAAATAGTAAATAATTTGGTAAATTTCAATACTCAATAGCATAATTAGTCATTGTGGGTTCGACACTTTTTTCTTTAAAATTTTATTACTTGTTGCGATTTTGTTCACTTGTAAATATTTTCACACCAAGTTTTTGGCACCGTTGCCGAGGACTAATTATTTGTAATTGATATTGATACTAGCTAGATTGTTAATCATTTAGATTTTTTTTTAAGATTGGTGATTAGATCTCAGTTTTGCTTTTCTTTTATTTTTATTTCAGGATTTACAAGTGTATGCCCTGATTTAAATTAAACATAAATGAATTCACTATATTTTTCTGAGAGAAGAAAATCCACAGTGAAAATTACTCGTCGTCGGCAACCTCTTCCTCCTTGATAGTAAAGCCTTCGAGATCCACCCCTTTGAAGATGTAGTGCAATGGAGCTTTTATAGGGAAACTCCATGAGTGCAATATGTTTCCAACCAATGTGAGATGTGGGATGTGGAATGTGTTTCCAACCGATGGGGGATATGGGATTTAAGCCTTCACATGCCGCTCAAAACTTCTGCCCACGTCTCTTTTATTTTAGCAGCTCTTATACTCAAATAAAATCTCCATTTAAATTAAAGAAAGAGTCCCTAGACGATAGGCTACTAAAATTTAGATCTTCTTTTTCTTCAAATCTGAAATAAAATTTAATGACAACAATGAAGCCTAAAACCATCAAAAATAAATAAAATTATACTAAAGTTTAAAGTTAAGAAGTGATAAAATATAGGAAATTATGCAAAGCATCAAACACCCCCAAACTTAAAACTTTGTTTGTCCTCAAATAAAAATAAAATAAAATAACCTCATAGAAAAATCTCATCACTCACCAAGCCATGATCTGAATTTAGATTTCATTACTAGTATCTTACTCTTTTAATATCAATGATAGTAGGAAAATTAATAAAAAAAATTAGTAGTTTGTCAAGCAAGAGTTAGAAGATTACTTCAACCCAAAGCTAAGACCTTAAGTGTGTGTGTGATATAGTCAATTTAACTCCAAACCACCTACAAACTTAAATAAAAGTAGAACAACTGAAACCAAAGGAATTCTCTCAAAACTTAACCCCATAAGTCCAATTTTTAGAAATCCTCTCCACTAATGTAGTCAATACCAAAATCAGATATCAAAATGTCTTTAATCAGGTTGTAATGACAGGCTACAAGGCGAGGATTAAGAAAGAAATGGATAAGAAAAAATAAAGCAAACTGATAAAATACTTGGTGGAAAGAACAATAAAAGAGATATCCATAGGATTCAAACCATAACTCTTTCTCGACTATATGTGATAAGAGAAAAATATTGCATATTTTGGCCACTTAATTTACATTTGTTAGCTTAGGATTTTGTTACTTTGAGTTGTTTTCATTGTTTTTCAGGTTTACAAGCACTGGGAAAGGAGTTTCACTAAAATTTCCAGAATTGCCCGTACAGATCAATCATCTTTGAAAATTAAAATGTATTGATTCAAGAAGAACCAGGATATGAACCATATATGCTTAGAAAAATCCAGAAGTCTATTTTTTGGAGAATTTTACGGCTCGTAAAAATGATTTTTCTACAGAAAGTTATGACCGTTTTAGTAGACAAAGGTCAGGCTGTGCGGGCTGTGCGGGATTTCAACGTGAACAGAAGTTTTGAAGGGCATGTGAAGACTTAAATCCCACATCCCACATCGGATTGGAAACACATTGCACTCGTGGTATTTGCCTATATAAGACCCACTCCACTTCATCATTCAGTGTACAATTCCTGGGCCACTTTGGTGTTAACCGGTGGACGTCTGCTAGCATTTTGGTGGATCCCAAAGGCTTTGCTACCACAAGAGGAAGCGCCACCCATCAGCGAGTGGAATTTCTCCCATGTAAAGTTATTTATTTCTTTTTATTTAGTTGTTTTAGTTTAATGTTTAGCACTTTTATTATGAATTGTAGTTTCATAGTTATGAGTGGCTAGAATCTTCAGTTAAGGTTGAAGATGATGCCTCGCCGTTGTTTGGCATAGTAGTTCAAATTTGCTTGTACAAATCTGACATTTTTTCATATAAATGTTCTGTCAATTATTTGAGTAGAATCTTATGATTGATTGCGTTTAGATTGTTCTGTTGGATATTCCTTGTGTTTTATCTGATGGATACATCGAATTGTTTTCGATTAAAATAGATTTCCTTTGTGATTTGTTAAAAGCGGATACATTTGATGCTTTTGGTTTAATTGGGATATTCTTTGTTTTTGGTCGTAAGTTGGATTCATGGAATGTTTTGATAGGCTATGGTTTTAGGACATATATGCTTAAACTTTGGTGGGGTGGATTCGGAAACCTTAGTGTTTTTATTATTAGTTTTTAAAATCAATTTAGTTTAGTTTTAATTTGTTTTCCAAAATATCATTCAAAATTCGGAACTAGGTTAAGATAAAATTAGTTTAGATTCAATTATATTTTCACAACGCATTTCCCTGTGGATTCGACCTCGCACTTGCACAACGCTATATTGCAAACGACTCGTGCGTTTGCGAGTAATTTAAAACTCACAACAAGTTTTTGGCGCCGTTGTCGGGGACTTGTTTGGTTTGTGAAATTTTTATCTGGATTAATTTTATTTTTCTACTAGTTAGTTATCCAAAAAAAAAATATGTGGATGAATCCAGCGCCGGTTTCACAGTCTTTAGAGGACACCATTAAGGAGTACATGAAAATGACCGGCCCATCCATCAATGTTGCCAACACATTCAATGTTGATAGTTGTTCCATCTGTGCTAGTCCTATGCATCTAACACAGAATTGTCCATCAATGCCGGCTTGTGCCGAGTATCCTATGGAACAAATGAATGCTTTCAATGACTGTTGTTGGCAATCAAATGGATCTTACTCTGAAACATACAATCCAGGGTGGTGGGACCACTCTAATTTTTCATGGGCGCAGAACCAACTGAGGAATCAGGGAGGAGCCCCTTATCAAGCTCACAATCAATACCCTCCCGAATTTCCTCCGCCAATTCCAAGTTATAGTCACTCAGCCTATCCAACACCATTACCTGCTTACCAAGCTCCCATTCAAACACCAGGGCCAGTTTCACTGTCACTTGAGGACACCTTTAAGGAGTACATGAAAATGACTAGCCAATCCATGAGCGAAGTGATGAGTGCAACAATAGAAAACACCCAAGCGATTGCCAAGCTAGAGAGTCAAATTAATCAAATCGCAAGTTACGTGGGCGAAGGAGAGTTCCCCAGTCAACCTGAGCCTAACCCAAAGGAACAGTTTGCAGTGGAAAATTCATCAACTCCTATGCATTGGCAGGAACAAGTGCAATTAAATGTCCCATACTTTTCTGGGAGAGAAGTGGATAATCAAGTGGATGAGAACCCTACTATGCAACAAGAGCAAGAAAGTGGCAACAAGGAAAAGAGAGATGCTGAGCCATCTACAGCCACACCTATTATTAAGGATCTCTCTAGGACGTTTTTACCTAAAATGTCTTACCCTGAGAGACTACAAGCGCCCAAGAAAGAAATGAAGTCTGAGGACATTATGGAGGCAGGCTTTGCTCAGTTTGGAAAGGATTTAGACTTAGATAAGTTACTTGAGCAAGCAAATACTATCTTGGAGTCTGCTCCTCAGGAGAGTAGTAAGACAAAGGAGACTATGGATGAATCCCGTATTGAGGATCCCCTGGAGGCATGTTTTGCTCACTTTGGAGAGGACTTGGGCTTAGATAAGTTACTCGAGGAAGTGAATGCCATTTTGGAGTCTGATCCTCGAGAAAGAATTGAGACGGAGGAAACCACAACACTTGAATCCCCCAAGAAGGAACTTAAAGCCTTTACCGGACAATCTTAAGTATAAGTTCCTAGGTCCAGCAGATTCTTTGCCTATAATTATAGCTTTAGATTTGGGTGATACTCCAGATGAGAAATTATTGGACGTCTTAAGAGAGCATAAGGAAGCTATAGGCTGGACTATTGAGGATGTCAAGGGAATCAACCCCTCGTTGGTAATACACACGATACAGTTGGAGCAGAATGCCAAGGTTGTGAGGGCAGAAGATATTAAGCTATTAGAGGCAGGGATCATTTATCCCATCTCTGATAGCAAATGGGTAAGCCTGATTCAAGTCGTGCCCAAACATGCTGAATTAATGGTAGTGAAGAATGAGGACGACGAGTTGGTGCCAACTCGTGCTCAGTCAGGAGGGAGAGTGAGTATAGACTACCGTAAGTTGAATGCTGCCACTAGGCCTGATCATTTTCCATTCCTATTTATTGATCAGATGGTGGAGCGCTTAGTTGGGCATGTTTACTAATGTTGGGTCTCGCTGAAGACGTTAAACTTAGCGCTCATGGGAGGCACCCCACAACTTATCTTTTCTGTTTATTTATTATTTCGTATTTTTATGATTAATGTTTGTTTCCAGTATTTTTTATTTTTCAGGGACAATGCGTACTTCAGTTTAAGTTTGGGCGTATGCTATGAGCCATACCAGTCCAGATAGTTTTCCATATCTCAGGTCAGCTCTTTCCATATTAGTCACACATTGGGGTCAATGTGTAATTTAAGTTTGGGGGTATAGGAGACACATCACACACTTTGTCCTAATTTGTTATCTTTTTGTCGTAAAGATAAATGCATGTTCATGTTCATCTAAAAATGTTGGTTGTTTTAAAAAATTGTGATGTGATTTCATTGGTGAGTTTAAAACTTTGAACACATGATCTGATGATAGAGTTTAAACTTTAGTTACTTACTTTAGGCATTTTCAAGAATTCACATGTTTGATATAATCTAACACGAGCACATCAGCACATATTTGTGTGAGGTATGACATGTGATTTTAATGTGTACGTTTCCTTGTCTTAACTAAAACTGGATGACTTGTTGGATAAACATTTGGGCATAGAAAAGCATAAAATATATATATATATATATATATATATATATATATATATATATATATACTAATGATCATCATCAATAAACTTTCCACTGAGTAACTGGACCTCTTGCCTCAGTAAGCAGTGAGTGTTCACGTCAAAAGGTGAGAATTTTATTCATAATGATCATTGCGAAATTTTTTGCTGAGTAACTGAACCTCTTGCCTCAGTAAGCAGTGAGTGTTCACGTCAAAAGGTGAAAATTTTGTTTGGTAGCATTAAGGTCAGTTTAGTTTCGTAGCTTTTTTTACTCGAGTTAGTAAGTCCTTAGGGGTGCCTTTACACCTAATACCTTAAAACCATCTGGTTTGGGAGTCATTGACTCAACACTCATTACATGGGTCAACTAGAAAGCTTAAGGGAACTAAACATAACAGAGCTTTGTGTTAAAAAAAAAAAAAAAAAAAAAAAACTATGCCTTTATTGTTCTTTCCGACGAGAAATTCTGTGGATCTTGAGATTTGAATACCTTGTACATTAAAGTTATTTGAAAACCTCATCTGTATATGCTAATTCACTTTACACTGATTCAAGCTTGTAATGTCTTACCATGCCTCTTGTAAGTAATTAAGTTTTAAATTCTTATTCATTGTGAAGATGGGTTTGACTTATTTAAACTTGCTCATGAATGAATCTCATGATTTTGAATGCTCTTTAAATTTGTGGATACCATGAATACTGAACTTATCTTTATGTTCTTCGTTTTTCATTTAGTTTTTTTTATTTATTTTGTTTTACTAAGGGACTAACAAAATTTAAGTTTGGGGGTATTTGATGAGAGAAAAATATTGCTTATTTTGGCCACTTAATTTACATTTGTTAGCTTAGGATTTTGTTACTGTGAGTTGTTTTCGTTGCTTTTCAGGTTTACAAGCACTCGGAAATGAGTTTCACTAAAATTGCCAGAATTTCCCGTACAGATCAATCATCTTTGAAAATTAAACTGTATTGATTCAAGAAGAACCAGGATATGAGCTATATATGCTTAGAAATATCTAGAAGTCTATTTTCTGGATAATTTTACGGCTCGTAAAAATGATTTTTCTACATAAAGTTATGGCCGTTTTAGTAGACAAAGGTCAGGCTGTGCGAGCTGTGCGGGATTTCAGCGTGAACAGAAGTTTTGAAGGGCACGTGAAGACTTAAATCCCACATCCCACATCGGTTGGAAACACATTTCTATATCCCACATCCCACATTGGTTGGAAACACATTTCTATATCCCACATCCCACATCGGATTGGAAACACATTGCACTCGTGGTATTTGCCTATATAAGACCCACTCCACTTCATCATTCAGTGTACAATTCCTGGACCACTTTGGTATTAACTAGTGGACGTCTGCTAGCATTCTGGTAGATCCCGAAGGCTTTGTTACCAAGAGAGGAAGCGCCACCCATCAGCGAGTGGAATTTCTCCCATGTAAAGTTATTTATTTCTTTTTATTTAGTTGTTTTAGTTTAATGTTTAGCACTTTTATTATGAATTGTAGTTTCATAGTTATGAGTGGCTAGAATCTTCAGCTAAGGTTGAAGATGAAGCATCGCCGCTGTTTGGCATAATAGTTCAGATTTGCTTGTACAAATCTGACATTTTTTAGTATAAATGTTCTGTCAATTATTTGAGTAGAATCTTATGATTGATTGCATTTAGATTGTTCTGTTCGATATTCCTTGTGTTTCATCTGATGGATACATCGAATTGTTTTCGATTAAATTGGCTTTCCTTTGTGATTTGTTAATAGTGGATACATTAGATGCTTTTGGTTTAATTGGGATATTCTTTGTTTTTTGTCGTAAGTTGGATTTATGGAATGTTTTGATAGGCTATGTTTTTAGGATATATATGCTTAAACTTTGGTGGGGTGGATTCGGAAACCTTAGTGTTTTTATTATTAGTTTTTAAAATCAATTTAGTTTAATTTTAATTTGTTTTCCAAAATATCATTCAAAATTCGGAACTAGGTTAAGATAAAATTAGTTTAGATTAAATTATATTTTCACAACGCATTTCCTTGTGGATTCGACCTCGCACTTGCACAACGCTATATTACAAACGACTCGTGCGCTTGCGAGTAATTTAAAAATATGCTTATACTGGTAACATTATTGTTGATGTAATCAATGAAGCAATACCATGTACACCTTTAATAAAATCTGAAGTGATCTACACTCCACTTATTAGGTTTTCTCTATTTTATGATTCCTTCCATGATGAATAAATCACCTCTGGGCAAAAGACAAACCCAGAAAAAATATTTCTCTTTTTTTTTCTCTTTTTTTTCAGCCTCCCACCTTTTTTGTGCAACCACCTCAGTTCTTGTAGCCTTTTTAAATTTTCAACCACTTCAACCTTTTTTTACACACTTTGATCATACAGAGCATAATTTCCTTTGAACTAACTTTCTCTTTAAATGTAGATTTCCACCAAAGTATTTTCTCAAACTGTAAAAGGTAAATTCATGGTTTTTCAGGCTTAGAACAGGAATGGTCAATGTAGTTAAAATAATAAATAAAGGCTTATGTAAAATAAGGCTCAAGGGGGTTGACTATGGAAATACATAATGCAATGATGGTATGATAACTAGGACAGTTGGGAAAGCTTTTTGGTTATGACAAAAAAAATTTCTCTAATATTTTGTATCAACTAGGATTTTGCCTCAAGGATCCATCAACTGATTCTAAAGTAAAGCAAGATTGAACTTCCCTGACCCAATTAATTCTATTAATACTCTTCATCAACAAAATGGAATAAAAAAATGACTATGTGCTCAATTATGTTCAAAGCCAAAGATTTAAATCAATATACCCGCAAAACTCAGCCTGACAAAAAAAAAAGAAATTTTCAAAAAAAAATTCTCAGTCCTATACTCAATCACAAATTTCAGAGTCATAGAGAATTCAATGATACTCAAATACATGCTTGGTAAGAAAATTCAAAAATTCAAGACTTATAAAATCACAAGTAAAATAAAATAACCAGCAATCAAGAAGACAAAATGACTATTTGAGTTTACACCCCCAAACTTAAACTAAACAATGTCCTCATTGTAATTCAAAAGAGAGAAAAATTGAAGAAATGAAAGGAATTTCCCTGGTTTTATGGTGAATCAGTCGTAGTTTGCAATTTCTAGCTCTTTATTCTTGCTAAATAAACCTGCATCAAAATCTAAATTATTCAAAATAAAAATAAAATAATAAAAAAAAAGTTTTATGGGCTACCTCCCATAAGCGCTTGTTTTAAAGTCTACAGTCAGACTTTTCAATCTTCATCAATTAGGGTCTAAGAGGAATAAGTGCACAGTTCTTCTCCATTTGTTCCCCATAATAGTGCTTCAACCTCTAACCGTTAACTCTGAATATATTCCATGTCTTGTCCTTTAAGTCTATTGCTCCAAAAGAGGAAACACTATCAATTGTATAAGGACCTGTCCATCTTTATTTTAACTTGCTAGGGAAGAGTTTGAGTCATGAATTGAAGAGTAAAACCTGTTGTCCTGGTGCAAACTCACGCCTAAGAATCTGTTTGTCATGCCACTTCTTCGTCCATTCTTTGTAGATCTTCGCATTTTTCATAAGCATCTTTCTGGAACTCATCCATCTCATTCAATTGTAAGATTCGCTTTTCTCCTGCTGCATTTAAATCAAAATTAAACTTCTTTACAGCATAATAAGCTCTATGCTCCAACTCAACAGGAAGATGGCACACCTTTCCAAACACTAATCGGTAAGGAAACATCCTGATAGGTGTTTTAAAAGCTGTACAGTATGCCCACAAAGCATCATCAAGCTTCTTTGCCCAATCCTTCCTATTGATGTTGACCGTCTTCTCAAGGATGTTCTTGATTTCTTGATTGGAAATTTCAGCTTGGCTATTAGTTTGAGGATGGTAGCTAAGTGATATCTTGTACTTTACACCATATTTAGAAAGAAGGTTGTCAAACAACTTGTTACAAAAATGGGTCCCTTCGTCACTAATAATAGCTCATAGAGTTCCAAATCTTGTGAATATATTCTTATACAGAAATTTGAGCACTACCTTTGCATCATTTGTTGTTGCAATAATTGTGTCCACCCATTTTGACACATAACCCACTGCTAACAAGATATAAACAAAGCTAAAAGAAGGAAGAAAAGGACTGGTGTGCTGTCATAGGCAACCAAAAATAAAACCTATACTCCTAAAAATACATGTAGTAGTGTGAGTAAGGATCGTTCTCTCGGAGAGTATCTAGCCTAGTTTTATGCTACGTGAACAAGGATGGGGGGGTTTGAGCATAACGAAAACAATTTTAAGAAAAATAATTGTTGGTATTTGTCTAAGGTTTAAATATGGTTTAAACATGGTTAAGGTTTAAACATGTCCAAACATGGTTTAAAGATGGTTAAAGTCTAAACCAAGGTTGGAGGATTAAAGTTCAGCAAGTTAAAAGATTGCACACATGTGTGTGCATCACTTTGGAGCAGGGTAAGGCTAGGCGCACTAGTGTCTGCACTTCTGCACACAAGCAGAAGGGGTGTGCACACAGCTGGGTGAAGGGGCCGCATCAGTGTGCGCCGCACCACCCCTTCACCAGCGCCAACACAGCATAGAATGAAGGCTCTAGAAATGCACCTGCACCGCACCGCCCATCTGTCAGCACCGCACCGTCTAGAAGGTGTGTTGTTTGATGCGCACCGCTCCCCACCAGCACCGCACCGCCCAGAGAGTGTGCAAAGGGACTCTGCCCAGCACTACACCACGCCCTGTTGAGTACCTAGGCACTAGGCAAAGTAAAG